>JAOPSE010000550.1:0-457779 GCA_029449295.1 Zea luxurians | reverse complement strand
CCCCATTTTTGTCGAAAATAGCCATGAACGACCATTTTCAATAATACCGAAGGCTAACACCTACGGATTTTTGAACAAGAAATGGTCTCCACCAGAAATCCAAGAATGTGATCTATGGCAAGGAAACATATGTGGGGTGAGGTGTATGAGCCTCTGGTCGACGATCAATGGCAACACAACCCTAATTTTTGTCGAAAATAGCCATGAACGACCATTTTCAATGACACTGAAGGCTAACACCTACGGATTTTTGACCAAGAAATGGTCTGCACCATAAATCCAAAAATGTGATCTATGGCAAGGAAACATATGTGTAGTGAGGTGTATGAGCCTCTGGTCCAATATCAATGGCCACACAACCCCCATTTTTGTCGAAAATAGCCATGAACGACCATTTTCAATAGTTCCGAAGGCTAACACATTCGGATTTTTGACCAAGAAATCGTCTCCACCAGAAATCAAAGAATGTGATCTATGGCAAGGAAACATATGTGGGGTGAGTTGTACGAGCCTTTGGTCGATGATCAATGGTCACAGAACCCCCATTTTTGTCGAAAATAGCCATGAATGACCATTTTCAACAATACCGAAGGCTAACACGTACGGATTTTTGACCAAGAAATGGTCTCCACCAGATATCCAAGAATGTGATCTATGGCAAGAAAACATATGTGGGGTGAGGTGTATGAGCCTCTGGCCGATGATAAATGGCCACACAACCCCCATTTCAGTCGAAAATAGCCATGAACGACCATTTTCAATAATACCGAAGGCTAACACCAACAGATTTTTGACCAAGAAATGGTCTCCACCAGAAATCCAAGAATGTGATCTATGGAAGAAAACATATGTGGGGTGAAGTGTACGAGCCTCTGGTCGATGATCAATGGCCACACAACCCCCATTTTTGTCGAAAATAGCCATGAACGACCATTTTCAATGACACTGAAGGCTAACACCTATGGATTTTTGACCAAGAAATGGTCTCCACTATAAATCCAAGAATTTGATCTATGGAAAGGAAACATATGTGTAGTGAGGTGTATGAGCCTCTGGTCGAAGATCAATGGCCACGCAACCCCCATTTTTGTCGAAAATAGCCATGAATGACCATTTTCAAAAATACCGAAGGCTAACACATTCGGATTTTTTCCCAAGAAATGGTCTCCACTAGAAATCCAAGAATGTGATCTATGGCAAGGAAACATATGTGGGGTGAGGTGTACGAGCCTCTGGTCGATGATCAATGGCCACACAACCCCCATTTTGTCGAAAATAGCCATGAACGACCATTTTCAATAATACCGAAGGCTAACACGTACGAATTTTTAACCAAGAAATGGTCTCCACCAGAAATCCAAGAATGTGATCTATGGCAAGGAAACATATGTGGGGTGAGGTATACGAGCCTCTGGTCGATGATAAATGGCCACACAACCCCCATTTTTGATGAAAATAGCCATGAACGACCATTTTCAATAATACCAGAGGCTAACACCTACGGATTTTTTACCAAGAAATGGTTCTCCACCAGAAATCCAAGAATGTGATCTATGGCAAGGAAACATATGTGGGTTGAGGTGTATGAGCCTCTGGTCGATGATAAATGGCCACACAACCCCTATTTTGTCGAAAATAGCCATGAACGACCATTTTCAATAATATCGAAGGCTAACACCAACGGATTTTTGACCAAGAAATGGTCCCCACCAGAAATCCAAGAATGTGATCTATGGCAAGAAAACATATGTGGGGTGAAGTGTACAAGCCTCTGGTCGATGATCAATGGCCACACAAACCCCATTTTTTGTCGAAAATAGCCCTGAACGACCATTTTCAATGACACTGAACGCTAACACCTACGGATTTTTGACCAAGAAATGGTCTCCACCATAAATCCAAGAATGTGATCTATGGAAAGGAAACATGTGTAGTGAGGTGTATGAGCCTTTGGTCGAACATCAATGGCCACACAACCCCCATTTTTGTTGAAAATAGCCATGAACGACCAATTTCAATAGTACCGAAGGCTAAAACATTCAGATTTTTGACCAAGAAATGGTCTCCACCAGAAATAAAAGAATGTAATCTATGGCACGGAAACATATGTGGGGTGAGGTTTACGAGCCTCTGGTCGATGATCAATGGACACACAACCCCCATTTTTGTCGAAAATAGCCATGAATGACCATTTTCAATAATACTGAAGGCTAACACGTACGGATTTTTGAACAATAAATGGTCTCCACAAGAAATCCAAGAATGTGATCTATGGCAAGGAAACATATGTGGGGTGAGGTGTACGAGCCTCTGGTCGATGATAAATGGCCACACAACCCCAATTTTAGTCGAAAATAGCCATGAACGACCATTTTCAATAATACCGAAGGCTAACACCAACGGATTTTTGACTAAGAAATGGTCTCCACCAGAAATACAAGAATGTGATCTATGGCAAGAACCTATGTGGGGTGAAGTGTACGAGCCTCTGGTCGATGATCTATGGCCACACAACCCCCATTTTTGTCGGAAATAGCCATGAACGACCATTTTCAATGACACTGAAGGCTAGCACCTACGGATTTTTGACCAAGAAATGGTCTCCACCATAAATCCAAGAATGTGATCTATGGCAAGGAGACATATGTGTAGTCAGGTGTATGAGCCTCTGGACAAAGATCAATGGCCACACAACCCCCATTTTTGTCGAAAATAGCCATGAATGACAATTTTCAATAATACCGAAGGCTAAGACATTCGGATTTTTGCCCAAGAAATGGTCTCCACTAGAAATCCAAGAATGTGATCTATGGCAAGGAAACATATGTGGGGTGAGGTGTACGAGCCTCTGGTCGATGATCAATGGCCACACAACCCCCATTTTGTCGAAAATAGCCATTAACGATCATTTTCAATAATGCTGAAGGCTAACACGTACGAATTTTTGACCAAGAAATGGTCTCCACCTAGAAATCCAAGAATGTGATCTATAGCAAGGAAACATATGTGGGGTGAGGTGTACGAGCCTCTGGTCGATGATAAATGGCCACACAACCCCCATTTTTTATGAAAATAGCCATGAACGACCATTTTCAATAATACCGAAGGCTAACACCTACGGATTTTTGACCAAGAAACGGTCTCCACCAGAAATCCAAGAATGTGATCTATGGAAAGGAAACATATGTGGGTGAGGTGTATGAGCCTCTGGTCGATGATCAATGGCCAAAGAACCCCCATTTTTGTCAAAAATAGCCATGAACGACCATTTTCAATAATACCGAAGGCTAACACCTTCGGATTTTCGACCAAGAAATGGTCTCCACCAGAAATCCAAAATGTGATCTATGGCAAGGAAACATATGTGGGGTGAGGTGTACGAGCCTTTGGTCGATGATCAATGGCCACATAACCCCCATTTTTGTTGAAAATAGCCATGAACGACCATTTTCAATGACACTGAAGGGTAACACCTATGGATTTTTGACCAAGAAATGGTCTCCACCATTAAGTCCGAGAATGTGATCTATGGCAAGGAAACATATGTGGGGTGAGGTGTATGGGCCTCTGGTCGTTGATCAATCGCTACACAACACCCATTTTTTATTGAAAATAGCGATCAACGACCATTTTCAATAATACAGAAGGCTAACACGTATGGATTTTTGACCAAGAAATGGTCTCCACCAGAAATCCGAGAATGTGATATATGGCAAGGAAACATATGTGGGGTGAGGTGTACGAGCCTCTGGTCGATGATCAATGGCCACACAACCCCCATTTTTGTGGAAAATAGCCATGAACGACCATTTTCAATGACACTGAAGGCTAACACCTACAGAATTTTGACGAAGAAATGGTCTCCACCATAAATCCAAGAATGTGATCTATGGCAAGGAAACATATGTGTAGTGAGGTGTATGAGCCTCTGGTCGAAGATCAATGGCCAGACAACACCCATTTTTGTCGAAAATCGCCATGAATGACCATTTTCAATAATACCGAAGGCTAACACATTCAGATTTTACGGCAAGGAAACCATTTCTCGGTATTATTGAAAATGGTCGTTCATGGCTATTTTCGACAAAATGGGGGTTGTGTGGCCATTGATCATCGACCAGAGGCTCGTACACCTCACTACACTTATGTTTCCTTGCCATAGATCACATTCTTGGATTTATGGTGGAGACCATTTCTTGGTCAAAAATCCATAGGTGTTAGCCTTCAGTGTCATTGAAAATGGTCGTTCATGGCTATTTTCGACAAAAATGGGGGTTGTGTGGCCATTGATCATCGACCAGAGGCTCGTACACTTGACCCCACATATGTTTTCTTGCCATAGATCTGAATCTTGGATTTCTCGTGGAGACCATTTGTTGGTCAAAAATTCGTTGGTGTTAGCCTTCAGTGTCATTGAAAATGGTCATTCATGGCTATTTTCGACAAAAATGGGTGTTGTGTCGCCATTGATCATCGACCAGAGGATTGTTCACCTCACCCCACAAAAGTTTCTTTGCCAGTATATCACATTCTTGGATTTCTGGTGTAGACCATTTCTTGGTCAAAAATCCGTAGGTGTTAGCCTTCGGTATTATTGAAAATCGTCGTTCATGGCTATTTTCGACAAAAATGGGGGTTGTGTGGCAATTGATCATCGACCAAAGGCTCATACACCTCACCCCACATGTGTTTCCTTGCCATAGACCACATTCTTGGATTTCTGGTGGTGACCATTTCTTGGTAAAAAATCCGTAGGTGTTAGCCTTCGGTATTATTGAAAATGGTCGTTCATGGCTATTTTTGACAAAAATGGGGGTTGTGTGGCCATTAATCATCGACCAAAGGCTCATACACCTCACCCCACATATGTTTCCTTGCCATAGACCACATTCTTGGATTTTTGGTGGAGACCATTTGTTGGTCAAAAATCCTTAGGTGTTAGCTTTCGGTATTGTTGAAAATGGTCGTTCATGGCTATTTTCATCAAAAATGGGGGTTGTGTGGCCATTTATCATCGACCAGAGGCTCGTACACCTCACCCCACATATGTTTCCTTGCTATAGAGCACACTCTTGGATTTCTGGTGGAGACCATTTCTTGGTCAAAAATTCGTACGTGTTAGCCTTCGGTATTATTGAAAATGGTCGTTCATGGCTATTTTCGACAAAATGGGGGTTTTGTGGCCATTGATCATCGACCAGAGGCTCGTACACCTCACCCACATATGTTTCCTTGCCGTAGATCACATTCTTAGATTTCTGGTGGAGACCATTTCTTGGTCAAAAATCCGTACGTGTTAGCCTTCGGTATTTTTGAAAATGGTCGTTCATGGCTATTTTTGACAAAATAGAGGTTTTGTGGCCATTGATCATCGACCAGAGGCTCATACACCTCACCCCACATATGTTTCCTTGACATAGATCACAATTTTGGATTTCTGGTGGAGACCATTTCTTGGGCAAAAATACGAATGTGTTAGCCTTCGGTATTTTTGAAAATGGTCATTCATGGCTATTTTCGACAAAAATGGGGGTTGTGTGGCTATTTATCTTCAACCAGAGGCTCATACACCTCACTACACATATGTTTTCTTGCCATAGATCACATTCTTGGATCTATGGTGGAGACCAGTTCTTGGTCAAAAATCCATAGGTGTTAGCCTTCAGTGTCATTGAAAATAGTCGTTCATGGCAATTTTCGACAAAAATGGGGGTTGTGTGGCCATTGATAATCGACCAGGGGCTCGTACACCTCACCCCACATATGTTTTCCTTGCCGTAGATCACATTCTTGGATTTCTGGTGGAGACCATTTCTTGGTCAAAAATCCGTACGTGTTAGCCTTCGGTATTATTGAAAATGGTCGTTCATGGCTATTTTTGACAAAATAGAGGTTTGGTGGCCATTGATCATCGACCAGAGGCTCATACATCTCACCCCACATATGTTTCCTTGACATAGATCACATTTTTGGATTTCTGGTGGAGACCATTTCTTGGGCAAAAATCCGAATGTGTTAGCCTTCGGTATTATTGAAAATGGTCATTCATGGCTATTTTCGACAAAAATGGGGGTTGTGTGGCCATTTATCTTCAACCAGAGGCTCATACACCTCACTACACATATGTTTTCTTGCCATAGATCACATTCTTGGATCTATGGTGGAGACCAGTTCTTGGTCAAAAATTCATAGGTGTTAGCCTTCAGTGTCATTGAAAATAGTCGTTCATGGCAATTTTCGACAAAAATGGGGGTTGTGTGGCCATTGATAATCGACCAGGAGCTCGTACACCTCACCCCACATATGTTTCCTTGCCATAGATCACATTCTTGGATTTCTGGTGGAGACCATTTCTTGGTGAAAAATCCGTTGGTGTTAGCCTTCGGTATTATTGAAAATGGTCATTCATGGCTATTTTCGACAAAAATGGGGGTTGTGTGGCCTATTTATCATCGACCAGAGGCTCGTACACCTCACCCCACATATGTTTAATTGCCATAGATCACAATCTTGGATTTCTCGTGGAGACCATTTCTTGGTCAAAAATCCGTACGTGTTAGCCTTCGGTATTATTGAAAATGGTCATTCATGGCTGTTTTCGACAAAAAATGGGGGTTGTGTGGCCATTGATCATCGACCAGAGGCTCGTACACCTCACCCCAAATATGTTTCCTTGCCATAGATCATATTCTCGGATTTCTGGTGGAGACGATTTCTTGGTCAAAATTCCGTAGGTGTTAGCCTTCAGAATTATTTAAAATGGTCGTTCATGGCTATTTTCGACAAAAGTGGGGGTTGTGTGGCCATTGATCATCGATCAGAGGCTCGTACACCTCACCCCACATATGTTTCCTTGCCATAGATCACATTCTTGGATTTCTGGTGGAGACCATTTGTTGGTCAAAAATCCGTAGGTGTTAGCCTTCGGTATTATTGTAAATGGTCGTTCATGGCTATTTTCGACAAAAATGGGGGTTGTGTGGCCATTGATCATCGACCAGAGGCTCATACACCTCACCCCACATATGTTTCCTTGCCATAGATCACATTCTTGGATTTCTGGTGGAGACCATTTCTTGGTCAAAAATCCGTACGTGTTAGCCTTCGGTATTATTGAAAATGGTCATTCATGCCTATTTTCGACACAAATGGGGGTTGTGTGGCCATTGATCTTCGACCAGAGGCTCATACATCTCACTACACATATGTTTCCTTGCCATAGATCACATTCTTGGATTTATGGTGGAGACCATTTCTTGGTCAAAAATCCATAGGTGTTAGCCTTCAGTGTCATTGAAAATGGTCGTTCATGGCTATTTTCGACAAAAATGGGGGTTGTGTGGCCATTGATCATCGACCAGAGGCTCGTACACTTCACCCCACATATGTTTTCTTGCCATAGATCACAATCTTGGATTTCTCGTGGAGACCATTTGTTGGTCAAAAATTCGTAGGTGTTAGCCTTCAGTGTCATTGAAAATGGTCATTCAATGCTATTTTTGACAAAAATGGGGGTTGTGTTGCCATTGATCATCGACCAGAGGCTCGTACACCTCACCCCACATAAGTTTTCTTGCCATAGATCACATTCTTGGATTTTTGGTGGAGACCATTTCCTGGTCAAAAATCCGTAGGTGCTAGCCTTCGGTATTATTGAAAATGGTCGTTCATGGCTATTTTCGACAAAAATGGGGGTTGTGTGGCAATTGATCATCGACCAAAGGCTCATACACCTCACCCCACATATGTTTCCTTGCCATAGACCATTTCTTGGATTTCTGGTGGAGACCATTTCTTGGTCAAAAATCCATAGGTGTTAGCCTTCAGTGTCATTGAAAATGTTCATGGCTATTTTCGACAAAAATGGGGGTTGTGTGGCCATTGATCATCGACCAGAGGCTCGTACACTTCACCCCACATACATTTTCTTGCTATAGATCACATTCTTGGATTTCTGGTGGAGACCATTTCTTGGTTAAAAATCCGTACGTGTTAGCCTTCGGTATTATTGAAAATGGTCATTTATGGCTATTTTCGACAAAAATGGGGGTTGTGTGGCCATTGATTATCGACCAGAGGCTCGTACACCTATCCCCACATATGTTTCCTTGCCATAGATCACATTTTTGGATTTCTGGTGGTGACCATTTCTTGGTCAAAAGTCCGTATGTGTTAGCCTTCGGTATTATTGAAAATGGTCGTTCATAGCTATTTTCGACAAAAATGGGGGTTGTGTGGCCATTGATCATCAACCAAAGGCTCATACACCTCACCCCACATATGTTTCCTTGCCATAGACCACATTCTTGGATTTCTAGTGGCGACCATTTGTTGGTCAAAAATCCGTAGGTGTTAGCCTTCGGTATTATTGAAAATGGTCGTTCATGGCTATTTTCATCAAAAATGGGTGTTGTGTGGCCATTTATCATCAACCAGAGGCTCGTACACCTCACCCCACATATGTTTCCTTGCCATAGATCACATTCTTGGATTTCTAGTGGAGACCATTTCTTGGTCAAAAATTCGTACGTGTTAGCCTTCGGTATTATTGAAAATGGTCGTGGTCGTTCATGGCTATTTTCGACAAAATGGGGGTTGTGTGGCCATTGATCATCGACCAGAGGCTCGTACGCCTCACCCACATAGGTTTCCTTGCCGTAGATCACATTCTTGGATTTCTAGTGGAGACCATTTCTTTGTCAAAAATCCGTACGTGTTAGCCTTCGGTATTATTGAAAATGGTCGTTCATGGCTATTTTCGACAAAATAGAGGTTCTGTGGCCATTGATCATCGACCAGGGGCTCATACACCTCACCCACATATGTTTCCTTGCCGTAGATCACATTCTTAGATTTCTGGTGGAGACCATTTCTTGGGCAAAAATCCGAATGTGTTAGCCTTCGGTATTATTAAAAATGGTTATTCATGGCTATTTTCGACAAAAATGGGGGTTGTGTGGCCATTTATCTTCAACCAGAGGCTCATATACCTCACTACACATATGTTTTCTTGCCATAGATCACATTCTTGGATCTATGGTGGAGACCAGTTCTTGGTCAAAAATCCATAGGTGTTAGCCTTCAGTGTCATTGAAAATAGTCGTTCATGGCTATTTTCGACAATAATGGGGGTTGTGTGGCCATTGATAATCGACCAGAGGCTCGTACACCTCACCCCACATATGTTTCCTTGCCATAGATCACATTCTTGGATTTCTGGTGGAGACCATTTCTTGGTCAAAAATCCGTAGGTGTTAGCCTTCGGTATTATTGAAAATGGTCGTTCATGGCTATTTTCGACAAAAATGGGGGTTGTGTGGCCATTGATCATCGACCAGAGGCTCGTACACCTCATTCCACATATGTTTTATTGCCATAGATCAAAATCTAGGATTTCTCGTGGAGACCATTTCTTGGTCAAAAATCCGTACGTGTTAGCCTTCGGTATTATTGAAAATGGTCGTTCATGGCTATTTTCGACAAAAATGGGGGTTGTGTGGCCATTGATCATCGACCAGAGGCTCGTACACCTCACCCCATATATGTTTCCTTGCCATAGATCAAAATCTTGGATTTCTGGTGGAGACCATTTCTTGGTCAAAAATCCGTAGGTGTTAGCCTTTGATATTATTGTCAATGGTCGTTCATGGCTATTTTCGACAAAAATGGGGGTTGTGTGGCCATTGATCATCGACCAGCGGCTCATACACCTCACCCCACATATGTTTCCTTGCCATAGAACACATTCTTGGATTTCTGGTGGAGACCATTTCTTGGTCAAAAATCTGTAGGTGTTAGCCTCTAGTATTATTGAAAATGGTCGTTCATGGCTATTTTGATAAAAAATGGGGGTTGTATGGCCATTTATCATCGACCAAAGGCTCGTACACCCCACCCCACATATGTTTCTTGCCATAGATCACGTTCTTGGATTTCTGGTGGAGACCATTTCTTGGTCAAAAATTCGTACGTGTTAGCCTTCGGTATTATTGAAAATGGTCGTTCATGGCTATTTTCGACAAAATGGGGGTTGTGTGGCCATTGATCATCGACCAGAGGCTCGTACACCTCGCCCCACATATGTTTCCTTGCCATAGATCACATTCTTGAATTTCTGGTGGAGACCATTTCTTGGGCAAAAATCCGAATGTGTTAGCCTTCGGTATTTTTGAAAATGGCCATTCATGGCTATTTTCGATAAAAATGGGGGTTGTTTCGCCATTGATCTTCGACCAGAGGCTCATACACCTCACTACACATATGTTTCCTTGCCATATATCACATTCTTGGATTTATGGTGGAGACCATTTCTTGGTCAAAAATCTATAGGTGTTAGCCTTCAGTGTCATTGAAAATGGTCGTTCATGTCTATTTTCGACAAAATAGAGGTTCTGTGGCCATTGATCATCGACCAGAGGCTCATACACCTCACCCCACATATGTTTCCTTGCCATAGATCACATTCTTGGATTTCTGGTGGAGACCATTTCTTGGTCAAAAATCCGTAGGTGTTAGCCTTCGGTATTATTGAAAATGGTCATTCATGGCTATTTTTGACAAAAATGGGGGTTGTGTGGCCATTTATCTTCAACCAGAGGCTCATACACCTCACTACACATATGTTTTCTTGCCATATATCACATTCTTGGATCTATGGTGGAGACCAGTTCTTGGTCAAAAATCCGTAGGTGTTAGCCTTCAGTGTCATTGAAAATAGTCGTTCATGGCTATTTTCGACAAAAATGGGGGTTGTGTGGCCATTGATAATCGACCAGAGGCTCGTACACCTCATCCCACAAATGTTTCCTTGCCATAGATCACATTCTTGGATTTCTGGTGGAGACCATTTCTTGGTCAAAAATTTGTATGTGTTAGCCTTCGGTATTATTGAAAATGGTCGTTTATGGCTATTTTCGACAAAAATGGGGGTTGTGTGGCCATTTATCTTCAACCAGAGGCTCGTACACCTCACCCCACATATGTTTCATTACCATAGATCACAATCTTGGATTTCTCGTGGAGACCATTTCTTAGTCAAAAATCCGTACATGTTAGCCTTCTGTATTATTGAAAATGGTCGTTCATGGCTAGTTTCGACAAAAATGGGGGTTGTGTGGCCATTGATCATCAACCAGAGGCTCGTACACCTCACCCCACATATGTTTCCTTGCCATAGATAATATTCTTGGATTTCTGGTGGAGACAATTTCTTGGTCAAAAATCCGTAGGTGTTAGCCTTCTGTATTATTGAAAATGGTCGTTCATGGCTATATTCGACAAAAATGGGGGTTGTGTGGCCATTGATCATCGACCAGAGGCTCGTAAACCTCACCCCACATATGTTTCCTTGCCATAGATCACATTCTTGGATTTCTGGTGGAGACCATTTCTTGGTCAAAAATCCGTAGGTGTTAGCCTTCGGTATTATTGAAAATGGTCGTTCATGGCTATTTTCGACAAAAATGGGGGTTGTGTGGCCATTGATCATCGACCAGAGGCTCACACACCTCACCCCACATATGTTTCCTTGCCATAGATCACATTCTTGGATTTCTGGTGGAGACCATTTCTTTGTCAAAAATCCGTAGGTGTTAGCCTATGGTATTATTCAAAATGGTCGTTCATTTTTGACCAAGAAATGGTCTCCACCAGAAATCCAAGAATGTGATCTATGGCAAGGAAACATTTGTGGGGTGAGGTGTATGAGCCTCTGGTTGATTATCAATGGCCACACAACCCCCATTATTGTCGAAAATAGCCATGAACGACTATTTTCAATGACACTGAAGGCTAACACCTACGGATTTTTGACCAAGAATTGGTCTCCACCATAGATCCAAGAATGTGATATATGGAAAGAAAACATATGTGTAGTGAGGTGTATGAGCCTCTGGTTGAAGATAAATGGCCACACAACCCCCATTTTTGTCGAAAATAGCCATGAATAACCATTTTCAATAATACCGAAGGCTAACACCTACGGATTTTTGACCAAGAAATGGTCTACACCAGAAATCCAAGAATGTGATCTATGGCAAGGAAACATATGTGGGGTGAGGTGTATGAGCCTCTGGTCGATGATCAATGGCCACAGAACCTCTATTTTGTCGAAAATAGCCATGAACGACCATTTTCAATGACACTGAAGGCTAACACCTATGGATTTTTGACCAAGAAATGGTCTCCACCATAAATCCAAGAATGTGATATATGGCAAGGAAACATATGTGTAGTGAGGTGTAAGAGCCTCTGGTCGATGATCAATGGCCACAGAACCTCTATTTTGTCAAAAATAGCCATGAACGACCATTTTCAATGACACTGAAGGCTAACACCTATGGATTTTTGACCAAGAAATGGTCTCCACCATAAATCCAAGAATGTGATATATGGCAAGGAAACATATGTGTAGTGAGGTGTATGAGCCTCTGGTCGAAGATCAATGGCGAAACAACCCCCATTTTTATCGAAAATAGCCATGAATGACCATTTTCAAAAATACCGAAGGCTAACACATTCGGATTTTTGCCCAAGAAATGGTCTCCACCAGAAATCCAAGAATGTGATCTATGGCAAGGAAACATATGTGGGGTGAGGTGTACGAGCCTCTGGTCGATGATCAATGGCCACACAATCCCCATTTTGTTGAAAATAGCCATGAACGACCATTTTCAATAATACCGAAGGCTAACACGTACGAATTTTTGACCAAGCAATGGTCTCCACCAGAAATCCAAGAATGTGATCTATGGCAAGAAACATATGTGGGTTGAGGTGTACGAGCCTCTGGTCGATGATAAATGGCCATACAACTCCCATTTTTTATCAAAATAGCCATGAACGACCATTTTCAATAATACCAGAGGCTAACACCTACAGATTTTTGACCAAGAAATGGTCTCCACCAGAAATCCAAGAATGTGATCTATGGCAAGGAAACATATGTGGGCTGAGGTGTATGAGCCTCTGGTCGATGATCAATGGCCACACAACCCCCATTTTTGTCGAAAATAGCCATGAACGACCATTTACAATAATATCGAAGGCTAACACCTACGGATTTTTGACCAAGAAATGGTCTCCACAAGAAATTCAAGAATTTGATCTATGGCAAGGAAACATATCTGGGGTGAGGTGTACGAGCCTCTGGTCGATGATCAGTGGCCACACAACCCCCATTTTTGTCGAAAATAGCCATGAATGACCATTTTCAATAATACCGAAGGCTAACACCTACGGATTTTAGACCAAGAAATCGTCTCCACCAGAAATCCAGGAATATGATCTATGGCAAGGAATTATATGTTGGGTGAGGTTTACGAGCCTCTGGTCGATGATCAATGGCCGCACAACCCCCATTTTTGTCGAAAATAGCCAGGAACGACCATTTTCAATAATATAGAAGGCTAACACGTACGGATTTTTGACCAAGAAATGGTCTCCACGAGAAATCCAAGATTTTGATCTATGGCAATAAAACATATGTGGGGTGAGGTGTACGAGCCTCTGGTCGATGATCAATGGCCACACAACCCCCATTTTTGTCGAAAATAGCCATGACGACCATTTTCAATAATACCGAAGGCTAACACCTAAGGATTTTTGACCAAGAAATGGTCTCCACCAGAAATCCAAGAATGTGATCTATGGCAAGGAAACATATGTGGGGTGAGGTGTACGAGCCTCTGGTCGATTATCAATGGCCACACAACACCCATTTTTGTCGAAAATAGCCATGAACGACTATTTTCAATGACACTGAAGGCTAACACCTATGGATTTTTGACCAAGAACTGGTCTCCACCATAGATCCAAGAATGTGATCTATGGCAAGAAAACATATGTGTAGTGAGGTGTATGAGCCTCTAGTTGAAGATAAATGGCCACACAACCCCCATTTTTGTCGAAAATAGCCATAATAACCATTCTCAATAATACCGAAGGCTAACACATTCGGATTTTTTCCCAAGAAATGGTCTCCACCAGAATTCCAAGAATGTGATCTACGGCATTGAAACATATGTGGGTGAGGTGTATGAGCCTCTGGTCGATGATCAATGGCCACAGAACCTCTATTTTGTCGAAAATAGCCATGAACGACCATTTTCAATAATACCGAAGGCTAACACGTACGGATTTTTGACCAAGAAATGGTCTCCACCAGAAATCCAAGAATGTGATCTACGTCAAGGAAACATATGTGGGTGAGGTGTATGAGCCTCTGGTCGATGATCAATGGCCACACAACCCCCATTTTGTCGAAAATAGCCATGAACGACCACGACCATTTTCAATAATACCGAAGGCTAACACGTACGAATTTTTGACAAAGAAATGCTCTCCACTAGAAATCCAAGAATGTGATCTATGGCAAGGAAACATATGTGGGGTGAGGTGTACGAGCCTCTGGTTAATGATAAATGGCGACACAACCCCCATTTTTGATGAAAATTGCCATGAACGACCATTTTCAATAATACCGAAGGCTAACACCTACGGATTTTTGACCAACAAATGGTCACCACCAGAAATCCTAGAATGTGGTCTATGGCAAGGAAACATATGTGGGGTGAGGTGTATGAGCCTTTGGTCGATGATCAATGGCCACACAACCCCCATTTTTTTCGAAAATAGCTATGAACGGCCATTTTCAATAATACCGAAGGCTAACATCTACGGATTTTTGACCAAGAAATGGTCACCACCAGAAATCCAAGAATGTGATCTATGGCAAGGAAACATATGTGGGGTGAGGTGTACGAGCCTCTGGTCGATAATCAATGGCCACACGACCCCCATTTTTGTCGAAAATAGCCATTAATGACCATTTTCAATAATACCGAAGGCTAACATCTACGGATTTTTGACCAAGAAATGGTCACCACCAGAAATCCAAGAATGTGATCTATGGCAAGTAAACATATGTGGGGTGAGGTGTACGAGCCTCTGGTCGATGATAAATGGCCACACAACCCCCATTTTAGTCGAAAATAGCCATGAACGACCATTTTCAATAATACCGAAGGCTAACACCTATAGATTTTTGACCAAGAAATGGTCTCCACCAGAAATCCAAGAATGTGATCTATAGCAAGAAAACATATGTGGGGTGAAGTGTACGAGCCTCTGGTCGATGATCAATGTCAACACAACCCCCATTTTTGTCGAAAATAGCCATGAACGACCATTTTCAATGACACTAAAGGCTAACACCTATGGATTTTTGACCAAGAAATGGTCTCCACCAGAAATCCAAGAATGTGGTCTGTGGCAAGGAAACATATGTGGGGTGAGGTGTATGAGCCTTTGGTCGATGATCAATTGCCACACAACCCCCATTTTTGTCGAAAATAGCTATGAACGACCATTTTCAATAATACCGAAGGCTAACACCTACGGATTTTTGACCAAGAAATGGTCCTCCACCAGAAATCCAAGAATGTGATCTATGGCAAGGAAACTTATGTTGGGTGAGGTGTACGAGCCTCTGGTCGATGATCAATGGCGACACAACCCCCATTTTTGTCGAAAATAGCCATGAATGACCATTTTCAATGACACTGAAGGCTAACACCTACGAATTTTTGACCAACAAATGGTCTGCACGAGAAATCCAAGATTGTGATCTATGGCAAGAAAACATATGTGGGGTGAAGTGTACGAGCCTCTGGTCGATGATCAATGGCCACACAACCCCTATTTTTCTCGAAAATAGCCATGAACGACCATTTTCAATGACACTGAAGGCTAACACCTATGGATTTTTGACCAAGAAATGGTCTCCACCATAAATCCAAGAATGTGATCTATGGCAAGGAAACATATGTGTAGTGAGGTGTATGAGCCTCTGGTCGAAGATCAATGGCCACACAACCCCCATTTTTTCGAAAATAGGCATGAATGACCATTTTCAATAATACCGAAGGCTAACACGTACGGATTTTTGACCAAGAAATGGTCTCCACCAGAAATCCAAGAATGTGATCTATGGCAAGGAAACATATGTGGGGTGAGGTGTATGAGCCTCTGGTTGATGATCAATGGCCACAAAACCCCCATTTTTGTCGAAAATAGCCATGAACGACCATTTACAATAATACCGAAGGCTAACACCTACGGATTTTTGACCAAGAGAAGATCTCCACCAGAAATCCAAGAATGTGATCTATGGCAAGGAAACATATGTGGGGTGAGGTGTACGAGCCTCTGATCGATGATCAATGGCCACACAACCCCCATTTTTGTCGAAAATAGCCATGAACGACCATTTTCAATAATTCCGAAGGCTAACACCTACGGATTTTTGACCAAGAAATCGTCTCCACCAGAAAATTCAAGAATATGATCTATGGCAAGGAAACATATTGGGGTGAGGTGTACGAGCCTCTGGTCGATGATCAATGGCCACACAACCCCCATTTTTGTCGAAAACAGCCATGAACGACCATTTTCAATTATACCAAAGGCTAACACGTACGGATTTTTGACCAAGAATTGGCCTCCACGAGAAATCCAAGATTGTGATCTATGGCAATTAAACATATGTGGGGTGAGGTGTACGAGCCTCTGGTCGATGATAAATGGCCACGCAACCCCCATTTTTGTCGAAAATAGCCATGAACGACCATTTTCAATAATACCGAAGCCTAACACCTACGGATTTTTGACCAAGAAATGGTCTCCACCAGAAATCCAAGAATGTGACCTATGGCAAGGAAACATATGTGGGGTGAGGTGTATGAGCCCCTGGTCGATTATCAATGGCCACACAACCCCCATTTTTGTCGAAAATTGCCATGAACGACTATTTTCAATGACACTGAAGGCTAACACCTTTGGATTTTTTTACCAAGAACTGGTCTCCACCATAGATCCAAGAATGTGATCTATGGCAAGAAAACATATGTGTAGTGAGGTGTATGAGCCTCTGGTTGAAGATAAATGGCCACACAACCCCCACTTTTGTCGAAAATAGCCATGAATGACCATTTTCAATAATACCGAAGGCTAACACATTCAGATTTTTGCCCAAGAAATGGTCTCCACCAGAAATCCAAAAATGTGATCTATGTCAAGGAAACATATGTGGGGTGAGGTGTATGAGCCTCTGGTTGATGATCAATGGCCACAAAACCTCTATTTTGTCAAAAATAGCCATGAACGACCATTTTCAATAATACCGAAGACTAACACGTACGGATTTTTGACCAAGAAATGGTCTCCACCAGAAATCCAAGAATGTGATCTACAGCAAGGAAACATATGTGGGTGAGGTGTATGAGCCTCTGGTCGATGATCAATGGCCACACAACCCCCATTTTGTCGAAAATAGCCATGAACGACCATTTTCAATAATACCGAAGGCTAACACGTACGAATTTTTGACCAAGAAATGGTCTCCACCAGAAATCCAAGAGTGTGCTCTATGGCAAGGAAACATATGTGGGGTGAGGTGTACGAGCCTCTAGTCGATGATAAATGGCCACACAACCCCCATTTTTGATGTAAATAGCCATGAACGACCATTTTCAATAATACCGAAAGCTAACACCTACGGATTTTTGACCAACAAATGGTCTCCACCAGAAATCCAAGAATGTGGTCTATGGCAAGGAAACATATGTGGGGTGAGGTGTATGAGCCTTTGGTCGATGATCAATGGCCACACAACCCCCATTTTTGTCGAAAATAGCCATGAACGACCATTTTCAATAATACCGAAGGCTAACACCTACGGATTTTTGACCAAGAAATGGTCACCACCAGAAATCCAAGAATGTGGTCTATGGCAAGGAAACACATGTGGGTGAGGTGTATGAGCCTTTGGTCGATGATCAATTGCCACACAACCCCCATTTTTGTCGAAAGTAGCCATGAACGACCATTTTCAATAATACCGAAGGCTAACACCTACGGATTTTTGACCAAGAAATGGTCTCCACCAGAAATCCAAGAATGTGATATATGGCAAGGAAACTTATGTGGGGTGAGGTGTACGATCCTCTGGTCGATGATCAATGGCGACACAACCCCCATTTTTGTCGAAAATAACCATGAATGACCATTTTCAATAATACCGAAGGCTAACACCTACGAATTTTTGACCAACAAATGGTCTCCAGGAGAAATCCAATATTCTGATCTATGGTAAGAAAACATATGTGGGGTGAAGTGTACGAGCCTCTGGTCGATGATCAATGGCCACACAACCCCCATTTTTGTCGAAAATAGCCATTAACGACCATTTTCAATGACACTGAAGGATAACACCTATGGATTTTTGACCAAGAAATGGACTCCACCATAAATCCAAGAATGTGATCTATGGAAGGGAAACATATGTGTAGTGAGGTGTATGAGCCTCTGATCGATGATAAATGGCCACACAACCCCATTTTAGTCGAAAATAGCCATGAACGACCATTTTCAATAATACCGAAGGCTAACACCAACAGATTTATGACCAAGAAATTGTCTCCTCCAGAAATCCAAGAATGTGATATATGGCAAGAAAAAATATGTGGGGTGAAGTGTACGAGCCTCTGGTCGATGATCAATGGCCACACAACCCCCATTTTTGTCGAAAATAACCATGAACGACCATTTTCAATGACACTAAAGGCTAACACCTGTGGATTTCTAACCAAGAAATGGTCTCCACCATAAATCCAAGAATGTGATCTACGGCAAGGAAACATATGTGTAGTGAGGTGTATGAGCCTCTGGTCGAAGATCAATGGACACACAACCCCCATTTTTGTCGAAAAAAGCCATGAATGACCATTTTCAAAAATACCAAAGGCTAACACATTCGGATTTTTTCCCAAGAAATGGTCTCCACCAGAAATCCAAGAATGTGATCTATGGCAAGGAAACATATGTGGGGTGAGGTGTACGAGCCTCTGGTCGATGATCAATGGCCACACAACCCCCATTTTGCCGAAAATAGACATCAACGACCATTTTCAATAATACCGAAGGCTAACACGTACGAATTTTTGACAAAGAAATGGTCTCCACCAGAAATCCAAGAATGTGATCTATGGCAAGGAAACATATGTGGGGTGAGGTTTACGAGCCTCTAGTCGATGATAGATGGCCACACAACCCCCATTTTTGATGAAAATAGCCATGAGCGACCATTTTCAATAATACTAGAGGTTTACACCTATGGATTTTTGACTAAGAAATGGTCTCCACCAGAAATCCAAGAATGTGATCTATGGCAAGGAAACATATGTGGGGTGAGGTGTATAAGCCTCTGGTCGATGATCAATGGCCACACAACCCCCATTTTGTCGAAAATAGCCATGAACGACCATTTTCAATAATACCGAAGGCTAACACCTACGGATTTTTGACCAAGAAATGGTCTCCACCAGAAATCCAACAATGTGATCTACGACAAGGAAACATATGTGGGGTGAGGTGTACGAGCCTCTGGTCGATGATCAATGGCCACACAACCCTAATTTTTGTCGAAAATAGCCATGAACGACCATTTTCAATGACACTGAAGGCTAACAACTACAGATTTTTGACCAAAAAATGGTCTCCACCATAAATCCAAGAATGTGATCTACGGCAAGGAAACATATGTGGGTTTAGGTGTACGAGCCTCTGGTCGATGATCAATGGCCACACAACCCTAATTTTTGTCAAAAATAGCCATGAACGACCATTTTCAATGACACTGAAGGCTAACACCTATGGATTTTTGACCAAGAAATGGTCTCCACCAGAAATCAAAGAATGTGGGGTGAGGTTTACGAGCCTTTGGTCGATGATCAATGGCCACATGACCCCCATTTTTGTCGAAAATAGCCATGAATGACCATTTTCAATAATACCGAAGGCTAACACGTACGGATTTTTGACCAAGAAATGGTCTCCACCAGATATCCAAGAATGTGATCTATGGCAAGGAAACATATGTGGGGTGAGGTGTATGAGCCTCTGGTCGATGATAAATGGCCCCACAACCCCCATTTTAGTCGAAAATAGCCATGAACGACCATTTTCAATAATACCGAAGGCTAACACCAACAGATTTTTGACCAAGAAATGGTCTCCACCAGAAATCCAAGAATGTGATCTATGGCAAGAAAACATATGTGGGGTGAAGTGTACGAGCCTCTGGTCGATGATCAATGGCCACACAACCCCCATTTTTGTCAAAAATAGCCATGAACGACCATTTTCAATGACACTGAATGCTAACACCTATGGATTTTTGACCAAAAAATGGTCTCCACCATAAATACAAGAATTTGATCTATGGCAAGGAAACATATGTGTAGTGAGGTGTATGAGCCTCTGGTCGAAGATCAATGGCCACACAACCCCCATTTTTGTCGAAAATAGCCATGAATGACCATTTTCAAGAATACCGAAGGCTAACACATTCGGATTTTTGCCCAAGAAATGGTCTCCACCTAGAAATCCAAGAATGTGATCTATGGCAAGGAAACCCCTGTGGGTGAGGTGTACGAGGCTCTGGTCGATGATCAATGGCCACACAACCCCCATTTTGTCGAAAATAGCCATGAACGACCATTTTCAATAATATCGAAGGCTAACACGTACGAATTTTTGACCAAGAAATGGTCTCCACCAGAAATCCAAGAATGTGATCTATGGCAAGGAAACTTATGTGGGGTGAGGTGTACGAGCCTCTGGTCGATGATAAATGGCCACACAACCCCCATTTTTGATGAAAATAGCCATGAACGACCATTTTCAATAATACCAGATGCTAACACCTACGGATTTTTTACCAAGAAATGGTCTCCACCAGAAATCCAAGAATGTGATCTATGGCAAGGAAACATATGTGGGGTGAATTGTACGAGCCTCTGATCGATGATAAATGGCCACACAACCCCCATTTTAGTCGAAAATAGCCATGAACGACCATTTTCAACAATACCGAAGGCTAACACCAACAGATTTTTGACCAAGAAATTGTCTCCTCCAGAAATCCAAGAATGTGATATATGGCAAGAAAAAATATGTGGGGTGAAGTGTACGAGCCTCTGGTCGATGATCAATGGCCACACAACCCCCATTTTTGTCGAAAATAACCATGAACGACCATTTTCAATGACACTAAAGGCTAACACCTATGGATTTCTAACCAAGAAATGGTCTCCACCATAAATCCAAGAATGTGATCTATGGCAAGGAAACATATGTGTAGTGAGGTGTATGAGCCTCTGGTCGAAGATCAATGGCCACACAACCCCCATTTTTGTCGCAAATAGCCATGAATCACCATTTTTCAAAATACCAAAGGCTAACACATTCGGATTTTTGCCCAAGAAATGGTCTCCACCAGAAATCCAAGAATGTGATCTATGGCAATGAAACATATGTGGGGTGAGGTGTACGAGCCTCTGGTCGATGATCAATGGCCACACAACCCCCATTTTGCCGAAAATAGACATCAACGACCATTTTCAATAATACCGAAGGCTAACACGTACGAGTTTTTGACCAAGAAATGGTCTCCACCAGAAATCCAAGAATGTGATCTATGGCAAGGAAACATATGTGGGGTGAGGTTTATGAGCCTCTAGTAGATGATAAATGGCCACACAACCCCCATTTTTTATGAAAATAGCCATGAGCGACCATTTTCAATAGGAACAATTGGATCTATACCATTAAAAGATCCAAACTTTAGATATATACCATGGACCCCACATGTCATTGACTCATGTGGACCCACATGTAAGTGAGATAGTAATGGTATGGATCCAAAGTGGTGATCTTTTAATGGTATGGATCCAAATTTCCCTTTTCAATAATACTAGAGGCTAACACCTACGAATTTTTGTCCAAGAAATGGTCTCCACCAGAAATCCAAGAATGTGATCTATGGCAAGGAAACATATGTGGGGTGAGGTGTATGAGCCTTTAGTTGATGATCAATGGCCACACAACCCCCATTTTTGTCGAAAATAGCCATGAACGACCATTTTCAATAATACCAAAGGCTAACACCTACAGATTTTTGACCAAGAAATGGTCTCCACCAGAAATCCAAGAATGTGATCTACGGCAAGGAAACATATGTGGGGTGAGGTGTATGAGCCTCTGGTCGACGATCAATGGCCACACAACCCTAATTTTTGTCGAAAATAGCCATGAACGACCATTTTCAATGACACTGACGGCTAACACCTACGGATTTTTGACCAAGAAATGGTCTCCACCATAAATCCAAGAATGTGATCTATGGCAAGGAAACATATGTGTAGTGAGGTGTATGAGCCTCTGGTCGAAGATCAATGGCCACACAACCCCCATTTTTGTCGAAAATACCCATGAATGACCATTTTCAAAAATACCAAAGGCTAACACATTCGGATTTTTGCCCAAGAAATGGTCTCCACCAGAAATCCAAGACTGTGATCTATGGCAAGGAAACATATGTGGGGTGAGGTGTACGAGCCTCTGGTCGATGATCAATGGCCACACAACCCCCATTTTGCCGAAAATAGCCATGAACGACCATTTTCAATAATACTGAAGGCTAACACGTACGAGTTTTTAACCAAGAAATGGTCTCCACCAGAAATCCAAGAATGTGATCTATGGCAAGGAAACATATGTGGGGTGAGGTTTATGAGCCTCTAGTCGATGATAAATGGCCACACAACCCCCATTTTTTATGAAAATAGCCATGAGCGACCATTTTCAATAATACTGGAGGCTAACACCTACGGATTTTTGACCAAGAAATGGTCTCCACCAGAAATCCAAGAATGTGATCTATGGCAAGGAAACATATGTGGGGTGAGGTGTATGAGCCTCTAGTCGATGATCAATGGCTACACAACCCCCATTTTTGTCGAAAATAGCCATGAACGACCATTTTCAATAATACCGAAGGCTAACACCTACAGATTTTTGACCAAGAAATGGTCTCCACCAGAAATCCAAGAATGTGATCTACGACAAGGAAACATATGTGGGGTGAGGTGTATGAGCCTCTAGTCGACGATCAATGGCCACACAACCCTAATTTTTGTCAAAAATAGCCATGAACGACCATTTTCAATGACATTGAAGGCTAACACCTACGGATTTTTGACCAAGAAATGGTCTCCATCATAAATCCAAGAATGTGATCTATGGCAAGGAAACATATGTGTAGTGAGGTGTATGAGCCTCTGGTCGTCAGATCAATGGCCACACAACCCCCATTTTTGTCGAAAATAGCCATGAATGACCATTTTCAAAAATATCAAAGGCTAACACATTCGGATTTTTGCCCAAGAAATGGTCTCCACCAGAAATCCAAGAATGTGATCTATGGCAAGGAAACATATGTGGGGTGAGGTGTACAAGCCTCCGGTCGATGATCAATGGCCACACAACCCCCATTTTGCCGAAAATAGCCATGAATGACCATTTTCAATAATATCGAAGGCTAACACGTACGAGTTTTTGACCAAGAAATGGTCTCCACCAGAAATCCAAGAATGTGATCTATGGCAAGGAAACATATGTGGGGTGAGGTTTATGAGCCTCTAGTCGATGATAAATGGCCACACAACCCCCATTTTTTATGAAAATAGCCATGAGCGACCATTTTCAATAATACTAGAGGCTAAGACCTACGGATTTTTGACCAAGAAATGGTCTCCACCAAAAATCCAAGAATGTGATCTATGGCAAGGAAACATATGTGGGGTGAGGTGTATGAGCCTCTGGTCGATGATCAATGGCCACACAACCCCCATTTTTGTCGAAAATAGCCATGAATGACCATTTTCAATAATACTAAAGGCTAACACGTACAGATTTTTGACCAATAAATGGTCTCCACCGGAAATCCAAGAATGTGATCTATGGCAAGGAAACATATGTGGGGTGAGGTGTATGAGCCTCTGGTCGACGATCAATGGCCACACAACCCTAATTTTTGTCGAAAATAGCCATGAACGACCATTTTCAATGACACTGAAGGCTAACACCTACGAATTTTTGACCAAGAAATGGTCTCCACCATAAATCCAAGAATGTGATCTATGGCAAGGAAACATATGTGTAGTGAGGTGTATGAGCCTCTGGTCGAAGATCAATGGCCACACAAACCCCATTTTTGTCGAAAATAGCCATGAACGACCATTTTCAATGACACGGAAGGCTAACACCTACGGATTTTTGACCAAGAAATGGTCTCCACAATAAATCCAAGAATGTGATCTATGGCAAGGAAACATATGTGTAGTGAGATGTATGAGCCTTTGGTCGAATATCAATGGCCACACAACTCCTATTTTTGTCAAAAATAGCCATGAACGACCATTTTCAATAGTACCGAAGGCTAAAACATTCAGATTTTTGACCAAGAAATGGTCTCCACCAGAAATGAAAGAATGTGATCTATGGCAAGGAAACATATGTTGGTTGAGGTTTACGAGCCTCTGGTCGATGATCAATGGCCACACAACCCCCATTTTTGTCGAAAATAGCCATGAATGACCATTTTCAATAATACTGAAGGCTAACACGTACAGATTTTTGACCAAGAAATGGTCTCCACCGGAAATCAAAGAATGTGATCTATGGCAAGGAAACATATGTGGGGTGAGGTGTACGAGCCTTTGGTCGATGATCATTGGCCACACAACCCCATTTTTGTCGAAAATAGCCATGAATGACCATATTCAATAATACCGAAGGCTAACACGTACGGATTTTTGACCAAGAAATGGTCTCCACCAGAAATCCAAGAATGTGATCTATGGCAAGGAAACATATGTGGGGTGAATTGCACGAGCCTCTGGTCGATGATAAATGGCTACACAACCCCCATTTTAGTCGAAAATAGCCATGAACGACCATTTTCAATAATACTGAAGGCTAACACCAACAGATTTTTGACCAAGGAATGGTCTCCTCCAGGAATCCAAGAATGTGATCTATGGAAAGAAAACATATGTGGGGTGAAGTGTACGAGCCTCGGGTCGATGATCAATGGCCACACAACCCCCATTTTTGTCGAAAATAGCCATGAACGACCATTTTCAATGACACTAAAGGCTAACACCTATGGATTTCTGACCAAGAAATGGTCTCCACCATAAATCCAAGAATGTGATCTATGGCAAGGAAACATATATGTAGTGAGGTGTATGAGCCTCTGGTCGAAGATCAATGGCCACACAACCCCCATTTTTGTCAAAAATAGCCATGAATCACCATTTTAAAAATACAAAAGGCTAACACATTCGGATTCTTGCCCAAGAAATGGTCTCCACCAGAAATCCAAGAATGTGATCTATGGCAAGGAAACATATGTGGGGTGAGGTGTACGAGCCTCTGGTCGATGATCAATGGCCACACAACCCCCATTTTGCCGAAAATAGCCATGAACGACCATTTTCAATAATACCGAAGGCTAACACGTACGAGTTTTTGACCAAGAAAAGGTCTCCACCAGAAATCCAAGAATGTGATCTATGGCAAGGAAACATATGTGGGGTGAGGTTTATGAGCCTCTAGTCGATGATAAATGGCCACACAACCCCCATTTTTTATGAAAATAGCCATGAGCGACCATTTTCAATAATACTAGAGGCTAACACCTACGGATTTTTGTCCAAGAAATGGTCTCCACCAGAAATCCAAGAATGTGATCTATGGCAAGGAAACATATGTGGGGTGAGGTGTATGAGCCTCTGGTCAATGATCAATGGCCACACAACCCCCATTTTTGTCGAAAATAGCCATGAACGACCATTTTCAATAATACCGAAGGCTAACACCTACGGATTTTTGACCAAGAAATGGTCTCCACCAGAAATCCAAGAATGTGATCTACGGCAAGGAAACATATGTGGGGTGAGGTGTATGAGCCACTGGTCGACGATCAATGGCCACACAACCCTAATTTTTGTCAAAAATAGCCATGAACGACCATTTTCAATGACACTGAAGGCTAACACCTACGGATTTTTGACCAAGAAATGGTCTCCACCATAAATCCAAGAATGTGATCTATGGCAAGGAAACATATGTGTAGTGAGGTTTATGAGCCTCTGGTCGAAGATCAATGGCCACACAACCCCCATTTTTGTCGAAAATAGCCATGAATGACCATTTTCAAAAATACCAAAGGCTAACACATTCGGATTTTTGCCCAAGAAATGGTCTCCACTAGAAATCCAAGAATGTGATCTATGGCAAGGAAACATATGTGTGGTGAGGTGTACGAGCCTCTGGTCGATGATCAATGGCCACACAACACCCATTTTGCCGAAAATAGCCATGAACGACCATTATCAATAATACCGAAGGCTAAAACGTACGAGTTTTTGACCAAGAAATGGTCTCCACCAGAAATCCAAGAATGTGATCTATGGCAAGGAAACATATGTGGGGTGAGGTTTATGAGCCTCTAGTCGATGATAAATGGCCACACAACCCCCATTTTTTATGAAAATAGCCATGAGCGACCATTTTCAATAATACTAGAGGCTAAGACCTACAGATTTTTTACCAAGAAATGGTCTCCACCAGAAATCCAAGAATGTGATCTATGGCAAGGAAACATATGTGGGGTGAGGTGTATGAGCCTCTAGTCGATGATCAATGGCCACACAACCCCCATTTTTGTCGAAAATAGCCATGAACGACCATTTTCAATAATACCGAAGGCTAACACCTACGGATTTTTGACCAAGAAATGGTCTCCACCAGAAATCCAAGAATGTGATCTACGGCAAGGAAACATATGTGGGTGAGGTGTATGAGCCTCTGGTCGACGATCAATGGCCACACAACCCTAATTTTTGTCGAAATAGCCATGAACGACCATTTTCAATGACACTGACGGCTAACACCTACGGATTTTTGACCAAGAAATGGTCTCCACCATAAATCCAAGAATGTGATCTATGGCAAGGAAACATATGTGTAGTGAGGTGTATGAGCCTCTGGTCGAAGATCAATGGCCACACAACCCCCATTTTTGTCGAAAATAGCCATGAATGACCATTTTCAAAAATACCAAAGGCTAACACATTCGGATTTTTGCCCAAGAAATGGTCTCCACCAGAAATCCAAGAATGTGATCTATGTCAAGGAAACATATGTGGGGTGAGGTGTACGAGCCTCTGGTCGATGATCAATGGCCACACAACCCCCATTTTGCCGAAAATAGCCATGAACGACCATTTTCAATAATACCGAAGGCTAACACGTACGAGTTTTTGACCAAGAAATGGTCTCCACCAGAAATCCAAGAATGTGATCTATGGCAAGGAAACATATGTGGGGTGAGGTTTATGAGCCTCTAGTCGATGATAAATGGACACACAACCCCCATTTTTTATGAAAATAGCCATGAGCGACCATTTTCAATAATACTAGAGGCTAAGACCTACGGATTTTTGACCAAGAAATGGTCTCCACCAGAAATCCAAGAATGTGATCTATGGCAAGGAAACATATTTGGGCTGAGGTGTATGAGCCTCTCTTCGATGATCAATGGCCACTCAACCCCCATTTTTGTCGAAAATAGCCATGAACGACCATTTTCAATAATACCGAAGGCTAACACCTACGGATTTTTGACCAAGAAATGGTCTCCACCAGAAATCCAAGAATGTGATCTACGGCAAGGAAACATATGTGGGGTGAGGTGTATAAGCCTCTGGTCGACGATCAATGGCCACACAACCCTAATTTTTGTCGAAAATAGCCATGAACGACCATTTTCAATGACACCGAAGGCTAACACCTACGGATTTTTGACCAAGAAATGGTCTCCACCATAAATCCAAGAATGTGATCTATGGCAAGGAAACATATGTGTAGTGAGGTGTATGAGCCTCTGGTCAAAGATCAATGGCCATGCAAGCGCCATTTTTGTCGAAAATAGCCATGAATGACCATTTTCAAAAATACCAAAGGACATTCGGATTTTTTCCCTAGAAATGGTCTCCATTAGAAATCCAAGAATGTGATCTATGGCAAGGAAACATATGTGGGGTGAGGTGTACGGGCCTCTGGTCGATGATCAATGGCCACACAACCCCCATTTTGCCAAAAATAGCCATGAACGACCATTTTCAATAATACCGAAGGCTAACACGTACGAGTTTTTGACCAAGAAATGGTCTCCACCAGAAATCCAAGAATGTGATATATGGCAAGGAAACATATGTGGGGTGAGGTTTATGAGCCTCTAGTCGATGATAAATGGCCACACAACCCCCATTTTTTATGAAAATTGCCATGAGCGACCATTTTCAATAATACTAGAGGCTAACACCTACGGATTTTTCACCAAGAAATGGTCTCCACCAGAAATCCAAGAATGTGATCTATGGCAAGGAAACATATGTAGGGTGAGGTGTATGAGCCTCTGGTCGATGATCAATGGCCACACAATCCCCATTTTTGTCGAAAATAGCCTTGAACGACCTTTTTCAATAATACCGAAGGCTAACACCTACGGATTTTTGACAAAGAAATGGTCTCCACCAGAAATCCAAGAATGTGATCTATGGCAAGGAAACATATGTGGGGTGAGGTGTATGAGCCTCTAGTCGACGATCAATGGCCACACAACCCTAATTTTTGTCAAAAGTAGCCATGAACGACCATTTTCAATGACACTGAAGGCTAACACCTACGAATTTTTGACCAAGAAATGGTCTCCACCATAAATCCAAGAATTTTATCTATGGCAAGGAAACATATGTGTAGTGAGGTGTATGAGCCTCTGGTCCAATATCAATGGCCACACAACCCCCATTTTTGTCGAAAATAGCCATGAACGACCATTTTCAATAGTTCCGAAGGCTAACACATTCGGATTTTTGACCAAGAAATGGTCTCCACCAGAAATCAAAGAATGTGATCTATGGCAAGGAAACATATGTGGGGTGAGGTGTACGAGCCTTTGGTCGATGATCAATGGCCACACAACCCCCATTTTTGTCGAAAATAGCCATGAATGACCATTTTCAATGACACTGAAGGCTAACACCTACGAATTTTTGACCAACAAATGGTCTCCACGAGAAGTCCAAGATTGTGATCTATGGCAAGAAAACATATGTGGGGTGAAGTGTACGAGCCTCTGGTCGATGATCAATGGCCACACAACCCCCATTTTTGTCGAAAATAGCCATGAACGACCATTTTCAATGACACTGAAGGCTAACACCTATGGATTTTTGACCAAGAAATGGTCTCCACCATAAATCCAAGAATTTGATCTATGGCAAGGAAACATATGTGTAGTGAGGTGTATGAGCCTCTGGTCGAAGATCAATAGCCACACAACCCCCATTTGTGTCGAAAATAGGCATGAATGACCATTTTCAATAATACCGAAGGCTAACACGTACGGATTTTTGACCAAGAAATGGTCTCCACCAGAAATCCAAGAATGTGATCTATGGCAAGGAAACATATGTGGGGTGAGGTGTATGAGCCTCTGGTTGATGATCAATGGCCACACAACCCCCATTTTTGTCGAAAATAGCCATGAACGACCATTTACAATAATACCGAAGGCTAACACCTACGGATTTTTGACCAAGAGAAGATCTCCACCAGAAATCCAAGAATGTAATCTATGGCAAGGAAACATATGTGGGGTGAGGTGTACGAGCCTCTGATCGATGATCAATGGCCACACAACCCCCATTTTTGTCGAAAATAGACATGAACGACCATTTTCAATAATTCCGAAGGCTAACACCTACGGATTTTTGACCAGGAAATCGTCTCCACCAGAAATTCAAGAATATGATCTATGGCAAGGAAACATATTGGGGTGAGGTGTACAAGCCTCTGGTCGATGATCAATGGCCACACAACCCCCATTTTTGACGAAAACAGCCATGAACGACCATTTTCAATAATACCAAAGGCTAACACGTACGGATTTTTGACCAAGAATTGGCCTCCACGAGAAATCCAAGATTGTGATCTATGGCAATTAAACATATGTGGAGTGAGGTGTACGAGCCTCTGGTCGATGATAAATGGCCACACAACCCCCATTTTTGTCGAAAATAGCCATGAACGACCATTTTCAATGACACTGAAGGCTAACACCTACGGATTTTTGACCAAGAAATGGTCTCCACCATAAATCCAAGAATGTGATCTATGGCAAGGAAACATATGTGTAGTGAGGTGTATGAGCCTCTGGTCGAAGATCAATGGCCACACAACCGCCATTTTTGTCGAAAATAGCCATGAATGACCATTTTCAAAAATACCAAAGGACATTCGGATTTTTGCCCTAGAAATGGTCTCCATCAGAAATCCAAGAATGTGATCTATGGCAAGGAAACATATGTGGGGTGAGGTGTACGAGCCTCTGGTCGATGATCAATGGCCACACAACCCCCATTTTGCCAAAAATAGCCATGAACGACCATTTTCAATAATACCGAAGGCTAACACGTACGAGTTTTTGACCAAGAAATGGTCTCCACCAGAAATCCAAGAATGTGATCTAGGGCAAGGAAACATATGTGGGGTGAGGTTTATGAGCCTCTAGTCGATGATAAATGGCCACACAACCCCCATTTTTTATGAAAATTGCCATGAGCGACCATTTTCAATAATACTAGAGGCTAACACCTACGGATTTTTCACCAAGAAATGGTCTCCACCAGAAATCCAAGAATGTGATCTATGGCAAGGAAACATATGTGGGGTGAGGTGTATGAGCCTCTGGTCGATGATCAATGGCCACACAATCCCCATTTTTGTCGAAAATAGCCTTGAACAACCATTTTCAATAATACCGAAGGCTAACACCTACGGATATTTGACGAAGAAATCGTCTCCACCAGAAATCCAAGAATGTGATCTATGGCAAGGAAACATATGTGGGGTGAGGTGTATGAGCCTCTGGTCGACGATCAATGGCCACACAACCCTAATTTTTGTCGAAAGTAGCCATGAACGACCATTTTCAATGACACCGAAGGCTAACACCTACGGATTTTTGACCAAGAAATGGTCTCCACCATAAATCCAAGAATTTGATCTATGGCAAGGAAACATATGTGTAGTGAGGTGTATGAGCCTCTGGTCCAATATCAATGGCCACACAACCCCCATTTTTGTCGAAAATAGCCATGAACGACCATTTTCAATAATTCCGAAGGCTAACACATTCGGATTTTTGACCAAGAAATGGTCTCCACTAGAAATCAAAGAATGTGATCTATGGCAAGGAAACATATGTGGGGTGAGGTGCTCTCAGGTGTACGAGCCTTTGGTCGATGATCAATGGCCACACAACCCCCATTTTTGTCGAAAATAGCCATGAATGACCATTTTCAATGACACTGAAGGCTAACACCTACGAATTTTTGACCAACAAATGGTCTCCACGAGAAATCCAAGATTTTGATCTATGGCAAGAAAACATATGTGGGGTGAAGTGTACGAGCCTCTAGTCGATGATCAATGGCCACACAACCCCCATTTTTGTCGAAAATAGCCATGACCGACCATTTTCAATGACACTGAAGGCTAACACCTATGGATTTTTGATCAAGAAATGGTCTCCACCATAAATCCAAGAATGTGATCTATGGCAAGGAAACATATGTGTAGTGAGGTGTATGAGCCTCTGGTCGAAGATCAATGGCCACACAACCCCCATTTGTGTCGAAAATAGGCATGAATGACCATTTTCAATAATACTGAAGGCTAACACGTACGGATTTTTGACCAAGAAATGGTCTCCACCTGAAATCCAAGAATGTGATCTATGGCAAGGAAACATATGTGGGGTGAGGTGTATGAGCCTCTGGTTGATGATCAATGGCCACACAACCCCCATTTTTGTCGAAAATAGCCATGAACGACCATTTACAATAATACCGAAGGCTAACACCTACGGATTTTTGACCAAGAGAAGATCTCCACCAGAAATCCAAGAATGTGATCTGTGGCAAGGAAACATATGTGGGGTGAGGTGTACGAGCCTCTGATCGATGATCAATGGCCACACAACCCCCATTTTTGTCGAAAATAGCCATGAACGACCATTTTCAATAATTGCGAAGGCTAACACCTACGGATTTTTGACCAAGAAATCGTCTCCACCAGAAATTCAAGAATATGATCTATGGCAAGGAAACATATTGGGGTGAGGTGTACGAGCCTCTGGTCGATGATCAATGGCCACACAACCCCCATTTTTGTCGAAAACAGTCATGAACGACCATTTTCAATAATACCAAAGGCTAACACGTACGGATTTTTGACCAAGAATTGGCCTCCACGAGAAATCCAATATTGTGATCTATGGCAATTAAACATATGTGGTGTGAGGTGTACGAGCCTCTGGTCGATGATAAATGGCCACACAACCCCCATTTTTGTCGAAAATAGCCATGAACGACCATTTTCAATAATACCGAAGGCTAACACCTACGGATTTTTGACCAAGAAATGGTCTCCACCAGAAATCCAGGAATGTGACCTATGGCAAGGAAACATATGTGGGGTGAGGTGTATGAGCCCCTGGTCGATTATCAATGGCCACACAACCCCCATTTTTGTCAAAAATTGCCATGAACGACTATTTTCAATGACACTGAAGGCTAACACCTATGGATTTTTTTACCAAGAACTGGTCTCCACCATAGATCCAAGAATGTGATCTATGGCAAGAAAACATATGTGTAGTGAGGTGTATGAGCTTCTGGTTGAAGATAAATGGCCACACAACCCCCATTTTTGTCGAAAATAGCCATGAATGACCATTTTCAATAATACCGAAGGCTAACACATTCAGATTTTTGCCCAAGAAATGGTCTCCACCAGAAATACAAAAATGTGATCTATGTCAAGGAAACATATGTGGGGTGAGGTGTATGAGCCTCTGGTCGATGATCAATGGCCACAGAACCTCTATTTTGTCAAAAATAGCCATGAACGACCATTTTCAATAATACCGAAGACTAACACGTACGGATTTTTGACCAAGAAATGGTCTCCACCAGAAATCCAAGAATGTGATCTACGGCAAGGAAACATATGTGGGTGAGGTGTATGAGCCTCTGGTCGATGATCAATGGCCACACAACCCCCATTTTGTCGAAAACAGCCATGAACGACCATTTTCAATAATACCGAAGGCTAACACGTACAAATTTTTGACCAAGAAATGGTCTCCACCAGAAATCCAAGAGTGTGCTCTATGGCTAGGAAACATATGTGGGTGAGGTGTACGAGCCTCTGGTCGATGATAAATGGCCACACAACCCCCATTTTTGATGAAAATAGCCATGAACGACCATTTTCAATAATACCGAAAGCTAACACCTACGGATTTTTGACCAACAAATGGTCTCCACCAGAAATCCAAGAATGTGGTCTATGGCAAGGAAACAAATGTGGGGTGAGGTGTATGAGCCTTTGGTCGATGATCAATGGCCACACAACCCCCATTTTTGTCGAAAATAGCCATGAACGACCATTTTCAATAATACCGAAGGCTAACACCTACGGATTTTTGACCAACATATGGTCACCACCAGAAATCCAAGAATGTGGTCTATGGCAAGTAAACACATGTGGGTGAGGTGTATGAGCCTTTGGTCGATGATCAATGGCCACACAACCCCCATTTTTGTCGAAAGTAGCCATGAATGACCATTTTCAATGACACTGAAGGCTAACACCTACGAATTTTTGACCAACAAATGGTCTCCACGAGAAATCCAAGATTTTGATCTATGGCAAGAAAACATATGTGGGGTGAAGTGTACGAGCCTCTAGTCGATGATCAATGGCCACACAACCCCCATTTTTGTCGAAAATAGCCATGACCGACCATTTTCAATGACACTGAAGGCTAACACCTATGGATTTTTGATCAAGAAATGGTCTCCACCATAAATCCAAGAATGTGATCTATGGCAAGGAAACATATGTGTAGTGAGGTGTATGAGCCTCTGGTCGAAGATCAATGGCCACACAACCCCCATTTGTGTCGAAAATAGGCATGAATGACCATTTTCAATAATACTGAAGGCTAACACGTACGGATTTTTGACCAAGAAATGGTCTCCACCTGAAATCCAAGAATGTGATCTATGGCAAGGAAACATATGTGGGGTGAGGTGTATGAGCCTCTGGTTGATGATCAATGGCCACACAACCCCCATTTTTGTCGAAAATAGCCATGAACGACCATTTACAATAATACCGAAGGCTAACACCTACGGATTTTTGACCAAGAGAAGATCTCCACCAGAAATCCAAGAATGTGATCTGTGGCAAGGAAACATATGTGGGGTGAGGTGTACGAGCCTCTGATCGATGATCAATGGCCACACAACCCCCATTTTTGTCGAAAATAGCCATGAACGACCATTTTCAATAATTGCGAAGGCTAACACCTACGGATTTTTGACCAAGAAATCGTCTCCACCAGAAATTCAAGAATATGATCTATGGCAAGGAAACATATTGGGGTGAGGTGTACGAGCCTCTGGTCGATGATCAATGGCCACACAACCCCCATTTTTGTCGAAAACAGTCATGAACGACCATTTTCAATAATACCAAAGGCTAACACGTACGGATTTTTGACCAAGAATTGGCCTCCACGAGAAATCCAATATTGTGATCTATGGCAATTAAACATATGTGGTGTGAGGTGTACGAGCCTCTGGTCGATGATAAATGGCCACACAACCCCCATTTTTGTCGAAAATAGCCATGAACGACCATTTTCAATAATACCGAAGGCTAACACCTACGGATTTTTGACCAAGAAATGGTCTCCACCAGAAATCCAGGAATGTGACCTATGGCAAGGAAACATATGTGGGGTGAGGTGTATGAGCCCCTGGTCGATTATCAATGGCCACACAACCCCCATTTTTGTCGAAAATTGCCATGAACGACTATTTTCAATGACACTGAAGGCTAACACCTATGGATTTTTTTACCAAGAACTGGTCTCCACCATAGATCCAAGAATGTGATCTATGGCAAGAAAACATATGTGTAGTGAGGTGTATGAGCCTCTGGTTGAAGATAAATGGCCACACAACCCCCATTTTTGTCGAAAATAGCCATGAATGACCATTTTCAATAATACCGAAGGCTAACACATTCAGATTTTTGCCCAAGAAATGGTCTCCACTAGAAATACAAAAATGTGATCTATGTCAAGGAAACATATGTGGGGTGAGGTGTATGAGCCTCTGGTCGATGATCAATGGCCACAGAACCTCTATTTTGTCAAAAATAGCCATGAACGACCATTTTCAATAATACCGAAGACTAACACGTACGGATTTTTGACCAAGAAATGGTCTCCACCAGAAATCCAAGAATGTGATCTACGGCAAGGAAACATATGTGGGTGAGGTGTATGAGCCTCTGGTCGATGATCAATGGCCACACAACCCCCATTTTGTCGAAAACAGCCATGAACGACCATTTTCAATAATACCGAAGGCTAACACGTACAAATTTTTGACCAAGAAATGGTCTCCACCAGAAATCCAAGAGTGTGCTCTATGGCTAGGAAACATATGTGGGTGAGGTGTACGAGCCTTTGGTCGATGATAAATGGCCACACAACCCCCATTTTTGATGAAAATAGCCATGAACGACCATTTTCAATAATACCGAAAGCTAACACCTACGGATTTTTGACCAACAAATGGTCTCCACCAGAAATCCAAGAATGTGGTCTATGGCAAGGAAACAAATGTGGGGTGAGGTGTATGAGCCTTTGGTCGATGATCAATGGCCACACAACCCCCATTTTTGTCGAAAATAGCCATGAACGACCATTTTCAATAATACCGAAGGCTAACACCTACGGATTTTTGACCAACATATGGTCACCACCAGAAATCCAAGAATGTGGTCTATGGCAAGTAAACACATGTGGGTGAGGTGTATGAGCCTTTGGTCGATGATCAATTGCCACACAACCCCCATTTTTGTCGAAAGTAGCCATGAACGACCATTTTCAATAATACCGAAGGCTAACACCTACAGATTTTTGACCAAGAAATGGTCTCCACCAGAAATCCAAGAATGTGATATATGGCAAGGAAACTTATGTGGGGTGAGGTGTACGATCCTCTGGTCGATGATCAATGGCGACACAACCCCCATTTTTGTTGAAAATAGCCATGAATGACCATTTTCAATGACACTGAAGGCTAACACCTACGAATTTTTGACCAACAAATGGTCTCCACGAGAAATCCAAGATTCTGATCTATGGGAAGAAAACATATGTGGCGTGAAGTGTACGAGCCTCTGGTTGATGATCAATGGCCACACAACCCCCATTTTTGTCGAAAATAGCCATGAACGACCATTTTCAATGACACTGAAGGATAACACCTACGGATTTTTGACCAAGAAATGGACTCCACCATAAATCCAAGAATGTGATCTATGGCAAGGAAACATATGTGTAGTGAGGTGTATGAGCCTCTGGTCGAAGATCAACGGCCACACAACCCCCATTTGTGTCGAAAATAGTCATGAATGACCATTTTCAAGAATACCGAAGGCTAACACGTACGGATTTTTGACCAAGAAATGGTCTCCACCAGAAATCCAAGAATGTGATCTATGGCAAGGAAACATATGTGGGGTGAATTGTATGAGCCTCTGATCGATGATAAATGGCCACACAACCCCCATTTTAGTCGAAAATAGCCATGAACGACCATTTTCAACAATACCGAAGGCTAACACCAACAGATTTTTTTACCAAGAAATGGTCTCCTCCAGAAATCCAAGAATGTGATATATGGCAACAAAACATATGTGGGGTGAAGTGTACGAGCATCTGGTCGATGATCAATGGCCACACAACCCCCATTTTTGTCGAAAATAACCATGAACGACCATTTTCAATGACACTAAAGGCTAACACCTATGGATTTCTGACCAAGAAATGGTCTCCACCATAAATCCAAGAATGTGATCTACGGCAAGGAAACATATGTGTAGTGAGGTGTATGAGCCTCTGGTCGAAGATCAATGGCCACACAACCCCCATTTTTGTCGAAAATACCCATGAATGACCATTTTCAAAAATACCAAAGGCTAACACATTCGGATTTTTTCCCAAGAAATGGTCTCCACCAGAAATCCAAGAATGTGATCTATGGCAAGAAAACATATGTGGGGTGAGGTGTACGAGCCTCTGGTCGATGATCAATGGCCACAGAACCCCCATTTTGCCGAAAATAGCCATCAACGACCATTTTCAATAATACCGAAGGCTAACACGTACGAATTTTTGACCAAGAAATGGTCTCCACCAGAAATCCAAGAATGTGATCTATGGCAAGGAAACATATGTGGGGTCAGGTTTACGAGCCTCTAGTCGATGATAGATGGCCACACAACCCCCATTTTTGATGAAAATAGCCATGAGCGACCTTTTTCAATAATACTAGAGGTTAACACCTACGGATTTTTGACTAAGAAATGGTCTCCACCAGAAATCCAAGAATGTGATCTATGGCAAGGAAACATATGTGGGGTGAGGTGTATGAGCCTCTGGTCGATGATCAATGGCCACACAACCCCCATTTTTGTCGAAAATAGCCATGAACGACCATTTTCAATAATACCGAAGGCTAACACCTACGGATTTTTGACCAAGAAATGGTCTCCACCAGAAATCCAAGAATGTGATCTACGACAAGGAAACATATGTGGGGTGAGGTGTACGAGCCTCTGGTCGATGATCAATGGCCACACAACCCTAATTTTTGTCGAAAATAGCCATGAACGACCATTTTCAATGACACTGAAGGCTAACAACTACGGATTTTTGACCAAAAAATGGTCTCCACCATAAATCCAAGAATGTGATCTACGGCAAGGAAACATATGTGGGTTTAGGTGTACGAGCCTCTGGTCGATGATCAATGGCCACACAACCCTAATTTTTGTCAAAAATAGCCATGAACGACCATTTTCAATGACACTGAAGGCTAACATCTACGGATTTTTGACCAAGAAATGGTCTCCACTAGAAATCAAAGAATGTGGGGTGAGGTGTACGAGCCTTTGGTCGATGATCAATGGCCACATGACCCCCATTTTTGTCAAAAATAGCCATGAATGACCATTTTCAATAATACCGAAGGATAACACGTACGGATTTTTGACCAAGAAATGGTCTCCACCAGATATCCAAGAATGTGATCTATGGCAAGGAAACATATGTGCGCTGAGGTGTATGAGCCTCTGGTCGATGATAAATGGCCACACAACCCCCATTTTAGTCGAAAATAGCCATGAACTACCATTTTCAATAATACTGAAGGCTAACACCAACAGATTTTTGACCAAGAAATGTTCTCCACCAGAAATCCAAGAATGTGATCTATGGCAAGAAAACATATGTGGGGTGAAGTGTACGAGCCTCTGGTCGATGATCAATGGCCACACAACCCCCATTTTTGTCGAAAATAGCCACGAACGACCATTTTCAATGACACTGAATGCTAACACCTACGGATTTTTGACCAAGAAATGGTCTCCACCATAAATCAAAGAATTTGATCTATGGCAAGGAAACATATGTGTAGTGAGGTGTATGAGCCTCTGGTCGAAGATCAATGGCCACACAACCCCCATTTTTGTCGAAAATAGCCATGAATGACCATTTTCAAGAATACCGAAGGCTAACACATTCGGATTTTTGCCCAAGAAATGGTCTCCTCCAGAAATCCAAGAATGTGATCTATGGCAACGAAACATATGTGGGGTGAGGTGTACGAGGCTCTGGTCGATGATCAATGGCCACACAACCCCCATTTTGTCGAAAATAGCCATGAACGACCATTTTCAATAATACTGAAGGCTAACACGTACGAATTTTTGACCAAGAAATGGTCTCCACAAGAAATCCAATAATGTGATCTATGGCAAGGAAACTTATGTGGGGTGAGGTGTACGAGCCTCTGGTCGATGATAAATGGCCACACAACCCCCATTTTTGATGAAAATAGCCATGAACGATCATTTTCAATAATACTAGAGGCTAACACCTACGGATTTTTTACCAAGAAATGGTCTCCACCAGAAATCCAAGAATGTGATCTATAGCAAGGAAACATATGTGGGGTGAGGTGTATGAGCCTCTAGTTGATGATCAATGGCCACACAACCCCCATTTTTGTCGAAAATAGCCATGAACAACCATTTTCAATAATACCGAAGGCTAACACCTACGGATTTTTGACCAAGACATGGTCTCCACTAGAAATCCAAGAATATGATCTATGGCAAGGAAACATATGTGGGGTGTGGTGTACGAGCCTCTGGTCGATGATCAATGGCAACAGAACCCCTATTTTTGTCGAAAATAGCCATGAACAACCATTTTCAATGACACTTAAGGCTAACACCTACGAATTTTTGACCAAGAAATGGTCTCCACCATAAATCCAAGAATGTGATCTATGTCAAGGAAACATATGTGTAGTGAGGTCTATGAGCCTCTGGTCGAATATCAATGGCCACACAACTCCCATTTTTGTCAAAAATAGCCATGGACGACCATTTTCAATAGTACCGAAGGCTAACACATTCGGATTTTTGACCAAAAAATGGTCTCCACCATAAATCAAAGAATGTGACCTATGGCAAGGATACATATGTCGGGTGAGGTTTACGAGCCTCTGGTTGATGATCATTGGCCACACAACCCCCATTTTTGTCGAAAATAGCCATGAATGACCATTTTCAATAATACCGAAGGCTAACACGTACGGATTTTTGAACAAGAAATGGTCTCCACCAGAAATCCAAGAATGTGATCTATGGCAAGGAAACATATGTGGGGTGAGGTGTATGAGCCTCTGGTCAATGATAAATGGCCACACAACCCCCATTTTAGTCGAAAATAGCCATGAACGACCATTTTCAATAATACCGAAGGCTAACACCAACGAATTTTTGACCAAGAAATGTTCTCCCCCAAAAATCCTAGAATGTGATCTCTGGCAAGAAAACATATGTGGGGTGAAGTGTACGAGCCTCTGGTCGATGATCAATGGCCACACAAACCCCATTTTTGTCGAAAATAGCCATGAACGACCATTTTGAATGACACCGAAGGCTAACACCAACAGATTTTTGACCAAGGAATGGTCTCCTCCAGAAATCCAAGAATATGATCTATGGAAAGAAAACATATGTGGGGTGAAGTGTACGAGCCTCTGGTCGATGATCAATGGCCACACAACCCCCATTTTTGTCGAAAATAGCCATGAACGACCATTTTCAATGACACTAAAGGCTAACACCTATGGATTTCTGACCAAGAAATGGTCTCCACCATAAATCCAAGAATGTGATCTATGGCAAGGAAACATATGTGTAGTGAGGTGTATGAGCCTCTGGTCGAAGATCAATGGCCACACAACCCCCATTTTTGTCGCAAATAGCCATGAATCACCATTTTTAAAAATACCAAAGGCTAACACATTCGGATTTTTGCCCAAGAAATGGTCTCCACCAGAAATCCAAGAATGTGATCTATGGCAAGGAAACATATGTGGGGTGAGGTGTACGAGCCTCTGGTCGATGATCAATGGCCACACAACCCCGATTTTGCCGAAAATAACCATGAACGACCATTTTCAATAATACCGAAGGCTAACACGTACGAGTTTTTGACCAAGAAATGGTCTCCACCAGAAATCCAAGAATGTGATCTATGGCAAGGAAACATATGTGGGGTAAGGTTTATGAGCCTCTAGTCGATGATAAATGGCCACACAACCCCCATTTTTTATGAAAATAGCCATGAGCGACCATTTTCAATAATACTAGAGGCTAACACCTACGGATTTTTGTCCAAGAAATGGTCTCCACCAGAAATCCAAGAATGTGATCTATGGCAAGGAAACATATGTGGGGTGAGGTGTATGAGCCTCTGGTCGATGATCAATGGCCACACGACCCCCATTTTTGTCGAAAATAGCCATGAACGACCATTTTCAATAATACCGAAGGCTAACACCTACGGATTTTTGACCAAGAAATGGTCTCCACCAGAAATCCAAGAATGTGATCTACGGCAAGGAAACATATGTGGGGTGAGGTGTATGAGCCTCTGGTCGACGATCAATGGCCACACAACCCTAATTTTTGTCAAAAATAGCCATGAACGACCATTTTCAATGACACTGAAGGCTAACACCTACGGATTTTTGACCAAGAAATGGTCTCCACCATAAATCCAAGAATGTGATCTATGGCAAGGAAACATATGTGTAGTGAGGTGTATGAGCCTCTAGTCGAAGATCAATGGCCACACAACCCCCATTTTTGTCGAAATAAGCCATGAATGACCATTTTCAAAAATACCAAAGGCTAACACATTCGGATTTTTGCCCAAGAAATGGTGTAATACCCAAATTTTTAAACCATGGTAATGGAGATAATTCTCTTATTTGCTTCATTTAACTAAGCATGTGAACAACCCCATTTAAAGGAATTAAATGATTAATGTAAACTAAACAACGTGTGCATCATATTGGAGTTTTGTTTGTTGTGCATATAATAATAATAATATCCATACTAATAATCAAAATATACTAATAAGAAAATTGGATTGGAACCCAAAAGGAAATTAGGGTTTGAAAATGGAAGGAAATGTTTAGGAAACCATTCATACATCCCATGAAATAAATAACAAGGTGAATAAACTTAAATTAGTAATATTAAAATAGTATGGTTTATATTCACCTTTGGGTTTCAATTGATACATTTGAAAAATCTGAAAACTAAAATAGAAGTATAAATTTGAATTTGGAAAAGAAAATAGAAAATAAAAAAAGAAAAAGAATAAAAGCCACATGGGCCGACCTCTACTCATTTCGGCCCACTTAAACAATCCAACCTGCGCGCAGTCCAAATCCCTCCCCGCGGCGCCGACAGGTGGGCCCGCCTCGTCAGCCTTACACCGCGCGGACGACGCCTGTTATCCCACTGCCTTGTGGGCCCTACTCGTCGGTCCCCACCGCACTCGCTCCTCCCTCCCTTCCTCTGGTCCGCGGGACCCGCATGTCAGGCCCGTCTTCAACAACTTCGCCGAACGCGACGGGCGGACCGCGCGAACTCGCCGCCGGGGAATCCGCGCATGAATCGCGGGCAACCAACGGAATCCGTGAATCGGCTTTCTAACTAACCGGCCGTGATCCTCGTTGCCTGCCCCTATTTAAGCCCCGGTCGAGGCGTCACCCTCGCTCCATCTTCAACCGACCGTGTGCCGCCGCCGGTGAAAACCATCTGTGCCAACGTCCCGACCTCGGCGGGTGGCTTTCGGCGCACGTCGGTGTCCTGGGAAGCTGACCGTGGCCCCGCGGTGGATCTTACGTCCCCACGGTGCAGGGAATTCCTCGCCGGTGTTGTGAGAACACCGCCGAGCCGCCCCAACACGTGAGCAACCCGTCTGCGCGCCCGATTTCCGGTAAATCCACCTCCCTACTCTCTGCGCTGTCCTCCTTTACGAGTAGCTCGGTTCAATTTTGAGTATGGCGCGCGGAAACGACCAATTGCTGCCTCGCCGGCGTGCTCCGCCGAGCGTGCGGGGCGGCGCCGCCGCGCGTGGGTGTCCCGTTGGGGGGAAAACCGTGCGCCGTCGGATCCTTAAGGGACGGGCTAGATTAGATCGCGCGTAGGTTCGGTCTGATCTTCTTCTGGCCGTCCGATTTGGATCAGACGGATGACAGGTGTAGCGGGCGTTTTGAATCTGAAGCGTTGAGATTTGATCGTGCGGTGGCCGACGCGTACCGTTTCAATCCACTCCAGATCTAATCTGGAGCACCCATGTCTGATCCAACGGCCCACGTTAGTCTTTACCCCTTCGCGGGTCGATTTTGTTAAAGAGCCCCTCGGGTTTCAGAGAATCAACCCGCCGTCCTTGGGCGCTGTTCTCTGTGTCTAGAAATACTTACACCGAGACCCCTGCGCTTCGGCTTATTTGAGGCCCAGTCCAGTACCTTATAAAACCAGAGAAAATGATTATTAAATGGATTTTTAATAGGAAAATAATTACTAGAACTTTATAAATTCATAGAAAATTCATACTAACTCCAAATTAATCCATTCCAGTTCCTAAAATTTTGTAATTCTATTCTCTAGCACTTAGTGCCTCTGTTTTGGCATGAAAGGCTCATTTAAATTTATCTAATACTTAATCTTGTATTAAATACATAAAAGCTACAGAAATTCATAACTTAAAATCTATAACTCCAAATTTAATGATTCCAGTTCCTGTGATCTTATTTTAATGTCTAGATTATTACTGTGTATTTTATTTACATGCTTGGTGTAATGTTAATTTTGCCTATACAATGTTTGTTTGTATTGCTACGACTAGAGCGAGGACACGTGTCATCTGAAGATCATCCTGGTACCTGGAATCCCAAGTCCCAGGCAAGTTGTGTCCTTGATCACTTCTTTTACCCACTCATGTTCTAATTAATCATAATGATCTGCATAGGTTAATTTTGATGGGACCCAATAGGTCACCCTAGTTTGTTTATCCTGAATACCTTGTTTACCCCTGAATCACTTGGGTAGTTCTGCTACTGCTTTATATGGTTTTGGGTTAATATTTCATTATATCTATGTTCCAATTATGTTGTTATTTTATTTATGTTCATGACAAGATCATTAAATGTTAATTGGAACATAGAGCTTAACTTGAGAAACACGTGCCGCCACAAGGGTTTATGGACGCCCTTGGCTGACTAATTAGGAAAGCTAGTGGAGGACTACCTTACCCGAAAGGGGCAAGGGCAGTAGGGGAGTGGTCAGTGTAGGGAGGCCCTCGGGAGGATTTTGCTGCGATGGCGGTCCTGCAAGGGATTCCTACATTGGAGCTTCCTATAAACTGTAGCGGGTTTTCTGAAGCTAGTGGAACTTTGTAAAGGCCTCGTAGTGTTACCCTGCCTCGCCTCCTCGGTAGAGGTGTATGGGAAGTCGCGATCCCTTGGCAAACGGGTAACATGACTTGTGGGTAAAGGGTACCACCTCTGCAGAGTGTAAAACTGGTATACTAGCCGAGCTCACGGTCATGAGCAGCTCAGGACTCTCTGATGATTAAATTATGGAACTTAAACTCAATTTGTCATATGCATTGCATCGCAGGTGAGGTTGTTACTTTTGTTCTACTGCTTAATTGGGTTGGTATTTACTTATACTTAGTAATTGCTAATAAAATTTTGACCAACTTTAAAAGCAATGCTCAGCTCTAACCATCCTCTTTGGTAAGCCTTACACTTCACGTGAGCTCCCACCTTTGGCGAGTTCATGCACATTATTCCCCACAACTTGTTGAGCGATGAACGTATGTGAGCTCACTCTTGCTGTCTCACACCCCCCCACAGGTCAAGAACAGGTACCGCAGGATGATGCGCATGGAGGATGCTGCGATGAGTTCGTGAGAGATCTAGGCCGTCGTCTCCCAGTCAACTTTGGGTTGCTGGACCGTTGTCTCCTTTTGATGTAATTATTTATTTATTTATTTTGTATAGAACTCCTGTTATGTAGTAAAGATGTGACATTCGATCCTGTGCCATGAATCATCATATGTGTGAGACTTGGTCCCAGCACACCTGGTGATTATGTTCGCGCCCGGGCTTTGGACCCCTAAAATCCGGGTGTGACAGAAGTGGTATCAGAGGAATGTTGACTGTAGGACGAAACCTAGATAGAACTGGACAACCATTATCTACTTACCTTTGCTACTCTGATTCTTTTCTAAACTTATCTCAATCTTTTCTCATCTAATTCCGCTTTACTCTGATTATTCTTACCTTTTTCCTTCTAAAGACAAATGTGGATTTCACACTTTGAAATCCTGTGCCTAAAGTGACCTTTAGGAATAGGAGACCTAATCCTAGGAACAAAAACAAAACTATTTTTATAAGTGTCTATGTATTTGAATGTTTGTTCTTATGATACTTGTTTGATTTGGATCTTTGCTTGAGTGTGATTAGTTGTGGAGTAATGTCCACAATTACATCTGCATATACATAATGCTTATAAAACTAACTATTCAAACTAAATTATCCCTCATTAAAATATCTAGCCTACAATATCTATCTCATCTTATAAGATTCTATCCTACACACATATATCCATCTTATCTTAAAAAGATACTCATCTTATCTTGAAAAGATTTTATGTCATCCTAATAGATCTAACAGGCCTTAAAAGATTCTAACTTATCATTATGGATTAATGTTATCTTAATAAGCATACTTAACCACCCTAGATTAACAACCATGATCTAATGCAAATTAATTAGATCATATCTAGTCAAACTAGTCATACCAATCTAATCTAGATTCCATCTAACCTATTATGATCTAATCTAATGTGGTCTACTTAAACATATTAGTGATACTGGTAGAAGTGATTAAACCCTACTAGCCATGTATTAACCTAACCTAGAACCATGATGAATGGTATAACCTTTCTATTCCCACCTAAAACAAACTTGTAACCTACATTTTGTAGTCTATCTCACCCATACATATCCCTCATCTTGATAGATTCTATCCTACCCTTAGATATTCACCTTATACGACTGGTTACCTCAATCTGAACATAAAACAAAGATTAAGCCCTACTAAAGAATCTTCAGATTATAACCAGCTACTAGCTTATTTATTCCACCTATTGAATAATTTCCTTTGCAAAACTATTACCATATGCTTCTAACTTTCATGGTCAATACCAGGAAAGGAAAGATTATCCCGTAACAGCAAACAGAAATGAATCCTCCAAATCCTCCACCTGTTGAAATCGATCAAGTGGTTGCTGCCCAAAGACTGGTAATACAACAATTAACAGACCTGGTGACCGAGATGCAAAATCAGATAAGGCAAGAACGTGAGGAAATACGTCAGGTCCGCCAAGAAATAAGGCAAGCACGGTTGGAAAGACAACAACAACAACAACCTCCAACACCACCACCAGCTCCACCAAGCTACATAAATATAAATTATGATGATTTGTAAGATCTAGATGTTACTTTAGTTAGTAGATGATATGATATTATTTTAGAAGGAACAATAAGGTCTATTGACCCTATGTTTTGTTAAAGAATTATGCCTCATGCCGAGATTCCTTTGTTTGTGCATATGTTCCGAGAACAATATGAGCATACATCCCTTTTATTACTAATCTCGAGGACGAGATTATTTTTAAGGGGGGTAGGATTTGTAATACCCAAATTTTTAAACCATGGTAATGGAGATAATTCTCTTATTTGCTTCATTTAACTAAGCATGTGAACAACCCCATTTAAAGGAATTAAATGATTAATGTAAACTAAACAACGTGTGCATCATATTGGAGTTTTGTTTGTTGTGCATATAATAATAATAATATCCATACTAATAATCAAAATATACTAATAAGAAAATTGGATTGGAACCCAAAAGGAAATTAGGGTTTGAAAATGGAAGGAAATGTTTAGGAAACCATTCATACATCCCATGAAATAAATAACAAGGTGAATAAACTTAAATTAGTAATATTAAAATAGTATGGTTTATATTCACCTTTGGGTTTCAATTGATACATTTGAAAAATCTGAAAACTAAAATAGAAGTATAAATTTGAATTTGGAAAAGAAAATAGAAAATAAAAAAAGAAAAAGAATAAAAGCCACATGGGCCGACCTCTACTCATTTCGGCCCACTTAAACAATCCAACCTGCGCGCAGTCCAAATCCCTCCCCGCGGCGCCGACAGGTGGGCCCGCCTCGTCAGCCTTACACCGCGCGGACGACGCCTGTTATCCCACTGCCTTGTGGGCCCTACTCGTCGGTCCCCACCGCACTCGCTCCTCCCTCCCTTCCTCTGGTCCGCGGGACCCGCATGTCAGGCCCGTCTTCAACAACTTCGCCGAACGCGACGGGCGGACCGCGCGAACTCGCCGCCGGGGAATCCGCGCATGAATCGCGGGCAACCAACGGAATCCGTGAATCGGCTTTCTAACTAACCGGCCGTGATCCTCGTTGCCTGCCCCTATTTAAGCCCCGGTCGAGGCGTCACCCTCGCTCCATCTTCAACCGACCATGTGCCGCCGCCGGTGAAAACCATCTGTGCCAACGTCCCGACCTCGGCGGGTGGCTTTCGGCGCACGTCGGTGTCCTGGGAAGCTGACCGTGGCCTCGCGGTGGATCTTACGTCCCCACGGTGCAGGGAATTCCTCGCCGGTGTTGTGAGAACACCGCCGAGCCGCCCCAACACGTGAGCAACCCGTCTGCGCGCCCGATTTCCGGTAAATCCACCTCCCTACTCTCTGCGCTGTCCTCCTTTACGAGTAGCTCGGTTCAATTTTGAGTATGGCGTGCGGAAACGACCAATTGCTGCCTCGCCGGCGTGCTCCGCCGAGCGTGCGGGGCGGCGCCGCCGCGCGTGGGTGTCCCGTTGGGGGGAAAACCGTGCGCCGTCGGATCCTTAAGGGACGGGCTAGATTAGATCGCGCGTAGGTTCGGTCTGATCTTCTTCTGGCCGTCCGATTTGGATCAGACGGATGACAGGTGTAGCGGGCGTTTTGAATCTGAAGCGTTGAGATTTGATCGTGCGGTGGCCGACGCGTACCGTTTCGATCCACTCCAGATCTAATCTGGAGCACCCATGTCTGATCCAACGGCCCACGTTAGTCTTTACCCCTTCGCGGGTCGATTTTGTTAAAGAGCCCCTCGGGTTTCAGAGAATCAACCCGCCGTCCTTGGGCGCTGTTCTCTGTGTCTAGAAATACTTACACCGAGACCCCTGCGCTTCGGCTTATTTGAGGCCCAGTCCAGTACCTTATAAAACCAGAGAAAATGATTATTAAATGGATTTTTAATAGGAAAATAATTACTAGAACTTTATAAATTCATAGAAAATTCATACTAACTCCAAATTAATCCATTCCAGTTCCTAAAATTTTGTAATTTTATTCTCTAGCACTTAGTGCCTCTGTTTTGGCATGAAAGGCTCATTTAAATTTATCTAATACTTAATCTTGTATTAAATACATAAAAGCTACAGAAATTCATAACTTAAAATCTATAACTCCAAATTTAATGATTCCAGTTCCTGTGATCTTATTTTAATGTCTAGATTATTACTGTGTATTTTATTTACATGCTTGGTGTAATGTTAATTTTGCCTATACAATGTTTGTTTGTATTGCTACGACTAGAGCGAGGACACGTGTCATCTGAAGATCATCCTGGTACCTGGAATCCCAAGTCCCAGGCAAGTTGTGTCCTTGATCACTTCTTTTACCCACTCATGTTCTAATTAATCATAATGATCTGCATAGGTTAATTTTGATGGGACCCAATAGGTCACCCTAGTTTGTTTATCCTGAATACCTTGTTTACCCCTGAATCACTTGGGTAGTTCTGCTACTGCTTTATATGGTTTTGGGTTAATATTTCATTATATCTATGTTCCAATTATGTTGTTATTTTATTTATGTTCATGACAAGATCATTAAATGTTAATTGGAACATAGAGCTTAACTTGAGAAACACGTGCCGCCACAAGGGTTTATGGACGCCCTTGGCTGACTAATTAGGAAAGCTAGTGGAGGACTACCTTACCCGAAAGGGGCAAGGGCAGTAGGGGAGTGGTCAGTGTAGGGAGGCCCTCGGGAGGATTTTGCTGCGATGGCGGTCCTGCAAGGGATTCCTGCATTGGAGCTTCCTATAAACTGTAGCGGGTTTTCTGAAGCTAGTGGAACTTTGTAAAGGCCTCGTAGTGTTACCCTGCCTCGCCTCCTCGGTAGAGGTGTATGGGAAGTCGCGATCCCTTGGCAAACGGGTAACATGACTTGTGGGTAAAGGGTACCACCTCTGCAGAGTGTAAAACTGGTATACTAGCCGAGCTCACGGTCATGAGCAGCTCAGGACTCTCTGATGATTAAATTATGGAACTTAAACTCAATTTGTCATATGCATTGCATCGCAGGTGAGGTTGTTACTTTTGTTCTACTGCTTAATTGGGTTGGTATTTACTTATACTTAGTAATTGCTAATAAAATTTTGACCAACTTTAAAAGCAATGCTCAGCTCTAACCATCCTCTTTGGTAAGCCTTACACTTCACGTGAGCTCCCACCTTTGGCGAGTTCATGCACATTATTCCCCACAACTTGTTGAGCGATGAACGTATGTGAGCTCACTCTTGCTGTCTCACACCCCCCACAGGTCAAGAACAGGTACCGCAGGATGAGGCGCATGGAGGATGCTGCGATGAGTTCGTGAGAGATCTAGGCCGTCGTCTCCCAGTCAACTTTGGGTTGCTGGACCGTTGTCTCCTTTTGATGTAATTATTTATTTATTTATTTTGTATAGAACTCCTGTTATGTAGTAAAGATGTGACATTCGATCCTGTGCCATGAATCATCATATGTGTGAGACTTGGTCCCAGCACACCTGGTGATTATGTTCGCGCCCGGGCTTTGGACCCCTAAAATCCGGGTGTATGAGCCTCTGGTCGACGATCAATGGCCACACAACCCTAATTTTTGTCAAAAATAGCCATGAACGACCATTTTCAATGACACTGAAGGCTAACACCTACGGATTTTTGACCAAGAAATGGTCTCCACCATAAATCCAAGAATGTGATCTATGGCAAGGAAACATATGTGTAGTGAGGTGTATGAGCCTCTAGTCGAAGATCAATGGCCACACAACCCCCATTTTTGTCGAAATAAGCCATGAATGACCATTTTCAAAAATACCAAAGGCTAACACATTCGGATTTTTGCCCAAGAAATGGTCTCCACCAGAAATCCAAGAATGTGATCTATGGCAAGGAAACATATGTGGGGTGAGGTGTACGAGCCTCTGGTTGATGATCAATGGCCACACAACCCCCATTTTGCCGAAAATAGCGATGAACGACCATTTTCAATAATACCGAAGGCTAACACGTACGAGTTTTTGACCAAGAAATGGTCTCCACCAGAAATCCAAGAATGTGATCTATGGCAAGGAAACATATGTGGGGTGAGGTTTATGAGCCTCTAGTCGATGATAAATGGCCACACAACCCCCATTTTTTATGAAAATAGCCATGAGCGACCATTTTCAATAATACTAGAGGCTAAGACCTACGAATTTTTGACCAAGAAATGGTCTCCATCAGAAATCCAAGAATGTGATCTATGGCAAGGAAACATATGTGGGGTGAGGTGTATGAGCCTCTAGTTGATGATCAATGGCCACACAACACCCATTTTTGTCGAAAATAGCCATGAACGACCATTTTCAATAATACCGAACGCTAACACCTAGGGATTTTTGACCAAGAAATGGTCTCCACCAGAAATCCAAGAATGTGATCTACGACAAGGAAACATATGTGGGGTGAGGTGTATGAGCCTCTGGTCGACGATCAATGGCCACACAACCCTAATTTTTGTCAAAAATAGCCATGAACGACCATTTTCAATGACACTGACAGCTAACACCTACAGATTTTTGACCAAGAAATGGTCTCCACCATAAATCCAAGAATGTGATCTATGGCAAGGAAACATATGTGTAGTGAGGTGTATGAACATCTGGTCGAAGGTCAATGGCCACACAACCCCCATTTTTGTCGAAAATACCCATGAATGACCATTTTCAAAAATACCAAAGGCTAACACATTTGGATTTTTGCCCAAGAAATGGTCTCCACCAGAAATCCAAGAATGTGATCTATGGCAAGGAAACATATGTGGGGTGAGGTGTACGAGCCTCTGGTCGATGATCAATGGCCACACAACCCCCATTTTGCCAAAAATAGCCATCAACGACCATTTTCAATAATACCGAAGGCTAACACGTACGAGTTTTTAACCAAGAAATGGTCTCCACCAGAAATCCAAGAATGTGATCTATGGCAAGGAAACATATGTGGGGTGAGGTTTATGAGCCTCTAGTCGATGATAAATGGCCACACAACCCCCATTTTTTATGAAAATAGCCATGAGCGACCATTTTCAATAATACTAGAGGCTAAGACCTACGGATTTTTGACCAAGAAATGGTCTCCACCAGAAATCCAAGAATGTGATCTATGGCAAGGAAACATATGTGGGGTGAGGTGTATGAGCCTCTAGTTGATGATCAATGGCCACACAACACCCATTTTTGTCGAAAATAGCCATGAACGACCATTTTCAATAATACCGAAGGCTAACACCTACGGATTTTTGACCAAGAAATGGTCTCCACCAGAAATCCAAGAATGTGATCTACGGCAAGGAAACATATGTGGGGTGAGGTGTATGAGCCTCTGGTCGACGATCAATGGCCACACAACCCTAATTTTTGTCGAAAATAGCCATGAACGACCATTTTCAATGACACTAACAGCTAACACCTACGGATTTTTGACCAAGAAATGGTCTCCACCATAAATCCAAGAATGTGATCTATGGCAAGGAAACATATGTGTAGTGAGGTGTATGAGCCTCTGGTCGAAGATCAATGGCCACACAACCCCCATTTTTGTCGAAAATACCCATGAATGACCATTTTCAAAAATACCAAAGGCTAACACATTCGGATTTTTGCCCAAGAAATGGTCTCCACCAGAAATCCAAGAATGTGATCTATGGCAAGGAAACATATGTGGGGTGAGGTGTACGAGCCTCTGGTCGATGATCAATGGCCACACAACCCCCATTTTGCCGAAAATAGCCATGAACGACCATTTTCAATAATACCGAAGGCTAACACGTACGAGTTTTTAACCAAGAAATGGTCTCAACCAGAAATCGAAGAATGTGATCTATGGCAAGGAAACATATGTGGGGTGAGGTTTATGAGCCTCTAGTCGATGATAAATGGCCACACAACCCCCATTTTTTATGAAAATAGCCATGAGCGACCATTTTCAATAATACTAGAGGCTAACACCTACGGATTTTTGACCAAGAAATGGTCTCCACCAGAAATCCAAGAATGTGATCTATGGCAAGGAAAAATATGTGGGGTGAGGTGTATGAGCCTCTGGTCGATGATCAATGGCCACACAACCCCCATTTTTGTCGAAAATAGCCATGAACGACCATTTTCAATAATACCGAAGGCTAACACCTACGGATTTTTGACCAAGAAATGGTCTCCACCAGAAATCCAAGAATGTGATCTACGGCAAGGAAACATATGTGGGGTGAGGTGTATATTCCTCTTGTCGACGATCAATGGCCACACAACCCTAATTTTTGTCAAAAATAGCCATGAACGACCATTTTCAATGACACTGAAGGCTAACACCTACGGATTTTTAACCAAGAAATGGTCTCCACCATAAATCCAAGAATGTGATCTATGGCAAGGAAACATATGTGTGGTGAGGTGTATGAGCCTCTGGTCGAAGATGAATGGCCACACAACCCCCATTTTTGTCGAAAATAGCCATGAATGACCATTTTCAAAAATACCAAAGGCTAACACATTCGGATTTTTGCCCAAGAAATGGTCTCCACCAGAAATCCAAGAATGTGATCTATGGCAAGGAAACATATGTGGGGTGAGTGTACGAGCCTCTAGTCGATGATCAATGGCCACACAACCCCCATTTTGCCGAAAATAGCCATGAACGACCATTTTCAATAATACCGAAGGCTAACACATACGAGTTTTTGACCAAGAAATGGTCTCCACCAGAAATCCAAGAATGTGACCTATGGCAAGGAACCATATGTGGGGTGAGGTTTATGAGCCTCTAGTCGATGATAAATGGCCACACAACCCCCATTTTTTATGAAAATAGCCATGAGCGACCATTTTCAATAATACTAGAGGCTAAGACCTACGGATTTTTGACCAAGAAATGGTCTCCACCAGAAATCCAAGAATGTGATCTATGGCAAGGAAACATATGTGGGGTGAGGTGTATGAGCCTCTGGTCGATGATCAATGGCCACACAACCCCCATTTTTGTCGAAAATAGCCATGAATGACCATTTTCAATAATACCGAAGGCTAACACCGACTGATTTTTGACCAAGAAATGGTCTCCACCAGAAATCCAAGAATGTGATCTACGATAAGGAAACATATGTGGGGTGAGGTGTATGAGCCTCTGGTCGACGATCAATGGCCACACAACCCTAATTTTTGTCGAAAATAGCCATGAAGGACCATTTTCAATGACACTGAAGGCTAACACCTACGGATTTTTGACCAAGAAATGGTCTCCACCATAAATCCAAGAATGTGATCTATGGCAAGGAAACATATGTGTAGTGAGGTGTATGAGCCTCTGGTCGAAGATCAATGGCCACACAAACCCCATTTTTGTCGAAAATAGCCATGAACGACCATTTTCAATGACACTGAAGGCTAACACCTACGGATTTTTGACCAAGAAATGGTCTCCACAATAAATCCAAGAATGTGATCTATGGCAAGGAAACATATGTGTAGTGAGATGTATGAGCCTTTGGTCGAATATCAATGGCCACACAACCCCCATTTTTGTCGAAAATAGCCATGAACGACCATTTTCAATAGTACCGAAGGCTAAAACATTCAGATTTTTGACCAAGAAATGGTCTCCACCAGAAATCAAAGAATGTGATCTATGGCAAGGAAACATATGTGGGTTGAGGTTTACGAGCCTCTGGTCGATGATCAATGGCCACACAACCCCCATTTTTGTTGAAAATAGCCATGAATGACCATTTTCAATAATACTGAAGGCTAACACGTACAGATTTTTGACCAAGAAATGGTCTCTACCGGAAATCTAAGAATGTGATCTATGGCAAGGAAACATATGTGGGGTGAGGTGTACGAGCCTTTGGTCGATGATCATTGGCCACACAACCCCATTTTTGTCGAAAATAGCCATGAATGACCATATTCAATAATACCGAAGGCTAACACGTATGGATTTTTGACCAAGAAATGGTCTCCACCAGAAATCCAAGAATGTGATCTATGGCAAGGAAACATATGTGGGGTGAATTGCACGAGCCTCTGGTCGATGATAAATGGCTACACAACCCCCATTTTAGTCGAAAATAGCCATGAACGACCATTTTCAATAATACTGAAGGCTAACACCAACAGATTTTTGACCAAGGAATGGTCTCCTCTAGAAATCCAAGAATGTGATCTATGTAAAGAAAACATATGTGGGGTGAAGTGTACGAGCCTCTGGTCGATGATCAATGGCCACACAACCCCCATTTTTGTCGAAAATAGACATGAACGATCATTTTCAATGACACTAAAGGCTAACACCTATGGATTTCTGACCAAGAAATGGTCTCCACCATAAATCCAAGAATGTGATCTATGGCAAGGAAACATATATGTAGTGAGGTGTATGAGCCTCTGGTCGAAGATCAATGGCCACACAACCCCCAGTTTTGTCGAAAATAGCCATGAATCACCATTTTTAAAAATACCAAAGGCTAACACATTCGGATTTTTGCCCAAGAAATGGTCTCCACCAGAAATCCAAGAATGTGATCTATGGCAAGGAAACATATGTGGGGTGAGTTGTACGAGCCTCTGGTCGATGATCAATGGCCACACAATCCCCATTTTGCCGAAAATAGCCATGAACGACCATTTTCAATAATACCGAAGGCTAACACGTACGAGTTTTTGACCAAGAAATGGTCTCCACCAGAAATCCAAGAATGTGATCTATGGCAAGGAAACATATGTGGGGTGAGGTTTATGAGCCTCTAGTCGATGATAAATGGCCACACAACCCCCATTTTTTATGAAAATAGCCATGAGCGACCATTTTCAATAATACTAGAGGCTAACACCTACGGATTTTTGTCCAAGAAATGGTCTCCACCAGAAATCCAAGAATGTGATCTATGGCAAGGAAACATATGTGGGGTGAGGTGTATGAGCCTCTGGTCGATGATCAATGGCCACACAACCCCCATTTTTGTCGATAATAGCCATGAACGACCATTTTCAATAATACCGAAGGCTAACACCTACGGATTTTTGACCAAGAAATGGTCTCCACCAGAAATCCAAGAATGTGATCTACGGCAAGGAAACATATGTGGGGTGAGGTGTATGAGCCTCTGGTCGACGATCAATGGCCACACAACCCTAATTTTTGTCGAAAATAGCCATGAACGACCATTTTCAATGACACTGACGGCTCACACCTACGGATTTTTGACCAAGAAATGGTCTCCACCATAAATCCAAGAATGTGATCTATGGCAAGGAAACATATGTGTAGTGAGGTGTATGAGCCTCTGGTCGAAGATCAATGGCCACACAACCCCCATTTTTGTCGAAAATAGCCATGAATGACCATTTTCAAAAATACCAAAGGCTAACACATTCGGATTTTTGCCCAAGAAATGGTCTCCACCAGAAATCCAAGAATGTGATCTATGGCAAGGAAACATATGTGGGGTGAGGTGTACGAGCCTCTGGTCGATGATCAATGGCCACACAACCCCCATTTTGACGAAAATAGCCATGAACGACCATTTTCAATAATACCGAAGGCTAACACGTACGAGTTTTTGACCAAGAAATGGTCTCCACCAGAAATCCAAGAATGTGATCTATGGCAAGGAAACATATGTGAGGTGAGGTTTATGAGCCTCTAGTCGATGATAAATGGCCACACAACCCCCATTTTTATGAAAATAGCCATGAGCGACCATTTTCAATAATACTAGAGGCTAACACCTACGGATTTTTGACCAAGAAATGGTCTCCACCAGAAATCCAAGAATGTGATCTATGGCAAGGAAACATATGTGGGGTGAGGTGTATGAGCCTCTGGTCGATGATCAATGGCCACACAACCCCCATTTTTGTCGAAAATAGCCATGAACGACCATTTTCAATAATACCGAAGGCTAACACCTACGGATTTTTGACCAAGAAATGGTCTCCACCAGAAATCCAAGAATGTGATCTACGGCAAGGAAACATATGTGGGGTGAGGTGTATGAGCCTCTAGTCGACGATCAATGGCCACACAACTCTAATTTTTGTCGAAAATAGCCATGAACGACCATTTTCAATGACACTAAAGGCTAACAGCTACGGATTTTTGACCAAGAAATGGTCTCCACCATAAATCCAAGAAAGTGATCTATGGCAAGGAAACATGTGTAGTGAGGTGTATGAGCCTCTGGTCGAAGATCAATGGCCACACAACCGCCATTTTTGTCGAAAATAGACATGAATGACCATTTTCAAAAATACCAAAGGATATTCGGATTTTTGCCCTAGAAATGGTCTCCATCAGAAATCCAAGAATGTGATCTATGGCAAGGAAACATATGTGGGGTGAGGTGTACGAGCCCCTGGTCGATGATCAATGGCCACACAACCCCCATTTTGCCAAAAATAGCCATGAACGACCATTTTCAATAATACCGAAGGCTAACACGTACGAGTTTTTGACCAAGAAATGGTCTCCACCAGAAATCCAAGAATGTGATCTATGGCAAGGAAACATATGTGGGGTGAGGTTTATGAGCCTCTAGTCGATGATAAATGGCCACACAACCCCCATTTTTTTATGAAAAATGCCATGAGCGACCATTTTCAATAATACTAGAGGCTAACACCTACGGATTTTTCACCAAGAAATGGTCTCCACCAGAAATCCAAGAATGTGATCTATGGCAAGGAAACATATGTGGGGTGAGGTGTATGAGCCTCTGGTCGATGATCAATGGCCACACAACCCCCATTTTTGTCGAAAATAGCCTTGAACGACCATTTTCAATAATACCGAAGGCTAACACCTACGGATTTTTGACGAAGAAATGATCGCCACTAGAAATCCAAGAATGTGATCTATGGCAAGGAAACATATGTGGGGTGAGGTGTATGAGCCTCTGGTCGACGATCAATGGCCACATAACCCTAATTTTTGTCGAAAGTAGCCATGAACGACCATTTTCAATGACACTGAAGGCTAACACCTACGGATTTTTGACCAAGAAATGGTCTCCACCATAAATCCAAGAATGTGATCTATGGCAAGGAAACATATGTGTAGTGAGGTGTATGAGCCTCTGGTCCAATATCAATGGCCACACAACCCCCATTTTTGTCGAAAATAGCCATGAACGACCATTTTCAATAGTTCTGAAGGCTAACACATTCGGATTTTTGACCAAGAAATGGTCTCCACCAGAAATCAAAGAATGTGATCTATGGCAAGGAAACAAATGTGGGGTGAGGTGTACGAGCCTTTGGTTGATGATCAATGGCCACACAACCCCCATTTTTGTCAAAAATAGCCATGAATGACCATTTTCAATAATACCGAAGGCTAACACGTACGGATTTTTGACCAAGAAATGGTCTCCACCAGATATCCAAGAATGTGATCTATGGCAAGGAAACATATGTGGGGTGAGGTGTATGAGCATCTGGTCGATGATAAATGGCCACACAACCCCCATTTCAGTCAAAAATAGCCATGAACGACCATTTTCAATAATACCGAAGGCTAACACCAACAGATTTTTGACCAAGAAATGGTCTCCACCAGAAATCCAAGAATGTGATCTATGGAAAGAAAACATATGCGGGGTGAAGTGTACGAGCCTCTGGTCGATGATCAATGGCCACAAAACCCCCATTTTTGTCGAAAATAGCCATGAACGACCATTTTCAATGACACTGAAGGCTAACACCTATGGATTTTTGACCAAAAAATGGTCTCCACCATAAATCCAAGAATTTTATCTATGGCAAGGAAACATATGTGTAGTGAGGTGTATGAGCCTCTGGTCCAATATCAATGGCCACACAACCCCCATTTTTGTCGAAAATAGCCATGAATGACCATTTTCAAAAATACCGAAGGCTAACACATTCAGATTTTTGCCCAAGAAATGGTCTCCACCAGAAATCCAAGAATGTGATCTATGGCAAGGAAACATATGTGGGGTGAGGTGTACGAGCCTCTGGTCGATGATCAATGGCCACACAACCCCCATTTTCTCGAAAATAGCCATGAACAACCATTTTCAATAATACCGAAGGCTAACACGTACAAATTTTTGACCAAGAAATGGTCTCCACCAGAAATCCAAGAATGTGATCTATGGCAAGGAAACATATGTGGGGTGAGGTGTACGAGCCTCTGGTCGATGATAAATAGCCACACAACCCCCATTTTTGTCGAAAATAGCCTTGAACGACCATTTTCAATAATACCGAAGGCTAACACCAACGGATTTTTGACCAAGAAATGGTCCCCACCAGAAATCCAAGAATGTGATCTATGGCAAGAAAACATATGTGGGGTGAAGTGTACGAGCCTCTGGTCGATGATCAATGACCACACAAACCCCATTTTTGTCGAAAATAGCCATGAACGACCATTTTCAATGACACTGAACGCTAACACCTACAGATTTTTGACCAAGAAATGGTCTCCACCATAAATCCAAGAATGTGATCTATGGAAAGGAAACATGTGTAGTGAGGTGTATGAGCCTTTGGTCGAATATGAATGGCCACACAACCCCCATTTTTGTCGAAAATAGCCATGAACGACCATTTTCAATAGTACCGAAGGCTAAAATATTCAGATTTTTGACCAAGAAATGGTCTCCACCAGAAATCAAAGAATGTGATTTATGGCAAGGAAACATATGTGGGGTTAGGTTTACGAGCCTCTGGTCGATGATCAATGGCCACACAACCCCCATTTTTGTCGAAAGTAGCCATGAATGACCATTTTCAATAATACTGAAGGCTAACACGTACATATTTTTGACCAATAAATGGTCTCCACCAGAAATCCAAGAATGTGATCTATGGCAAGGAAACATATGTGGGGTGAGGTGTACGAGCCTCTGGTCGATGATTAATGGCCACACAACCCCCATTTTAGTCAAAAATATCCATGAACGACCATTTTCAATAATACCGAAGGCTAACACCAACGAATTTTTGACTAAGAAATGGTCTCCACCAGAAATCCAAGAATGTGATCTATGGCAAGAAAACCTATGTGGGGTGAAGTGTACGAGCCTCTGGTCGATGATCAATGGCCACACAACCCCCATTTTTGTCGGAAATAGCCATGAACGACCATTTTCAATGACACTGAAGGCTAACACCTAAGGATTTTTGACCAAGAAATGGTCTCCACCATAAATCCAAGAATGTCATCTATGGCAAGAAAACATATGTGTAGTGAGGTGTATGAGCCTCTGGTCAAAGATCAATGGCCACATAACCCCCATTTTTGTCGAAAATAGCCATGAACGACCATTTTCAATAATACCGAAGGCTAACACCTACGTATTTTTGACCAAGAAATGGTCTCCACCATAAATCCAAGAATGTGATCTATGGCAATGAAACATATGTGGGGTGAGGTGTATGGGCCTCTGGTCGATGATCAATGGCCGCACAACGCCCATTTTTGTCGAAAATAGCGATCAACGACCATTTTCAATAATATAGAAGGCTAACACGTATGGATTTTTGACCAAGAAATGGTCTCCACCAGAAATCCGTGAATGTGATCTGTGCAAGGAAACTGTTGGGGGCCTTCGGCTTACGAAGGTCCTCAAAAACAGGATTTAACAGTATTTCTGGAGTATAATGTGTGAACAGGTATCTTCGGACTCAAGTCGGTATCACAGCAGACCAGAATAATACGAAGGTTGATACAGCGCCGAAGGTGTGAGCAGGAAAGCTTCGGCGTGGTAGCAAAAAATGAAACCGACTTGAAGATGAAAAGGCTATTCAGACCTCGATAGATTACTATAGAATTATTATCAAGTGTAAAGGGCATAAATGTAATTTTGCATAGGCTGTGTCCTGTGCCTATAAATAGGTGAACAGTACCCCGTACTGTTCACGCTGATTTGGCATTCGCTTTTGCGTCACGCTTGTACTTTCATCTCCCTCAAGTTGAAGGTACATTTGTAATTCGCCGTCATTTCTGTTTCTACATAATAATAATATACAATTGTCTATGTTATCCTTTATATTCTTTATAATTCATCCTTCGTCACTGCATAGTGTTTTTATGAAGGTACGTCCTTCATAACCTTCGTCCGAAAATCATTATATCCTGAGGGGAATAATGCTTCGAAGGACAAAGGACTTTACCGATTAACATTTTTTATGTTGCCTTGTTCTTAATTCATAGCATTTGAGAACAAGTCCCCAACATTGGCGCCCACCGTCCGGTGAACTCACTTCCACACTCTGAGTTTTCTGAACACCTTCGGCGATCATAAACCTTCGCTATGGCGCCGAAGAAAGCTTCAACAACTGGCACTGCAGCTCTTCAACCTCTGGACCACAATCAGGAGACTGTCTCTCTTCGGGAGGCCCGAAGCCAGAAAAGGAAGGCTGTTAGCCCGACACAACCAGAGGATGAGATAGACCAAGAAATCAGAGACATGGAGATGCTTCACCAACAGGTGCAGAGGAAGAAGGAAAAGATGGCCAGGCTAGCTGAACTACAAAGGCAGATAGACGAAGCCTCTGAGGAAGTTCGTCATCTTACTCAGGATGAGCAACACCGAAGGCCTCAGCACCAAGACCTTCATCAGGAGGGTTTCCTCAATGAAGATGACTGGTATGACAATTTCCATCATGGGAATTTTGTTTTTGATGATGCTTCTCCTCTGTCCGCTGAGCTACAGGCTACACCTTAGCCTCCGTCCTACAAGCCGCCTCAGCTTCCCATATTTGATGGCCACTCAGACCCGAAGCAGTTTTTGATGAGCTACGAAGCAACAGTATCTTCGTATGGTGGCAATGCTGCGGTCATGGCCAAATCTTTTGTTATGGCTGTCAGGAGTGTTGCTCAAACCTGGTACTCCTCCCTTCGACCAGGAACCATCACTTCGTGGCAAAAGCTGAAGGACTTGTTGTTAACCAGCTTCCAAGGGTTCCAGACGAAGCCGGTCACGACTCAAGCTCTATTCCAGTGCACCCAGGATCACGAAGAGTACCTTCAGGCGTACGTCCGGAGGTTCTTGCGTTTGAGGGCACAGGCACCAACAGTGCCCAACGAAATTGTCATTGAGGCCATGATTAAGGGGCTTCGGCCAGGACCGTCAGCTCAGTACTTCGCTAGGAAGCCTCCTCAAACTTTGGAGAAGCTGCTCCAGAAGATGGACGAGTACATTCGGGCCGATAATGATTTTCGCCAAAGAAGGGAGGAGGCTTTCAGGTTTTCTGAAATGACCAGGGGCTTCGGAGGGAGGTTCTACCCGAGGCACGTTAGATCAATTCATAACTCTACACAAAATGATGATAGAGGGAGCCAACAGCAAAGGCCACAATGTTCCTCACAGGCTTCGGGGCAACAGCAAGGCTCCTTCCGACCACCAGCTCCGAGAGGCAGAGGCGCCAGGGGCTTCGGCGGAAGATTTGGCGATCAACCGAGAAGAATCTTTTGCTTATTCTGTGGTGAGAACAAAGGTCATACCACCAGGATGTGCCATGTCACCATCCAGAAGCAAAAGGAAATAGCCGAAGCGGCAGCACAACAGGCTCAGCCGAAGCAGGTCATGCACACTGCTTCGTATCATTCGCCTTACATCCCAGAGTATGTAGGCAATCACCCTGCAGTTTCTGTTGCTTCGGCGAGTCAACCTCAAGCTTCCAGGCAACAGCCTCCGCCTCCACCACCGCCGCAGCAAGGCCAGCAGCCAGAAGGGAGCCAATATGCTCCACACCAAAGGGACTTCAGAGAACAGTCCGAAGCTCGCACAGTCAACAGCATTGTGCCAGAGTCAAAGCACATCTATTAACAAGTATCCTACCTTAATAGCAATCTTTTACATTCAGTTTTATTTTCTGTGTAATAAAGGACATTGTTTAGGTTTCATGTAAATACTTTCGTTGATTCCCACAAGAAAAATATATTTTCTTCACAGGCTTAAGTTGTTGAAGTTTAAAGTTTTGTGACAACAAAGAGGACCTTCAAATTATCAAAAATTCTTCGAAGCAACAAAAAGTCGTTCTAAGGAACGCAGAGTAAGTTTGCCGAAGTCACAAAAAGTCGCTCCAGAGGGAGTGCAGTGTAAGTTTTCTGCTCCAAAGTCGTTCCAAAGGGAATGCAGAGCTTACAGCAAAAAGTAAACGCTGGATACCGCCTAAGTAAAAGGCGAAGCGCGAAAAGTCAACGCGAATACCGCTGAAAGTAAAAGGCGAAGAAGCTCCTAAGGGAGGCTTACAGCGAAAAATAAACGCTGATTCCGCTGAAGTAAAAGGCGAAGAAGCTCCTAAGGGAGGCTTATAAAAGATTGTGTTTTATTGCAGGGATGTGTGTGTATCTTCGGAATAAACACCACCTCGCATAACATAACATCATCGCATCATTTCGCATAGCATAAGCATCATACATCATGTTGCATATGGCACAAGAGGTGGACACAATATCGATCTACAGAAGAGCGTTTTGAAAAAAGGGAAAAATCATAATGTCACAAGGAGATACATTATTGATCTTCGGAAGTGCAGCTTCGGAAAATATCTTCACGAAGCTTGGATATTATTCATCAGAACACTATGGATATTGTTGTGGCAAAGAAAAATTCTTCTTCACGAAGCATGAAAAGAAGGGAAGGTGTTTTTTCGTCAAAGACTCAAAAACGGTACGTGTAAAATTTCATGCATCGTAAAGAATTGAACAATAAAAACAGGTATATTACATTCAGGGTTACAAAATGTTACAATATATTACATTTCAGAAGTTTTTACAATAAAACTTAATCCTCTCTCAAAACGACTTCTGCAGCCTCGTTCAGGAGCCGATTAACAACTTCATCCATGATAGCTTCAGCCATCTTTTTAATTTCGTCGTCTCCTTTCGGGGGAGGCCCCGAAGACGCTTTAGTAGGATCTGAAGGAGGACAGGATACGACTACATTGCTATTACAAATTGCGAGCGAAGTTTAAAATCGAAAATTACAACACAATAAAAACCATTAGTTAATACCTATTTGCCTTTCGGGCTCTGAGATTTTTTCAGCGGCCTCAGCCACTTCTCTAGCATCATGAATGCCCTTTTCGCTTTTTCGAATAATTTCTCGGGCCATTTCTCGGCCACCATTATCCCAGACGTCGGTGAAAAATTTTCCACCTACCATGCTAGCTTCGCCCGAAGGATCTCTTGCATCTTCGAAGGACAAGCCAGCTTCGGATTGTGCTAGAATCTTTACATGCTCGCAGCCCTTTTTCTCTAAAATGGTAGCAATTCCCCTGGCACCCGAGAAAGCACATATGTCTCCGCGGCTGTTTAAAATTTCCTCGAAAGCTTCAGCTTCGTGATCGATCCATTCGATAGGGCCTTCGGGGTTGCCTCTTGTAAAGTTTTCTTCGCTTGAAAAGGCGCCGACAGTAGCGAAGCTAGCTTTCAACTTCTTGACACACTCTATAGATTTGTTATAACATCTTTTCTTAGATGAACGAAGCTCTTCAACAGTTCCCTCTAAATGATTTGCCCATTGGTCGCTCAGTTCTCGCTTCGTTTCTTCAAGCATGCGCTCCTCTTTGGCTCTGGCCAGTTGTTTTCGAAGATCTTCAATTTCGCGCTTCTGAGCTTCAGCTTGACCTTTAAAAGTAGCTTCGTCTTCTTTTATTCTATTTATTAATGAATGTAATATTTTATCTTTTTCGAGACCTTCGTTCCTCAGTTCAATTACTTCGGAACGAAGGTTGCTCAGGGCTATAGCACACCCTTCGTCTTCAGTATCTTTTTGGGCCCTGAGGGCATTGCTAAGTATCAGACCCTGCAAAGAAGAATATGTGTACGTCATTAGATTTAAACAAACGAAAAATTTTGGTCTCAACAAAAAATACAAAGATCCCACCTTTAAGCTATTATATGCCAGGCTGTCGGCCAGATCGTTCTTCGACAGCACCGAGAGCCCGTCTTCTAATGTTGGGAATGCTGAAGCTCTTGCTCATCTCCCGACAGACAGAAATCTCCTTGCTTTCAGGGAGACAATACAAAAGTCTTCTTCTCCACTGCCATTGAATATTAACGCCCCCTTTGGATACTTCAGTTTTTGGGCGTAGCGCTGGGCCTCTTGCTCTTCTTTTTCTGATAATTTTTTCCCCGAAGCATGACGAACAATATAATCAAGGATTTTGGGGGATGCTTCGGGGGCAATGTCACTGATTTCTTCAGTAAAAGTTGGCTCTGTTATTTTTTCTTCCTCGGTTTCCAAGGATTTCATCTTTGTGGGCTCTGAGGACCGAGCTTCGGCTCCAGTTTCTTGCTCTGAAACTTTAATATCAGAAATTTCAGTTTTCACTTCGGGAATGGCAACAGTTTTCTTCGGAGGTGTGCTTGAAGATTTGATTGTTTCCAGAACATCTAGCACATTAGCCATTCTTTTTCTTTTCGGAGTCACTGCTGGCACCTTTTTTACTGTCTCAACATTTGCTGCAGGACTCAAAACTTCTGATGTTTTTTCCTCAGTTGGTTTTTTCACTTCCTCCATTTTTTCTGTGGATGGCGCTTCGGCCATCTCTTTTGTTTCTGGTAACAAAATCTTCAGTCCTTCCAATTCTATCCTGGTTGGCGCTTCGGCCATTTCTGTGACTTCTGGCAGCAAGGTTGGTTTGGTTGGCTTTCCAGCTTCGGTGGCCGAAGAAGTTTCTCCGGTGAACTCAGGCACCGAAGCTGGTTCAATATAGCGCGACCGATGTGTGAGGACCTTTATCCTCTTTCTTTTCGGTTCTGGCTCGCTAGGAGCAGTTGCAGCTTCTTCTTTCGCAGAGGTTGTGTTTTTTCTTTTCTGCCCTCGAATGGGATAATGATAGTCAGGGTAGACGAACCCGATTGCATCAAACACCCGATTCAGCCTCTTCTTTTTTCGGCCTCCGAAGGCTGCTGACAGTGCAGTATCTTCGGCCTTCGAATAAGCCCCAAGCAGTTCATCACTTAAATTTTCAATGCTTTTTAACCAATCATCATCTGGCTCAACGAATTTATCTCCGAACTTAAAAGTGTACTTCAGCCTGATAAGTCCACCTTCGTCGGCCTCCTTTATGGTTTCTTGCGGCATTTCCCATTTCTCCGCGAGCGGCCATACCCTGAAGGCAATATGCTCTTGTACCAAATCTCTCGTTCCAATAAAAGAACAGATAACGCCGAAGGCTCTCTGGCATTCTTCGGCAGCTTCATTCATTTCAACCTTCGGCCTCCGAAGGCCGAAGCTTTGCCAAATAGGGCGCATAATTATACCTTTGATATCTTCTCGTACTGTCAGGTCATTCTTCACATAAAACCATTCTGTCATCCAGTCGTCGGGCCATCTCTTCCGAAAGGTTGGCACGGGACAGCTTGACCCGGACCGAGAAACGAAACTGTAGCAGCCAAAATTATTGTGATACTGTTCCTTACCCCAAGGTTTTGTTTCGTATGATAATTCGTGTATATTGCAGAAACTTTTTGCATCAGGCTTCAGACCTTGGCTTCTCACGGCCCACATGAAGATATTCAGCCGTATGATTGCCTCGGGGGTAAGTTGGTGAAGATAGACTTCGAATATTTTCAGCACCTCTACGACAAACTCGCTCAGGGGAAATCGTAGTCCAGCTTTCAAAAAGCTTCGGTACATTACGACTTCATTCTCTTCAGGGTGTGGACAAGTCTTTTCCCCTTCATCGGCCCTCACAATGGACAAATCCCGGAAATACCTTCCTCTCATGTTGACAAGATGATTTTCTTTGATAGTTGATTTGCCGAAAACCGCATGGCTTGGTCGCCAAGGGCGATCTTCGGAGTCTTCACCACCACTGTCCACATCATAACTGTCGCTGTCACCAGTATCTTCGGACAAACCTTCCAGAATCTCCTTGGTGATTTTTTCTGTATTGGTCTTCGACATCGCTATAAGAAAACCCAAGTTCTTCTCTTCGTCGAGACTCAGCTTCATGTCAGCAGCAGCCTTCTTATCTCCAGACATCTTCGGAAACACTAAAAAACTGTTTTCAAAGCCGAAGCTTCAAAACTAAAAGCTCAGCAAATCTTAGTGCACAAGAGCTAAAAATTGAGTGAGCGGGAGCAGATGGCAAGAAAGCGTGCCAAATGAGTTTGCGGTATGACCGTATTTATACGCCCAGTGCGTTGAAAATTGAAAGACCCCGCCTTGTCAGTGAATGTTGCTATTCTAGCAAAGGGAAGGTGTTTTTTCGGACCTTCGGCGTAAAGCCTTCGTCCATATCGCAATCTAAATTTATTATTTTAAACAAATTAATATTGCGAGGGGCTACTGTTGGGGCCTTCGGCTTACGAAGGTCCTCAAAAATAGGATTTAACAATATTTCTGGAGTATAATGTGTGAACAGGTATCTTCGGACTCAAGTCGGTATCACAGCAGACCAGAATAATACGAAGGTTGATACAGCGCCGAAGGTGTGAGCAGGAAAGCTTCGGCGTGGTAGCAAAAAATGAAACCGACTTGAAGATGAAAAGGCTATTCAGACCTCGATAGATTACTATAGAATTATTATCAAGTGTAAAGGGCATAAATGTAATTTTGCATAGGCTGTGTCCTGTGCCTATAAATAGGTGAACAGTACCCCCGTACTGTTCACGCTGATTTGGCATTCGCTTTTGCGTCACGCTTGTACTTTCATCTCCCTCAAGTTGAAGGTACATTTGTAATTCGCCGTCATTTCTGTTTCTACGTAATAATAATATACAATTGTCTATGTTATCCTTTATATTCTTTATAATTCATCCTTCGTCACTGCATAGTGTTTTTATGAAGGTACGTCCTTCATAACCTTCGTCCAAAAATCATTATATCCTGAGGGGAATAATGCTTCGAAGGACGAAGGACTTTACCGATTAACATTTTTTATGTTGGCTTGTTCTTAATTCATAGCATTTGAGAACAAGTCCCCAACAGAAACATATGTGGGGTGAGGTGCACGAGCCTCTGGTCGATGATAAATGGCCACACAACCCCCATTTTAGACGAAAATAGCCATGAACGACCATTTTCAATAATACCGAAGGCTAACACCAACGGATTCTTGACCAAGAAATGGTCTCCACTAGAAATCCAAGAATGTGATCAATGGCAAGAAAACATATGTGGGGTAAAGTGTACGAGCCTCTGGTCGATGATCAATGGCCACACAACCCCCATTTTTGTCGAAAATAGCCATGAACGACCATTTTCAATGACACTGAAGGCTAACACTCACAGATTTTTGACCAAGAAATGGTCTCCACCATAAATCCAAGAATGTGATCTATGGCAAGGAAACATATGTGTAGTGAGGTGTTTGAGCCTCTGGTCGAATATCAATGGCCACACAACACTTATTTTAGTCGAAATAGCCATGAACGACCATTTTCAATAGTACCGAAGGCTAACACATTCGGATTTTTGACCAAGAAATGGTCTCCACCAGAAATCAAAGAATGTGATCTATGGCAAGGAAACAAATGTGGGGTGAGGTGTACGAGCCTTTGGTCGATGATCAATGGCCACACAACCCCCATTTCAGTCAAAATAGCCATGAATGACCATTTTCAATAATACCGAAGGCTAACACGTACGGATTTTTGACCAAGAAATGGTCTCCACCAGATATCCAAGAATGTGATCTATGGCAAGGAAACATATGTGGGGTGAGGTGTATGAGCCTCTTGTCGATGATAAATGGCCACACAACCCCCATTTCAGTCAAAAATAGCCATGAACGACCATTTTCAATAATACCGAAGGCTAACACCAACAGATTTTTGACCAAGAAATGGTCTCCACCAGAAATCCAAGAATGTGATCTATGGAAAGAAAACATATGTGGGGTGAAGTGTACGAGCCTCTGGTCGATGATCAATGGCCACAAAACCCCTATTTTTGTCGAAAATAGCCATGAACGACCATTTTCAATGACACTGAAGGCTAACACCTATGGATTTTTGACCAAAAAATGGTCTCCACCATAAATCCAAGAATTTGATCTATGGCAAGGAAACATATGTGTAGTGAGGTGTACGAGCCTCTGGTCGAAGATCAATGGCCACACAACCCCCATTTTTGTCGAAAATAGCCATGAATGACCATTTTCAAAAATACCGAAGGCTAACACATTCAGATTTTTGCCCAAGAAATGGTCTCCACCAGAAATCCAAGAATGTGATCTATGGCAAGGAAACATATGTGGGGTGAGGTGTACGAGCCTCTGGTCGATGATCAATGGCCACACAACCCCCATTTTGTCGAAAATAGCCATGAACGACCATTTTCAATAATACCGAAGGCTAACACGTACAAATTTTTGACCAAGAAATGGTCTCCACCAGAAATCCAAGAATGTGATCTATGGCAAGGAAACATATGTGGGGTGAGGTGTACGAGCCTCTGGTCGATGATAAATAGCCACACAACCCCCATTTTTGTCGAAAATAGCCATGAACGACCATTTTCAATAATACCGAAGGCTAACACCAACGGATTTTTGACCAAGAAATGGTCCCCACCAGAAATCCAAGAATGTGATCTATGGCAAGAAAACATATGTGGGGTGAAGTGTACGAGCCTCTGGTCAATGATCAATGGCCACACAAACCCCATTTTTGTCGAAAATAGCCATGAACGACCATTTTCAATGACACTAAAGGCTAACACCTACGGATTTTTGACCAAGAAATGGTCTCCACCATAAATCCAAGAATGTCATCTATGGCAAGAAAACATATGTGTAGTGAGGTGTATGAGCCTCTGGTCAAAGATCAATGGCCACATAACCCCCATTTTTGTCGAAAATAGCCATGAACGACCATTTTCAATAATACCGAAGGCTAACACCTACGTATTTTTGACCAAGAAATGGTCTCCACCATAAATCCAAGAATGTGATCTATGGCAAGGAAACATATGTGGGGTGAGGTGTATGGGCCTCTGGTCGATGATCAATGGCCACACAACGCCCATTTTTGTCGAAAATAGCGATCAACGACCATTTTCAATAATATAGAAGGCTAACACGTATGGATTTTTGACCAAGAAATGGTCTCCACCAGAAATCCGTGAATGTGATCTATGCAAGGAAACATATGTGGGGTGAGGTGCACGAGCCTCTGGTCGATGATAAATGGCCACACAACCCCCATTTTAGACGAAAATAGCCATGAACGACCATTTTCAATAATACCGAAGGCTAACACCAACGGATTCTTGACCAAGAAATGGTCTCCACCAGAAATCCAAGAATGTGATCAATGGCAAGAAAACATATGTGGGGTAAAGTGTACGAGCCTCTGGTCGATGATCAATGGCCACACAACCCCCATTTTTGTCGAAAATAGCCATGAACGACCATTTTCAATGACACTGAAGGCTAACACTCACAGATTTTTGACCAAGAAATGGTCTCCACCATAAATCCAAGAATGTGATCTATGGCAAGGAAACATATGTGTAGTGAGGTGTTTGAGCCTCTGGTCGAATATCAATGGCCACACAACACTTATTTTAGTCGAAATAGCCATGAACGACCATTTTCAATAGTGCCGAAGGCTAACACATTCGGATTTTTGACCAAGAAATGGTCTCCACCAGAAATCAAAGAATGTGATCTATGGCAAGGAAACAAATGTGGGGTGAGGTGTACGAGCCTTTGGTCGATGATCAATGGCCACACAACCCCCATTTTTGTCGAAAATAGCCATGAATGACCATTTTCAATAATACCGAAGGCTAACACGTACGGATTTTTGACCAAGAAATGGTCTCCACCAGATATCCAAAAATGTGATCTATGGCAAGGAAACATATGTGGGGTGAGGTGTATGAGCCTCTGGTCGATGATAAATGGCCACACAACCCCCATTTCAGTCAAAAATAGCCATGAACGACCATTTTCAATAATACCGAAGGCTAACACCAACAGATTTTTGACCAAGAAATGGTCTCCACCAGAAATCCAAGAATGTGATCTATGGAAAGAAAACATATGTGGGGTGAAGTGTACGAGCCTCTGGTCGATGATCAATGGCCACAAAACCCCTATTTTTGTCGAAAATAGCCATGAACGACCATTTTCAATGACACTGAAGGCTAACACCTATGGATTTTTGACCAAAAAATGGTCTCCACCATAAATCCAAGAATTTGATCTATGGCAAGGAAACATATGTGTTGTGAGGTGTATGAGCCTCTGGTCGAAGATCAATGGCCACACAACCCCCATTTTTGTCGAAAATAGCCATGAATGACCATTTTCAAAAATACCGAAGGCTAACACATTCGGATTTTTGCCCAAGAAATGGTCTCCACCAGAAAACCAAGAATGTGATCTATGGCAAGGAAACATATGTGGGGTGAGGTGTACGAGCCTTTGGTCGATGATCAATGGCCACACAACCCCCATTTTGTCGAAAATAGCCATGAACGACCATTTTCAATAATACTGAAGGCTAACACGTACAAATTTTTGACCAAGAAATGGTCTCCACCAGAAATCCAAGAATGTGATCTATGGCAAGGAAACATATGTGGGGTGAGGTGTACGAGCCTCTGGTCGATGATAAATAGCCACACAACCCCCATTTTTGTCGAAAATAGCCATGAACGACCATTTTCAATAATACCGAAGGCTAACACCAACGGATTTTTGACCAAGAAATGGTCCCCACCAAAAATCCAAGAATGTGATCTATGGCAAGAAAACATATGTGGGGTGAAGTGTACGAGCCTCTGGTCGATGATCAATGGCCACACAAACCCCATTTTTGTCGAAAATAGCCATGAACGACCATTTTCAATGACACTAAAGGCTAACACCTACGGATTTTTGACCAAGAAATGGTCTCCACCATAAATCCAAGAATGTCATCTATGGCAAGAAAACATATGTGTAGTGAGGTGTATGAGCCTCTGGTCAAAGATCAATGGCCACATAACCCCCATTTTTGTCGAAAATAGCCATGAACGACCATTTTCAATAATACCGAAGGCTAACACCTACGTATTTTTGACCAAGAAATGGTCTCCACCATAAATCCAAGAATGTGATCTATGGCAAGGAAACATATGTGGGGTGAGGTGTATGGGCCTCTGGTCGATGATCAATGGCCACACAACGCCCATTTTTGTCAAAAATAGCGATCAACGACCATTTTCAATAATATAGAAGGCTAACACGTATGGATTTTTGACCAAGAAATGGTCTCCACCAGAAATCCTTGAATGTGATCTATGCAAGGAAACATATGTGGGGTGAGGTGCACGAGCCTCTGGTCGATGATAAATGGCCACACAACCCCCATTTTAGACGAAAATAGCCTTGAACGACCATTTTCAATAATACCGAAGGCTAACACCAACAGATTCTTGACCAAGAAATGGTCTCCACCAGAAATCCAAGAATGTGATCAATGGCAAGAAAACATATGTGGGGTAAAGTGTACGAGCCTCTGGTCGATGATCAATGGCCACACAACCCCCATTTTTGTCGAAAATAGCCATGAACGACCATTTTCAATGACACTGAAGGCTAACACTCACAGATTTTTGACCAAGAAATGGTCTCAACCATAAATCCAAGAATGTGATCTATGGCAAGGAAACATATGTGTAGTGAGGTGTTTGAGCCTCTGGTCGAATATTAATGGCCACACAACACTTATTTTAGTCGAAATAGCCATGAACGACCATTTTCAATAGTACCGAAGGCTAACACATTCGGATTTTTGACCAAGAAATGGTCTCCACCAGAAATCAAAGAAGTGTGATCTATGGCAAGGAAACAAATGTCGGGTGAGGTGTACGAGCCTTTGGTCGATGATCAATGGCCACACAACCCCCATTTTTGTCGAAAATAGCCATGAATGACCATTTTCAATAATACCGAAGGCTAACACGTACGGATTTTTGACCAAGAAATGGTCTCCACCAGATATCCAAGAATGTGATCTATGGCAAGGAAACATATGTGGGGTGAGGTGTATGAGCCTCTGGTCGATGATAAATGGCCACACAACCCCCATTTCAGTCAAAAATAGCCATGAACGACCATTTTCAATAATACCGAAGGCTAACACCAACAGATTTTTGACCAAGAAATGGTCTCCACCAGAAATCCAAGAATGTGATCTATGGAAAGAAAACATATGTGGGGTGAAGTGTACGAGCCTCTGGTCGATGATCAATGGCCACAAAACCCCTATTTTTGTCGAAAATAGCCATGAACGACCATTTTCAATGACACTGAAGGCTAACACCTATGGATTTTTGACCAAAAAATGGTCTCCACCATAAATCCAAGAATTTGATCTATGGCAAGGAAACATATGTGTAGTGAGGTGTATGAGCATCTGGTCGAAGATCAATGGCCACACAACCCCCATTTTTGTCGAAAATAGCCATGAATGACCATTTTCAAAAATACCGAAGGCTAACACATTCGGATTTTTGCCCAAGAAATGGTCTCCACCAGAAATCCAAGAATGTGATCTATGGCAAGGAAACATATGTGGGGTGAGGTGTACGAGCCTCTGGTCGATGATCAATGGCCACACAACCCCCATTTTGTCGAAAATAGCCATGAACGACCATTTTCAATAATACCGAAGGCTAACACGTACAAATTTTTGACAAGAAATGGTCTCCACCAGAAATTCCAAGAATGTGATCTATGACAAGGAAACATATGTGGGGTGAGGTGTACGAGCCTCTGGTCGATGATAAATAGCCACACAACCCCCATTTTTGTCGAAAATAGCCATGAACGACCATTTTCAATAATACCGAAGGCTAACACCAACGGATTTTTGACCAAGAAATGGTCCCCACCAGAAATCCAAGAATGTGATCTATGGCAAGAAAACATATTGTGGGGTGAAGTGTACGAGCCTCTGGTCGATGATCAATGGCCACACAAACCCCATTTTTGTCGAAAATAGCCATGAACGACAATTTTCAATGACACTAAAGGCTAACACCTACAGGATTTTTGACCAAGAAATGGTCTCCACCATAAATCTGAGAATGTCATCTATGGCAAGAAAACATATGTGTAGTGAGGTGTATGAGCCTCTGGTCAAAGATCAATGGCCACATAACCCCCATTTTTGTCGAAAATAGCCATGAACGACCATTTTCAATAATACTGAAGGCTAACACCTACGTATTTTTGACCAAGAAATGGTCTCCACCATAAATCCAAGAATGTGATCTATGGCAAGGAAACATATGTGGGGTGAGGTGTATGGGCCTCTGGTCGATGATCAATGGCCACACAACGCCCGTTTTTGTCGAAAATAGCGATCAACGACCATTTTCAATAATATAGAAGGCTAACACGTATGGATTTTTGACCAAGAAATGGTCTCCACCAGAAATCCGTGAATGTGATCTATGCAAGGAAACATATGTGGGGTGAGGTGCACGAGCCTCTGGTCGATGATAAATGGCCACACAACCCCCATTTTAGACGAAAATAGCCATGAACGACCATTTTCAATAATACCGAAGGCTAACACCAACGGATTCTTGACCAAGAAATGGTCTCCACCAGAAATCCAAGAATGTGATCAATGGCAAGAAAACATATGTGGGGTAAAGTGTACGAGCCTCTGGTCGATGATCAATGGCCACACAACCCCCATTTTTGTCGAAAATAGCCATGAACGACCATTTTCAATGAAACGGAAGGCTAACAACTACAGATTTTTGACCAAGAAATGGTCTCCACCATAAATCCAAGAATGTGATATATGGCAAGGAAACATATGTGAGGTGAGGTGTACGAGCCTCTGGTCGATGATAAATGGCCACACAACCCCCATTTTTTATGAAAATAGCCATGAACGACCATTTTCAATAATACCAAAGGCTAACACCTACGGATTTTTGACCAAGAAATGGTCTCCACTAGAAATCCAAGAATGTGATCTATGGCAAGGAAACATACGTGGGGTGAGGTGTATGATCCTCTGGTCGATGATCAATGGCCACACAACTCCCATTTTTGTCGAAAATAGCCATGAACGACCATTTTCAATAATACCGAAGGCTAACACCTACGGATTTTTGACCAAGAAATGTTCTCCACCAGAAATCCAAAATGTGATCTATGGCAAGGAAACATATGTGGGGTGAGGTGTATGAGCCTCTGGTCGATGATCTATGGCCACACAACCCCCATTTTTGTCGAAAATAGCCATGAACGACCATTTTCAATGACACTGAAGGCTAACACCTACGGATTTTTGACCAAGAAATGGTCTCCACCATAAATCCAAGAATGTGATCTATGGCAAGGAAACATATGTGGGGTGAGGTGTTTCGGCCTTTGGCCGATGATCAATGGCCACACAACGCCCATTTTTTGTCGAAAATAGCGTTCAACGACCATTTTCAATAATACCGAAGGCTAACACGTATGGATTTTTGACCAAGAAATGGTCTCCACCAGAAATCCGAGAATGTGATCTATGGCAAGGAAACATATGTGGGGTGAGGTGTACAAGCCTCTGGTCGATGATCAATGGCCACACAACTCCCATTTTTGTCGAAAATAGCCATGAACGACCATTTTCAATGACACTGAAGGCTAACACCTACGGATTTTTGACCAAGAAATGGTCACCACCATAAATCCAAGAATGTGATCTATGGCAAGGAAACATATGTGTAGTGAGGTGTATGAGCCTCTGGTCGAAGATCAATGGCCACAACACCCATTTTTGTCGAAAATAGCCATGAATGACCATTTTCAATAATACTGAAGGCTAACACATTCAGATTTTTGCCCAAGAAATGGTCTCCACCAGAAATCCAAGAATGTGATCTATGGCAAGGAAACATATGTGGGGTGAGGTGTACGAGCCTCTGGTCAATGATAAATAGCCACACAACCCCCATTTTTGTCGAAAATAGCCATGAACGACCATTTTCAATAATACCGAAGGCTAACACCAACGGATTTTTGACCAAGAAATGGTCCCCACCAAAAATCCAAGAATGTGATCTATGGCAAGAAAACATATGTGGGGTGAAGTGTACGAGCCTCTGGTCGATGATCAATGGCCACACAAACCCCATTTTTGTCGAAAATAGCCATGAACGACCATTTTCAATGACACTAAAGGCTAACACCTACGGATTTTTGACCAAGAAATGGTCTCCACCATAAATCCAAGAATGTCATCTATGGCAAGAAAACATATGTGTAGTGAGGTGTATGAGCCTCTGGTCAAAGATCAATGGCCACATAACCCCCATTTTTGTCGAAAATAGCCATGAACGACCATTTTCAATAATACCGAAGGCTAACACCTACGTATTTTTGACCAAGAAATGGTCTCCACCATAAATCCAAGAATGTGATCTATGGCAAGGAAACATATGTGGGGTGAGGTGTATGGGCCTCTGGTCGATGATCAATGGCCACACAACGCCCATTTTTGTCAAAAATAGCGATCAACGACCATTTTCAATAATATAGAAGGCTAACACGTATGGATTTTTGACCAAGAAATGGTCTCCACCAGAAATCCGTGAATGTGATCTATGCAAGGAAACATATGTGGGGTGAGGTGCACGAGCCTCTGGTCGATGATAAATGGCCACACAACCCCCATTTTAGACGAAAATAGCCATGAACGACCATTTTCAATAATACCGAAGGCTAACACCAACGGATTCTTGACCAAGAAATGGTCTCCACCAGAAATCCAAGAATGTGATCAATGGCAAGAAAACATATGTGGGGTAAAGTGTACGAGCCTCTGGTCGATGATCAATGGCCACACAACCCCCATTTTTGTCGAAAATAGCCATGAACGACCATTTTCAATGACACTGAAGGCTAACACTCACAGATTTTTGACCAAGAAATGGTCTCAACCATAAATCCAAGAATGTGATCTATGGCACGGAAACATATGTGTAGTGAGGTGTTTGAGCCTCTGGTCGAATATTAATGGCCACACAACACTTATTTTAGTCGAAATAGCCATGAACGACCATTTTCAATAGTACCGAAGGCTAACACATTCGGATTTTTGACCAAGAAATGGTCTCCACCAGAAATCAAAGAATGTGATCTATGGCAAGGAAACAAATGTCGGGTGAGGTGTACGAGCCTTTGGTCGATGATCAATGGCCACACAACCCCCATTTTTGTCGAAAATAGCCATGAATGACCATTTTCAATAATACCGAAGGCTAACACGTACGGATTTTTGACCAAGAAATGGTCTCCACCAGATATCCAAGAATGTGATCTATGGCAAGGAAACATATGTGGGGTGAGGTGTATGAGCCTCTGGTCGATGATAAATGGCCACACAACCCCCATTTCAGTCAAAAATAGCCATGAACAACCATTTTCAATAATACCGAAGGCTAACACCAACAGATTTTTGACCAAGAAATGGTCTCCACCAGAAATCCAAGAATGTGATCTATGGAAAGAAAACATATGTGGGGTGAAGTGTACGAGCCTCTGGTCGATGATCAATGGCCACAAAACCCCTATTTTTGTCGAAAATAGCCATGAACGACCATTTTCAATGACACTGAAGGCTAACACCTATGGATTTTTGACCAAAAAATGGTCTCCACCATAAATCCAAGAATTTGATCTATGGCAAGGAAACATATGTGTAGTGAGGTGTATGAGCCTCTGGTCGAAGATCAATGGCCACACAACCCCCATTTTTGTCGAAAATAGCCATGAATGACCATTTTCAAAAATACCGAAGGCTAACACATTCGGATTTTTGCCCAAGAAATGGTCTCCACCAGAAATCCAAGAATGTGATCTATGGCAAGGAAACATATGTGGGGTGAGGTGTACGAGCCTCTGGTCGATGATCAATGGCCACACAACCCCCATTTTGTCGAAAATAGCCATGAACGACCATTTTCAATAATACCGAAGGCTAACACGTACAAATTTTTGACCAAGAAATGGTCTCCACCAGAAATCCAAGAATGTGATCTATGGCAAGGAAACATATGTGGGGTGAGGTGTACGAGCCTCTGGTCGATGATAAATAGCCACACAACCCCCATTTTTGTCGAAAATAGCCATGAACGACCATTTTCAATAATACCGAAGGCTAACACCAACGGATTTTTGACCAAGAAATGGTCCCCACCAGAAATCCAAGAATGTGATCTATGGCAAGAAAACATATGTGGGGTGAAGTGTACGAGCCTCTGGTCGATGACCAATGGCCACACAAACCCCATTTTTGTCGAAAATAGCCATGAACGACAATTTTCAATGACACTAAAGGCTAACACCTACGGATTTTTGACCAAGAAATGGTCTCCACCATAAATCTAAGAATGTCATCTATGGCAAGAAAACATATGTGTAGTGAGGTGTATGAGCCTCTGGTCAAAGATCAATGGCCACATAACCCCCATTTTTGTCGAAAATAGCCATGAACGACCATTTTCAATAATACCGAAGGCTAACACCTACGTATTTTTGACCAAGAAATGGTCTCCACCATAAATGCAAGAATGTGATCTATGGCAAGGAAACATATGTGGGGTGAGGTGCATGGGCCTCTGGTCGATGATCAATGGCCACACAACGCCCGTTTTTGTCGAAAATAGCGATCAACGACCATTTTCAATAATATAGAAGGCTAACACGTATGGATTTTTGACCAAGAAATGGTCTCCACCAGAAATCCGTGAATGTGATCTATGCAAGGAAACATATGTGGGGTGAGGTGCACGAGCCTCTGGTCGATGATAAATGGCCACACAACCCCCATTTTAGACGAAAATAGCCATGAACGACCATTTTCAATAATACCGAAGGCTAACACCAACGGATTCTTGACCAAGAAATGGTCTCCACCAGAAATCCAAGAATGTGATCAATGGCAAGAAAACATAAGTGGGGTAAAGTGTACGAGCCTCTGGTCGATGATCAATGGCCACACAACCCCCATTTTTGTCGAAAATAGCCATGAACGATCATTTTCAATGAAACGGAAGGCTAACAACTACAGATTTTTGACCAAGAAATGGTCTCCACCATAAATCCAAGAATGTGATATATGGCAAGGAAACATATGTGAGGTGAGGTGTACGAGCCTCTGGTCGATGATAAATGGCCACACAACCCCCATTTTTTATGAAAATAGCCATGAACGACCATTTTCAATAATACCAAAGGCTAACACCTACAGATTTTTGACCAAGAAATGGTCTCCACTAGAAATCCAAGAATGTGATCTATGGCAAGGAAACATACGTGGGGTGAGGTGTATGATCCTCTGGTCGATGATCAATGGCCACACAACCCCCATTTTTGTCGAAAATAGCCATGAACGACCATTTTCAATAATACCGAAGGCTAACACCTACAGGATTTTTGACCAAGAAATGTTCTCCACCAGAAATCCAAAATGTGATCTATGGCAAGGAAACATATGAGGGTGAGGTGTATGAGCCTCTGGTCGATGATCTATGGCCACACAACCCCCATTTTTGTCGAAAATAGCCATGAATGACCATTTTCAATGACACTGAAGGCTAACACCTACGGATTTTTGACCAAGAAATGGTCTCCACCATAAATCCAAGAATGTGATCTATGGCAAGGAAACATATGTGGGGTGAGGTGTATCGGCCTTTGGCCGATGATCAATGGCCACACAACGCCCATTTTTTGTCGAAAATAGCGTTCAACGACCATTTTCAATAATACCGAAGGCTAACACGTATGGATTTTTGACCAAGAAATGGTCTCCACCAGAAATCCGAGAATGTGATCTATGGCAAGGAAACATATGTGGGGTGAGGTGTACAAGCCTCTGGTCGATGATCAATGGCCACACAACTCCCATTTTTGTCGAAAATAGCCATGAACGACCATTTTCAATGACACTGAAGGCTAACACCTACGGATTTTTGACCAAGAAATGGTCACCACCATAAATCCAAGAATGTGATCTATGGCAAGGAAACATATGTGTAGTGAGGTGTAGTGAGCCTCTGGTCGAAGATCAATGGCCACAACACCCATTTTTGTCGAAAATAGCCATGAATGACCATTTTCAATAATACTGAAGGCTAACACATTCAGATTTTTGCCCAAGAAATGGTCTCCACCAGAAATCCAAGAATGTGATCTATGGCAAGGAAACATATGTGGGGTGAGGTGTACGAGTCTCTGGTCGATGATCAATGGCCACACAACCCCCATTTTTGTCGAAAATAGCCATGAACGACCATTTTCAATGACACTAAAGGCTAACACTCACAGATTTTTGACCAAGAAATGGTCTCCACCATAAATCCAAGAATGTGATCTATGACAAGGAAACATATGTGTAGTGAGGTGTATGAGCCTCTGGTCGAATATCAATGGCCACACAACACTTATTTTACTCGAAATAGCCATGAACGACCATTTTCAATAGTACCGAAGGCTAACACATTCGGATTTTTTACCAAGAAATGGTCTCCACCAGAAATCAAAGAATGTGATCTATGGCAAGGAAACATATGTGGGGTGAGGTTTATGAGCCTCTGGTCGATGATCAATGGCCACACAACCCCCATTTTTGTCGAAAATCGCCATGAATGACCATTTTCAATATTACCGAAGGCTAACATGTACGAATTTTTGACCAAGAAATGGTCTCCACCAGAAATCCAAGAATGTGATCTATGGCAAGGAAACATATGTGGGGTGAGATGTACAAGCCTCTGGTCGATGATTAATGGCCACACAACCCCCATTTTAGACGAAAATAGCCATGAACGACCATTTTCAATAATACCGAAGGCTAACACCAACGGATTCTTGACCAAGAAATGGTATCCACCAGAAATCCAAGAATGTGATCAACGACAAGAAAACATATGTGGGGTAAAGTGTACGAGCCTCTCGTCGATGATCAATGGCCACACAACCCCCATTTTAGACGAAAATAACCATGAACGACCATTTTCAATGACACGGAAGGCTAACACCTAAAGATTTTTGACCAAGAAATGGTCTCCACCATAAATCCAAGAATGTGATCTATGGCAAGGAAACATAATTGAGGTGAGGTGTACGAGCCTCTGGTCGATGATAAATGGCCACACAACCCCTATTTTCGATGAAAATAGCCATGAACGACCATTTTCAATTATACTGAAGGCTAACACCTACGGATTTTTGTCCAAGAAATGGTCTCCACCAGAAATCCAAGAATGTGATCTATGGCAAGGAAACATACGTGGGGTGAGGTGTATGAGCCTCTGGGCGATGATCAATGGCCACACAACCCCCATTTTTGTCGAAAATAGCCATGAACGACCATTTTCAAGAATACCGAAGGCTAACACCTACGGATTTTTGACCAAAAAATATTCTCCACCAGAAATCCAAAATGTGATCTATGGCAAGGAAACATATGTGGGGTGAGGTGTACGAGCCTCTGGTCGATGATCAATGGCCACACAACCCCCATTTTTGTCGAAAATAGCCATGAACGACCATTTTCAATGACACTGAAGGCTAACACCTACGGATTTTTGACCAAGAATTGGTCTCCACCATAAATCCAAGAATGTGATCTATGGCAAGGAAACATATGTGGGGTGAGGTGTATGGGCCTCTGGTCGATGATCAATGGCCACAAAACGCCCATTTTTGACTAAAATAGCGATCAACGACCATTTTCAATAATACAGAAGGCTAACACGTATGGATTTTTGACCAAGAAATGGTCTCCACCAGAAATCCAAGAATGTGATCTATGGCAAGGAAACATATGTGGGGTGAGGTGTACAAGCCTCTGGTCGATGATCAATGGCCACAAAACCCCCATTTTTGTCGAAAATAGCCATGAACGACCATTTTCAATGACACTGAAGGCTAACACCTCCAGAATTTTGACCAAGAAATGGTCTCCACCATAAATCCAAGAATGTGATCTATGGCAAGGAAACATATGTGTAGTGAGGTGTATGAGCCTCTAGTCGAAGATCAATGGCCAAACAACCCCCATTTTTCTCGAGAATAGCCATGAATGACCATTTTCAATAATACCGAAGGCTAACACATTCAGATTTTTGCCCAAGAAATGGTCTCCACCAGAAATCCAAGAATGTGATCTATGGCAAGGAAACATATGTGAGGTGAGGTGTACGAGCCTCTGGTCGATGATCAATGGCCACACAACCCCCATTTTTGTTGAAAATAGCCATGAACGACCATTTTCAATGACGTTGAAGGCTAACACTCACAGATTTTTGACCAAGAAATGGTCTCCAGCATAATTCCAAGAATGTGATCTATGGGAAGGAAACATATTTGTAGTGAGGTGTATGAGCCTCTGGTCGAATATCAATGGCCACACAACCCTTATTTTTGTCGAAGATAGCCATGAACGACCATTTTCAATAGTACCGAAGGCTAACACATTCGGATTTTTGACTAAGAAATGGTCTCCACCAGAAATCAAAGAATGTGATCTATGGCAAGGAAACATATGTGGGGTGAGGTTTATGAGCCTCTGGTCAATGATCAATGGCCACACAACCCCCATTTTTGTCGAAAATAGCCATGAATGACCATTTTCAATAATACCGAAGGCTAACACGTACTGATTTTTGACCAAGAAATGGTCTCCACCAGAAATCCAAGAATGTGATAAACGGCAAGAAAACATATGTGGGGTAAAGTGTACGAGCCTCTGGTCGATGATCAATGGCCACACAACCCCCATTTTAGACGAAAATAGCCATGAACGACCATTTTCAATAATACCGAAGGCTAACACCTACGGATTTTTGACCAAGAAATGGTCACCACCAGAAATCCAAGAATGTGATCTATGGCAAGGAAACATACGTGGGGTGAGGTGTATGAGCCTCTGGTCGATGATCAATGGCCACACAACCCCCATTTTTGTCGAAAATAGCCATGAACGACCATTTTCAATAATACCGAAGGCTAACACCTACGGATTTTTGACCAAGAAATGTTCTCCACCAGAAATCCAAGATTGTGATCTATGGCAAGGAAACATATGTGGGGTGAGGTGTACGAGCCTCTGGTCGATGATCAATGGCCACACAACCCCCATTTTTGTCGAAAATAGCCATGAACGACCATTTTCAATGACGTTGAAGGCTAACACTCACAGATTTTTGACCAAGAAATGGTCTCCACCATATATCCAAGAATGTGATCTATGGCAAGTAAACATATGTGCAGTGAGGTGTATGAGCCTCTGGTCGAATATCAATGGCCACACAACCCCCATTTTTGTCGAACATAGCAATGAACGACCATTTTCAATAGTACCGAAGGCTAACACATTCGGATTTTTGACCAAGAAATGGTCTCCACCAGAAATCCAAGAATGTGATCTATGGCAAGGAAACATATGTGGGGTGAGGTGTACGAGCCTCTAGTCAATGATTAATGGCCACACAACCCCCATTTTTGTCGAAAATAGCCATGAACGACCATTTTCTATAATACGGAAGGCTAACATGTACGGATTTTTGACCAAGAAATGGTCTCCACCAGAAATCCAAGAATGTGATCTATGGCAAGGAAACATATGTGGGGTGAGGTGTACGAGCCTCTGGTCGATGATAAATGGCCACACAACCCCCATTTTTGTCGAAAATAGCCATGAACGACCATTTTCAATGGCACTGAAGGCTAACACCTACGGATTTTTGACCAAGAAATGGTCTCCACCATAAATCCAAGAATGTGATCTATGGCAAGGAAACATATGTGTAGTGAGGTGTATGAGCCTCTGGTCGAAGATCAATGGCCACAACACCCATTTTTGTCGAAAATAGCCATGAATGACCATTTTCAATAATACTGAAGGCTAACACATTCAGATTTTTGCCCAAGAAATGGTCTCCACCAGAAATCCAAGAATGTGATCTATGGCAAGGAAACATATGTGGAGTGAGGTGTACGAGTCTCTGGTCGATGATCAATGGCCACACAACCCCCATTTTTGTCGAAAATAGCCATGAACGACCATTTTCAATGACACTAAAGGCTAACACTCACAGATTTTTGACCAAGAAATGGTCTCCACCATAAATCCAAGAATGTGATCTATGACAAGGAAACATATGTGTAGTGAGGTGTATGAGCCTTTGGTCGAATATCAATGGCCACACAACACTTATTTTACTCGAAATAGCCATGAACGACCATTTTCAATAGTACCGAAGGCTAACACATTCGGATTTTTGACCAAGAAATGGTCTCCACCAGAAATCAAAGAATGTGATCTATGGCAAGGAAACATATGTGGGGTGAGGTTTATGAGCCTCTGGTCGATGATCAATGGCCACACAACCCCCATTTTTGTCGAAAATCGCCATGAATGACCATTTTCAATAATACCGAAGGCTAACATGTACGGATTTTTGACCAAGAAATGGTCTCCACCAGAAATCCAAGAATGTGATCCTATGGCAAGGAAACATATGTGGGGTGAGATGTACAAGCCTCTGGTCGTTGATTAATGGCCACACAACCCCCATTTTAGACGAAAATAGCCATGAACGACTATTTTCAATAATACCGAAGGCTAACACCAACGGATTCTTGACCAAGAAATGGTCTCCACTAGAAATCCAAGAATGTGATCAACGACAAAAAAACATATGTGGGGTAAAGTGTACGAGCCTCTCGTCGATGATCAATGGCCACACAACCCCCATTTTAGACGAAAATAACCATGAACGACCATTTTCAATGACACGGAAGGCTAACACCTACAAATTTTTGACCAAGAAATGGTCTCCACCATAAATCCAAGAATGTGATCTATGGCAAGGAAACATAATTGAGGTGAGGTGTACGAGCCTCTGGTCGATGATAAATGGCCACACAACCCCTATTTTTGATGAAAATAGCCATGAACGACCATTTTCAATAATACCGAAGGCTAACACCTACGGATTTTTGTCCAAGAAATGGTCTCCACCAGAAATCCAAGAATGTGATCTATGGCAAGGAAACATACGTGGGGTGAGGTGTATGAGCCTCTGGGCGATGATCAATGGCCACACAACCCCCATTTTTGTCGAAAATAGCCATGAACGACCATTTTCAAGAATACCGAAGGCTAACACCTACGGATTTTTGACCAAAAAATATTCTCCACCTAGAAATCCAAAATGTGATCTATGGCAAGGAAACATATGTGGGGTGAGGTGTACGAGCCTCTGGTCGATGATCAATGGCCACACAACCCCCATTTTTGTCGAAAATAGCCATGAACGACCATTTTCAATGACACTGAAGGCTAACACCTACGGATTTTTGACCAAGAATTGGTCTCCACCATAAATCCAAGAATGTGATCTATGGCAAGGAAACATATGTGGGTGAGGTGTATGGGCCTCTGGTCGTTGATCAATGGCCACAAAACGCCCATTTTTGTCTAAAATAGCGATCAACGACCATTTTCAATAATACAGAAGGCTAACACGTATGGATTTTTGACCAAGAAATGGTCTCCACCAGAAATCCAAGAATGTGATCTATGGCAAGGAAACATATGTGGGGTGAGGTGTACAAGCCTCTGGTCGATGATCAATGGCCACACAACCCCCATTTTTGTCAAAAATAGCCATGAACGACCATTTTCAATGACACTGAAGGCTAACACCTCCGGAATTTTGACCAAGAAATGGTCTCCACCATAAATGTGTAGTGAGGTGTATGAGCCTCTAGTCGAAGATTAATGGCCAAATAACCCCCATTTTTCTCGAGAATAGCCATGAATGACCATTTTCAATAATACCGAAGGCTAACACATTCAGATTTTTGCCCAAGAAATGGTCTCCACCAGAAATCCAAGAATGTGATCTATGGCAAGGAAACATATGTGAGGTGAGGTGTACGAGCCTCTGGTCGATGATCAATGGCCACACAACCCCCATTTTTGTCGAAAATAGCCATGAACGACCATTTTCAATGACGTTGAAGGCTAACACTCACAGATTTTTGACCAAGAAATGGTCTCCACCATAATTCCAAGAATGTGATCTATGGCAAGGAAACATATTTGTAGTGAGGTGTATGAGCCTCTGGTCGAATATCAATGGCCACACAATCCTTATTTTTGTCGAAGATAGCCATGAACGACCATTTTCAATAGTACCGAAGGCTAACACATTCGGATTTTTGACTAAAAATGGTCTCCACCAGAAATCAAAGAATGTGATCTATGGCAAGGAAACATATGTGGGGTGAGGTTTATGAGCCTCTGGTCAATGATCAATGGCCACACAACCCCCATTTTTGTCGAAAATAGCCATGAATGACCATTTTCAATAATACCGAAGGCTAACACGTACTGATTTTTGACCAAGAAATGGTCTCCACCAGAAATCCAAGAATGTGATAAACGGCAAGAAAACATATGTGGGGTAAAGTGTACGAGCCTCTGGTCGATGATCAATGGCCACACAACCCCCATTTTAGACGAAAATAGCCATGAACGACCATTTTCAATAGTACCGAAGGCTAACACCTACGGATTTTTGACCAAGAAATGGTCTCCACCAGAAATCCAAGAATGTGATCTATGGCAAGGAAACATACGTGGGGTGAGGTGTATGAGCCTCTGGTCGATGATCAATGGCCACACAACCCCCATTTTTGTCGAAAATAGCCATGAACGACCATTTTCAATAATACCGAAGGCTAACACCTACGGATTTTTGACCAAGAAATGTTCTCCACCAGAAATCCAAGAATGTGATCTATGGCAAGGAAACATATGTGGGGTGAGGTGTACGAGCCTCTGGTCGATGATGAATGGCCACACAACCCCCATTTTTGTCGAAAATAGCCATGAACGACCATTTTCAATGACGTTGAAGGCAAACACTCACAGATTTTTGACCAAGAAATGGTCTCCACCATAAATCCAAGAATGTGATCTATGGCAAGTAAACATATGTGCAGTGAGGTGTATGAGCCTCTGGTCGAATATCAATGGCCACACAACCCCCATTTTTGTCGAACATAGCAATGAACGACCATTTTCAATAGTACCGAAGGCTAACACATTTGGATTTTTGACCAAGAAATGGTCTCCACCAGAAATCAAAGAATGTGATATATGGCAAGAAAACATATGTGGGGTGAGGTTTACGAGCCTCTGGTCGATGATCAATGGCCACACAACCCCCATTTTTGTCGAAAATATCCATGAATGACCATTTTCAATAATACCGAAGGCTAACACGTACGGATTTTTGACCAAGAAATGGTCTCCACCAGAAATCCAAGAATGTGATCTATGGCAAGGAAACATATGTGGGGTGAGGTGTACGAACCTCTGGTCGATGATAAATGGCCACACAACCCCCATTTTAGTCAAAAATAGACATGAACGACCATTTTTCAATAATACCAAAGGCTAACACTAACGGATTTCTGACCAAGAAATGGTCCCCACCAGAAATCCAAGAATGTGATCTATGGCAAGAAAACATATGTGGGGTGAAGTGTACGAGCCTCTGGTCGATGATCAATGGCCATACAACCCCCATTTTTGTCGAAAATAGCCATGAACGACCATTTTCAATGACACTGAAGGCTAACACCTAAGGATTTTTGACCAAGAAATGGTCTCCACCATAAATCCAATAATGTGATCTATGGCAAGGAAACATATGTGTAGTGAGGTGTATGAGCCTCTGGTTAAAGATCAATGGCCACACAACCCCCATTTTTGTCAAAAATAGCCATGAATGACCATTTTCAATAATACCGAAGGCTAACATATTCGGAATTTTGCTCAAGAAATGGTCTCCACCAGAAACCCAAGAATGTGATCTATGGCAAGGAAACATATGCGGGGTGAGGTGTACGAGCCTCTGGTCGATGATCAATGGCCACACAACCCCCATTTTTGTCGAAAATAGCCATGAACCACCATTTTCAATTACACTGAAGGCTAGCACCGACGGATTTTTGACCAAGATAGAAATCCAAGAATGTGATCTATGGCAAGGAAACATATGTGGGGTGAGGTGTATGAGCCTCTGGTTGAATATCAATGGCCACACAACCCCCATTTTTGTCAAAAATAGCCATGAACGACCATTTTCAATAGTACCGAAGGCTAACACATTCGGTTTTTGACCAAGAAATGGTCTCCACCAGAAATCAAAGAATGTGATCTACTGCAAGGAAACATATGTGGGGTGAGGTTTACGATTCTTTGGTCGATGATCAATGGCCACACAACCCCATTTTTGTCGAAAATAGCCATGAATGACCATTTTCAATAATACCAAAGGCTGACACGTACGGATTTTTGACCAAGAAATGGTCTCCACCAGAAATCCAAGAATGTGATCTATGGCAAGGAAACATAAGTGAGGTGAGGTGTATGAGCCCCTGGTCGATGATAAATAGCCACACAACCCCCATTTTAGTCGAAAATAGCCATGAACGACCATTTTCAATAATACCGAAGGCTAACACCAACGGATTTTTGACCAAGAAATGGCCTCCACCAAAAATCCAAGAATGTGATCTATGGCAAGAAAACTTATGTGGGGTGAAGTGTACGAGCCTCTGCTCAATGATCAATGGCCACAAAACCCCCATTTTTGTCAAAAATAGCTATGAATGACTATTTTCAATGACACTGAAGGCTAACACCTACGAATTTTTGACCAAGAAATGGTCTCCACCATAAATCCAAGAATGTGATCTATGGGAAGGAAACATATGTGTAGTGGGGTGTATGAGCCTTTGGTCGAAGATCTATGGCCACACAACCCCCATTTTTGTCGAAAATAGCGATGAATGACCATTTTCAATAATACCGAAGGCTAACACATTCGGATTTTTGCCCTAGAAATGGTCTCCACCAGAAATCCAAGAATGTGATCTATGGCAAGGAAACATATGTGGGGTGAGGTGTACGAGCCTCTGGTCGATGATCAATTGCCACACATCCCCCATTTTGTCGAAAATAGCCATGAACGACCATTTTCAATAATACCGAAGGCTAACACGTACGAATTTTTGACCACGAAATGGTCTCCACCAGAAATCCAAGAATGTGTTCTATGGCAAGGAAACATATGTAGGGTGAGGTGTACGAGCCTCTGGTCTATGATAAATGGCCACACAACTCCCATTTTTGATGAAAATAGCCATGAACGACCATTTTCAATAATACCGAAGGCTAACGCCAACGGAATTTTGACCAAGAAATGGTCTCCACCAGTAATCCAAGAATGTGATCTATGGCAAGGAAACATATGTGGGGTGAGGTGTATGAGCCTCTGGTCGATGATCAATGGCCACACAACCCCCGTTTTTGTCGAAAATAGCCATGAACAACCATTTTCAATAATACCGAAGGCTAACACCTACGGATTTTTGACCAAGAAATGGTCTCCACCAGAAATCCAAGAATATGATCTATGGCAAGGAAACATATGTGGGGTGAGGTGTACGAGCCTCTGGTCGATGATCAATGGCCACACAACCCTCATTTTTGTCGAAAATAGTGATGAATGACCATTTTCAATAATACCGAAGGCTAACACATTCAGATTTTTGCCCTAGAAATGGTCTCCACCAGAAATCCAAGAATGTGATCTATGGCAAGGAAACATATGTGGGGTGAGGTGTACGAGCCTCTGTTCGATGATCAATTGCCACACATCACCCATTTTGTCGAAAATAGCCATGAACGACCATTTTCAATAATACCGAAGGCTAACACGTACGAATTTTTTACCAAAAAATGGTCTCCACCAGAAATCCAAGAATGTGTTCTATGGCGAGGAAACATATGTAGGGTGAGGTGTACGAGCCTCTGGTCGATGATAAATGGCCACACAACCCCCATTTTTGATGAAAATAGCCATGAACGACCATTTACAATAATACCGAAGGCTAACACCAACGGATTTTTGACCAAGAAATGGTCTCCACCAAAAATCCAAGAATGTGATCTATGGCAAGAGAACTTATGTGGGGTGAAGTGTACGAGCCTCTGCTCGATGATCAATGGTCACAAAACCCCCATTTTTGTCAAAAATAGCCATGAACGACTATTTTCAATGACACTGAAGGCTAACACCTACGAATTTTTGACCAAGAAATGGTCTCCACCATAAATCCAAGAATGTGATCTAAGGGAAGGAAACATATGTGTAGTGGGGTGTATGAGCCTTTGGTCGAAGATCAATGGCCACACAACCCCCATTTTTGTCGAAAATAGCGATGAATGACCATTTTCAATAATACCGAAGGCTAACACATTCGGATTTTTGCCCTAGAAATGGTCTCCACCTAAAATCCAAGAATGTGATCTATGGCAAGGAAAATATGTGGGGTGAGGTGTACGAGCCTCTGGTCGATGATCAATTGCCACACATCCCCCATTTTGTCGAAAATAGCCATGAACGACCATTTTCAATAATACCGAAGGCTAACACGTACGAATTTTTGACCAAGAAATGGTCTCCACTAGAAATCCAAGAATGTGTTCTATGGCAAGGAAACATATGTAGGGTGAGGTGTACGAGCCTCTGGTCGATGATAAATGGCCACACAACTCCCATTTTTGATGAAAATAGCCATGAACGACCATTTTCAATAATACTGAAGGCTAACGCCTACGGATTTTTGACCAAGAAATGGTCACCACCAGTAATCCAAGAATGTGATCTATGGCAAGGAAACATATGTGGGGTGAGGTGTATGAGCCTCTGGTCGATGATCAATGGCCACACAACCCCCGTTTTTGTCGAAAATAGCCATGAACAACCATTTTCAATAATACCGAACGCTAACACCTACGGATTTTTGACCAAGAAATGGTCTCCAACAGAAATCAAAGAATATGATCTATGGCAAGGAAACATATGTGGGGTGAGGTGTACGAGCCTCTGGTCGATGATCAATGGCCACACAACCCTCATTTTTGTTGAAAATAGCGATGAATGACCATTTTCAATAATATCGAAGGCTAACACATTCAGATTTTTGTCCTAGAAATGGTCTCCACCAGAAATCCAAGAATGTGATCTATGGCAAGGAAACATATGTGGGGTGAGGTGTATGAGCCTCTGGTCGATGATCAATTGCCACACATCCCCCATTTTGTCGAAAATAGCCATGAACGACCATTTTCAATAATACCGAAGGCTAACACGTACGAATTTTTGACCAAAAAATGGTCTCCACCAAAAATCCAAGAATGTGTTCTATGGCAAGGAAACATATGTAGGGTGAGGTGTACGAGCCTCTGGTCGATGATAAATGGCCACACAACCCCCATTTTTGATGAAAATAGCCATGAACGATCATTTTCAATAATACCGAAGTCTAACGCCTACAGATTTTTGACCAAGAAATGGTCTCCACCAGTAATCCAAGAATGTGATCTATGGCAAGGAAACATATGTGGGGTGAGGTGTATGAGCCTCTGGTCGATGAACAATGGCCACACAACCCCCGTTTTTGTCGAAAATAGCCATGAACAACCATTTTCAATAATACCGAAGGCTAACACCTATGGATTTTTGACCAAGAAATGGTCTCCACCAGAAATCCAAGAATATGATCTATGGCAAAGAAACATATGTGGGGTGAGGTGTACGAGCCTCTGGTCAATGATCAATGGCCACACAACCCCCATTTTTGTCGAAAATAGCCATGAACGACCATTTTCAATGACACAGAAGGCTAACACCTATGAATTTTTGACCAAAAATGGTCTCCACCATAAATACAAGAATGTGATCTATGGCTAGGAAACATATGTGTAGTGAGGTGTTTGAGCCTCTAGTCGAATATCAATGGCCACACAACCCCCATTTTTGTCAAAAATAGCCATAAACGACCATTTTCAATAGTACCAAAGGCTAACACATTCGGAGTTTTTGACCAAGAAATGGTCTCCACCAGAAATCAAAGAATGTGATCTATGGCAAAGAAACATATGTAGGGTGAGGTTTACGATCCTCTGGTAGATGATTAATGGCCACACAACCCCCATTTTTGTCGAAAATACCATGAATGACCATTTTCAATAATACCGAAGGCTAACACGTATGGATTTTTGACCAAGAAATGGTCTCCACAAGAAATCCAAGAATGTGATCTATGGCAAGGAAACATATATGGGGCGAGGTGTACGAGCCTCTTGTCGATGATAAATGGCCACACAACCCCCATTTTAGTCGAAAATGCCATGAACGACCATTTTCAATAATACCGAAGGCTAACCAACGGATTTTTGACCAAGAAATGGTCTCCACCAGAAATCAAAGAATGTGATCTATGGCAAGAAAACATATGTGGAGTGAAGTGTACGAAGCTCTGGTTGATGATCAATGGCCACACAACCACCTTTTTTGTCGAAAATAGCCATGAACGACCATTTTCAATGACACTGACGGCTAACACCTACGGATTTTTGACCAAGAAATGGTCTCCACCATAAATCCAGGAATGTGATCTATGGCAAGGAAACATATGTGGGGTGAGGTGTACGAGCCTCTGGTCGATGATCAATAGCCACACAACCCCCATTTTGTCGAAAATATCCATGAACGACATTTTCAATAATACTGAAGGCTAACACATACGAAATTTTGACCAAGAAATGGTCTCCACCAGAAATCCAAGAATGTGATCTATGGCAAGGAAACATATTTGGGGTGAGGTGTACGAGCCTCTGGTCGATGATAAATGGCCACACAACCCCCATTTTTGATGAAAATAGTCATGAACGGCCATTTTCAATAATACCGAAGGCTAAGTCCTATGGATTTTTTACCAAGAAATGGTCTCCACCAGAAATCCAACAATGTGATCTATGGCAAGAAAACATATGTGGGGTGAAGTGTACGAGCCTCTGCTCGATGATCAATGGCAACAAAACCCCCACTTTTGTCGAAAATAGCCATGAACGACTATTTTCAATGACACTGAAGGCTAACACCTACGAATTTTGACCAAGAAATGGTCTCCACCATAAATCCAAGAATGTGATCTATGGGAAGGAAACATATGTGGAGTGGGGTGTATGAGCCTTTGGTCAAAGATCAATGGCCACACAACCCCCATTTTTGTCCGAAAATAGCGATTAATGACCATTTTCAATAATACCGAAGGCTAACACATTCGGATTTTTGCCCTAGAAATGGTCTCCACCAGAAATCCAAGAATGTGATCTATGGCAAGGAAACATATGTGGGGTGAGGTGTACGAGCCTTCAGGTCGATGATCAATTGCCACACATCCCCCATTTTGTCAAAAATAGCAATGAATGACCATCTTCAATAATACCGAAGGCTAACACGTACGAATTTTTGACCAAGAAATGGTCTCCACCAGAAATCCAAGAATGTGTTCTATGGCAAGGAAAAATATGTAGGGTGAGGTGTACGAGCCTCTGGTCGATGATAAATGGCCACACAACCCCCATTTTTGATGAAAATAGCCATGAACGACCATTTTCAATAATACCGAAGGCTAACGCCTACAGATTTTTGACCAAGAAATGGTCTCCACCAGTAATCCAAGAATGTGATCTATGGCAAGGAAACATATGTGGGGTGAGGTGTATGAGCCTCTGGTCGATGATCAATGGCCACACAACCCCCGTTTTTGTCGAAAATAGCCATGAACCACCATTTTCAATAATACCGAAGGCTAACACCTACGGATTTTTGACCAAGAAATGGTCTCCACCAGAAATCCAAGAATATGTTCTATGGCAAGGAAACATATGTGGGGTGAGGTGTACGAGCCTCTGGTCGATGATCAATGGCCACACAACCCCCATTTTTGTCGAAAACTAGCGATGAATGACCATTTTTAATAATACCGAAGGCTAACACATTCGGATTTTTGCCCTAGAAAAGTTCTCCACCAGAAATCCAAGAATGTGATCTATGGAAAGGAAACATATGTGAGGTGAGGTGTACGAGCCTCTGGTCGATGATCAATTGCCACACATCCCCCATTTTGTCGAAAATAGCCATGAACGACCATTTTCAATAATATCGAAGGCTAACACGTACGAATTATTGACCAAGAAATGGTCTCCACCAGAAATCCAAGAATGTGTTCTATGGCAAGGAAAAATATGTAGGGTGAGGTGTACGAGCCTCTTGTCGATGATAAATGGCCACACAACCCCCATTTTTGATGAAAATAGCCATGAACGACCATTTTCAATAATACCAAAGTCTAACGCCTACGGATTTTTGACCAAGAAATGGTCTCCACCAGAAATCCAAGAATATGATCTATGGCAAGGAAACATATGTGGGGTGAGGTGTACGAGCCTCTGGTCGATGATCAATGGCCACACAACCCCCATTTTTGTCGAAAATAGCCATGAACGACCATTTTCAATGACACAAAAGGCTAACACCTATGGATTTTTGACCAAGAAATAGTCTCCACCATAAATACAGGAATGTGATCTATGGCTAGGAAACATATGTGTAGTGAGGTGTATAGCCTCTAGTCGAATATCAATGGCCTTACAACCCCCATTTTTGTCGAAAATAGCCATAAACGACCATTTTCAATAGTACCAAAGGCTAACACATTCGGAGTTTTTGACCAAGAAATGGTCTCCACCAGAAATCAAAGAATGTGATCTATGGCAAGGAAACATATGTCGGGTGAGGTTTACGAGCCTCTGGTCGATGATCAGTGGCCACACAACCCCCATTTTTTGTCAAAAAATAGCCATGAACGACCATTTTCAATAGTACCGAAGGCTAACACATTCGGATTTTTGACCAAGAAATGGTCTCCACCAGAAATCAAAGAATGTGATCTATGGCAAAGAAACATATGTGGGGTGAGGTTTACGATCCTCTGGTAGATGATTAATGGCCACACAACCCCCATTTTTGTCGAAAATACCATGAATGACCATTTTCAATAATACCGAAGGCTAACACGTATGGATTTTTGACCAAGAAATGGTCTCCACCAGAAATCCAAGAATGTGATCTATGGCAAGGAAACATATATGGGGTGAGGTGTACGAGCCTCTGGTCGATGATAAATGGCCACACAACCCCCATTTTAGTCGAAACTGCCATGAACGACCATTTTCAATAATACCGAAGGCTAACACCAACGGATTTTTGACCAAGAAATAGTCTCCACCAGAAATCCAAGAATGTGATCTATGGCAAGAAAACATATGTGGAGTGAAGTGTACGAAGCTCTGGATGATGATCAATGGCCACACAACCCCTTTTTGTCGAAAATAGCCATGAACGACCATTTTCAATGACACTGACGGCTAACACCTACGGATTTTTGACCAAAAAATGGTCTCCACCATAAATCCAAGAATGTGATCTATGGCAAGGAAACATATGTGTAGTGGTGTGTATGAGCCTCTGGTCGAAGATCAATGGCCACACAACCTCCATTTTTGTCGAAAATAGCCATGAATCACCATTTTCAATAATACCGAAGGCTAACACATTCAGATTTTTGCCCAAGAAATGGTCTCCACCTAGAAATCGAAGAATGTGATCTATGGCAAGGAAACATATGTGGGGTGAGGTGTATGAGCCTCTGGTCGATGATCAATAGCCACACAACCCCCATTTTGTCGAAAATATCCATGAACGACCTTTTCAATAATACTGAAGGCTAACAGCGTACGAATTTTTGACCAAGAAATGGTCTCCACCAGAAATCCAAGAATGTGATCTATGGCAAGGAAACATATGTGGGGTGAGGTGTATGAGCCTCTGGTCGATGATCAATGGCCACACAACCCCCATTTTTGTCGAAAATAGCCATGAACGACCATTTTCAATAATACCGAAGGCTAACACCTACGGATGTTTGACCAAGAAATGGTCTCCACCAGAAATCCAATAATGTGATCTAAGGCAAGGAAACATATGTGGAGTCAGGTGTATGAGCCTCTGGTCGATGATCAATGGCACACAACCCCCATTTTTGTCGAAAATAGCCATGAACGGCCATTTTCAATAATACCGAAGGCTAACACCTAAGGATTTTTGACAATGAAATGGTCTCCACCATAAATCCAAGAATGTTATCCATGGCAAGGAAACATATGTGTAGTGAGGTGTATGAGCCTCTGGTCGAATATCAATGGCCACACAACCCCCATTTTTGTCGAAAATAGCCATGAACGACCATTTTCAATAGTACCGAAGGCTAACACATTCGGATTTTTGACCAACAAATGGTCTCCACCAGAAATCAAAGAATGGGATCTATGGCAAGGAAACATATGTGGGGTGAGGTTGATGAGCCTCTGGTCGATGATCAATGGCCACACAACCCCCATTTTTGTCAAAAATAGCCATGAATGACCATTTTCAATAATACCGAAGGCTAACACGTACGGATTTTTGACCAAGAAATGGTCTCCACCAGAAATCAAAGAATGTGATCTATGGCAAGGAAACATATGTGGGGTGAGGTTTACGAGCCTCTGGTCGAATGATCAATGTCCACACAACCCCCGTTTTTGTCGAAAATAGCCATGAACGACCATTTTCAATAGTACCGAAGGCTAACACATTCGGATTTTTGACCAAGAAATGGTCTACACCAGAAATGAAAGAATGTGATATATGGCAAGGAAACATATGTGGGGTGAGGTTTACGTTCCTCTGGTCAATGATCAATGGCCACACAACCCCCATTTTTGTCGAAAATACCATGAATGACCATTTTCAATAATACCGAAGGCTAACACGTACGGATTTTTGACCAAGAAATGGTCTCCACCAGAAATCCAAGAATGTGATCTATGGCAAGGAAACATATGTGGGGTGAGGTGTACGAGCCTCTGGTCAATGACAAATGGCCACACAACCCCCATTTTAGTCGAAAATAGCCATGAACGACCATTTTCAATAATACCGAAGGCTAACACCAACGGATTTTTGACCAAGAAATGGTCTCCACCTAGAAATCCAAGAATGTGATCTATGGAAAGAAAACATATGTGGGTTGAAGTGTACGAGCCTCTGGTCGATGATCAATGGCCACACAACCCCCATTTTTGTCGAAAATAGCAATGAACGACCATTTTCAATGACACTGAAGGCTAACACCTACAGATTTTTGACCAAGAAATGATCTCCACCATAAATCCAGGAATGTGATCTATGGCAAGGAAACATATGTGTAGTTGGGTGTATGAGCCTCTGGTCTAAGATCAATGGCCACACAACCCCCATTTTTCTCGAAAATAGCCATGAATGACCATTTTCAATAATACCGGAGGCTAACACATTCGGATTTTTGCCCAAGAAATGGTCTCCACCAGAAATCCAAGAATGTGATCTATGGCAAGGAGACATATGTAGGGTGAGGTGTACGAGCCTCTAGTCGATGATCAATGGCCACACAACCCCCATTTTGTCGAAATAAGCCATGAACGACCATTTTCAATAATACTGAAGGCTAACACGTACGAATTTTTTACCAAGACATGGTCTCCACCAGAAATCCAAGAATGTGATCTATGGCAAGGAAACATATGTGGGGTGAGGTGTATGAGCCTCTGGTCGATGATACATGGCCACACAACCCCCATTTTTGATGAAAATAGCCATGAACGACCATTTTCAATAATACCGAAGGCTAAGACCTACGGATTTTTGACCAAGAAATGGTCTCCACCAGAAATCCAAGAATGCGATCTATGGCAAGGAAACATATATGGGGTGAGGTGTATGAGCATCTCGTTGATGATCAATGGCCACACAACCCCCATTTTTGTCGAAAATAGCCATGAACGACCATTTTCAATAATACCGAAGGCTAACACCTACGGATTTTTGACCAAGAAATGGTCTCCACCAGAAATCCAAGAATGTGATCTATGGCAAGGAAACATATGTGGGGTGAGGTGTACGAGCCTCAGGTCGATGATCAATGGCCACACAACCCCCATTTTTGTCAAAAATAGCCATGAACGACCATTTTCAATGACACTGAAGACTAACACCTACGGATTTTTGACCAAGAAATGGTCACCACCATAAATCCAAGAATGTGATCTATGGCAAGGAAACATATGTGTAGTGAGGTGTATGAGCCTATAGTCGAATATCACTGGCCACACAACCCCCATTTTTGTCGAAAATAGCCATGAACGACCATTTTCAATAGTACCGAAGGCTAACACATTCGGATTTTTGACCAAGAAATGGTCTCCACCAGAAATCAAAGAATGTGATCTATGGCAAGGAAACATATGTGGGGTGAGGTTTACGAGCCTCTGGTTGATGATCAATGGCCACACAATCCGCATTTTTGTCGAAAATAGCCATGAATGACCATTTTCAATAATAGCGAAGGCTAACTCGTACGGATTTTTGACCAAGAAATGGTCTCCACCAGAAATCCAAGAATGCGATCTATGGCAAGGAAACATATGTGGGGTGAGGTGTACGAGCCTCTAGTCGATGATAAATGGCCACACAACCCCCATTTTAGTCGAAAATAGCCATGAACGACCATTTTCAATAATACCGAAGGCTAACACCAACGGATTTTTGACCAATAAATGGTCTCCACCAGAAATCCAAGAATGTGATCTATGGAAAGAAAACATATGTGGGTTGAAGTGTACGAGCCTCTGGTCGATGATCAATGGCCACACAACCCCCATTTTTGTCGAAAATAGCAATGAACGACCATTTTCAATGACACTGAAGGCTAACACCTACAGATTTTTGACCAAGAAATGATCTCCACCATAAATCCAGGAATGTGATCTATGGCAAGGAAACATATGTGTAGTTGGGTGTATGAGCCTCTGGTCTAAGATCAATGGCCACACAACCCCCATTTTTCTCGAAAATAGCCATGAATGACCATTTTCAATAATACCGAAGGCTAACACATTCGGATTTTTGCCCAAGAAATGGTCTCCACCAGAAATCCAAGAATGTGATCTATGGCAAGGAGACATATGTAGGGTGAGGTGTACGAGCCTCTAGTCGATGATCAATGGCCACACAACCCCCATTTTGTCGAAATAAGCCATGAACGACAATTTTCAATAATACTGAAGGCTAACACGTACGAATTTTTTACCAAGACATGGTCTCCACCAGAAATCCAAGAATGTGATCTATGGCAAGGAAACATATGTGGGGTGAGGTGTATGAGCCTCTGGTCGATGATACATGGCCACACAACCCCCATTTTTGATGAAAATAGCCATGAACGACCATTTTCAATAATACCGAAGGCTAAGACCTACGGATTTTTGACCAAGAAATGGTCTCCACCAGAAATCCAAGAATGCGATCTATGGCAAGGAAACATATATGGGGTGAGGTGTATGAGGATCTCGTTGATGATCAATGGCCACACAACCCCCATTTTTGTCGAAAATAGCCATGAACGACCATTTTCAATAATACCGAAGGCTAACACCTACGGATTTTTGACCAAGAAATGGTCTCCACCAGAAATCCAAGAATGTGATCTATGGCAAGGAAACATATGTGGGGTGAGGTGTACGAGCCTCAGGTCGATGATCAATGGCCACACAACCCCCATTTTTGTCAAAAATAGCCATGAACGACCATTTTCAATGACACTGAAGACTAACACCTACGGATTTTTGACCAAGAAATGGTCACCACCATAAATCCAAGAATGTGATCTATGGCAAGGAAACATATGTGTAGTGAGGTGTATGAGCCTATAGTCGAATATCACTGGCCACACAACCCCCATTTTTGTCGAAAATAGCCATGAACGACCATTTTCAATAGTACCGAAGGCTAACACATTCGGATTTTTGACCAAGAAATGGTCTCCACCAGAAATCAAAGAATGTGATCTATGGCAAGGAAACATATGTGGGGTGAGGTCTACAAGCCTCTGGTTGATGATCAATGGCCACACAATCCGCATTTTTGTCGAAAATAGCCATGAATGACCATTTTCAATAATAGCGAAGGCTAACACGTACGGATTTTTGACCAAGAAATGGTCTCCACCAGAAATCCAAGAATGCGATCTATGGCAAGGAAACATATGTGGGGTGAGGTGTACGAGCCTCTGGTCGATGATAAATGGCCACACAACCCCCATTTTAGTCGAAAATAGCCATGAACGACCATTTTCAATAATACCGAAGGCTAACACCAACGGATTTTTGACCAAGAAATGGTCTCCACCAGAAATCCAAGAATGTGATCTATGGAAAGAAAACATATGTGGGTTGAAGTGTACGAGCCTCTGGTCGATGATCAATGGCCACACAACCCCCATTTTTGTCGAAAATAGCAATGAACGACCATTTTCAATGACACTGAAGGCTAACACCTACAGATTTTTGACCAAGAAATGATCTCCACCATAAATCCAGGAATGTGATCTATGGCAAGGAAACATATGTGTAGTTGGGTGTATGAGCCTCTGGTCTAAGATCAATGGCCACACAACCCCCATTTTTCTCGAAAATAGCCATGAATGACCATTTTCAATAATACCGAAGGCTAACACATTCGGATTTTTGCCCAAGAAATGGTCTCCACCAGAAATCCAAGAATGTGATCTATGGCAAGGAGACATATGTAGGGTGAGGTGTACGAGCCTCTAGTCGATGATCAATGGCCACACAACCCCCATTTTGTCGAAATAAGCCATGAACGACCATTTTCAATAATACTGAAGGCTAACACGTACGAATTTTTTACCAAGACATGGTCTCCACCAGAAATCCAAGAATGTGATCTATGGCAAGGAAACATATGTGGGGTGAGGTGTATGAGCCTCTGGTCGATGATACATGGCCACACAACCCCCATTTTTGATGAAAATAGCCATGAACGACCATTTTGGCCACACAACCCCCATTTTTGAAAATGGTCGTTCATGGCTATTTTCGACAAAATGGGGGTTGTGTGGCCATTGATCATTGACCAGAGGCTCGTTCACCTCACCCCACATATGGTTCCTTGCCATAGATCACATTCTTCGATTTCTGGTGGAGACCAGTTCTTGGTCAAAAATCTGTAGGTGTTTGCCTTCGGTATTATTGAAAATGGTCGTTCATGCTATTTTCAACAAAAATAGGTGTTGGGTGGCCTTTGATCGTCAACCAGAGGCTCGTACACCTCTCCCCACATATGTTTCCTTACCATAGATCACATTCTGGGATTTCTGGTGGAGACCATTTCTTAGTGAAAAATCCGTTGGTGTTAGCCTTCAGTATTATTGAAAATGGTCGTTCATGCTATTTTCGACCAAAATGGGGCTTGTGTAGGCCATTTATCATTGACCAAAGGCTCGTACACCTCACCCAACATATGTTTCCTTGCCATAGATTACATTCTTGTATTTCTGGTGGATACCATTTCTTGGTCGAAAATCCGTAGGCGTTAGCCTTCAGTATTATTGAAAATGGTTGTTCTTGGCTATTTTCGACAAAACGGGGGTTGTGTGACCAATGATCATCGACCAAAGGCTCATACACCATACCCCACATATTTTCCTTGCCATATATCACATTCTTAGATTTCTGGTGGAGACCATTTCTTAGTCAAAAATCCATAGGTGTTATCCTTCAGTATTATTTAAAATGGTCGTTCATTCTATTTTTGACAAAAATGGGGGTTGTGTGGCCATTGATCATCGACTAGAGACTCGTACACCTCATCCCACATATGTTTCTATGCCATAGATCACATTTTTGGATTTTCGGTGGAGACCATTTATTGGTCAAAAATCTGTAGGTGTTAGCCTTCGGTATTATTGTAAATGGTCGTTGATGCAATTTTCGGCAAAAATATGTGTTGTGTGGCCAATAATCATGGACCAGAGGCTCGTACACCTCAATCCACATATGTTTCCTTGCCATAGATCACATTCTTAGATTTCTGGTGGAGGCCATTTCTTGGTCAAAAATCCATAGGTGTTAGCCCTCGTCATTATTGAAAATGGTCGTTCATGCTATTTTCGTCAAAATGGGGGTTGTGTGGCCATTTACCAATGACCAGAGGCTCAGAAACCACAACCCACATTTGTGTCATTGCGATAAATCACATTCTTGCATTTCTGGCAGAGACCATTTCTTGATCAAAAATCCATAGGTGTTAGCCTTCACTATTATTGAAAATGGTCATTCATGCAATTTTCAACAAAAATAGGGGTTGTGTGTCCATTGATCATTGACTAGAGGTTCATAGACCTCACCCCACATATGTTTCCTTTCCATAGGACACATTCTTGGATTTCTGGTGGAGACCATTTCTAGGTCAAAAATCCGTAGGTGTTAGCCTTCGGTATTATTGAAAATGGTCGTTCATGCTTTTTTCGACAAAAATGGGGTTGTGTGGCCATTGATCATCGACTAAAAAACCCCCATTTTCAATACTACCGAGGCTAACACCAACGGAATTTTGGCCAAGAAATGGCCTCCACCAAAAATCCAAGAATGTGATCTATGGCAAGGAAACATATGTGGGGTCAAGTGTACGACCCTCTGGTTGATAATCAATTGCCACACAGCCCCCATTTTTGTCCAAAATTGCAAGAACGACCATTTTCAATAATATCGAAGGCTAACACCTACGGATCTCGACCAAGAAGTGGTCCCCACTAGAAATCAAAGAATGTGACCTATGGCAAGGAAACATATGTGGGGTCAGGTGTACGAGCCTTTGTTCGATGGTCAATGGCTACACAACCCCAATTTTTGTCGAAAATTGCATCAACAACCATTTTCAATAATATCGAAGGCAAACACCTATGGATGTGTTAGCCTTCGGTATTATTGAAAATGGTCATTCATGGCTATTTCCGACAAAAATCGGGGTTGCGTGGCCATTGATCTTCGACCAGAGGCTCATACACCTCACTACACATATGTTTCCTTGCCATTGATCACATTCTTGGATTTATGGTGGAGACCATTTCTTGGTCAAAAATTCATAGGTATTAGCCTTCAGTGTCATTGAAAATGGTCGTTCATGGCTATTTTTGACAAAAATGGGGGTTGTGTGGCCATTGATCATCGACCAGAGGCTCGTACACTTCACCCCACATATGTTTCCTTGCCATAGATCGCATTCTTGGATTTCTGGTGGAGACCATTTCTTGGTCAAATATCCGTTGGTGTTAGCCTTCGGTATTATTGTAAATGGTCGTTCATGGCTATTTTCGACTAAAATGGGGGTTGTGTGGCCATTTATCATCGACCAGAGGCTCGTACACCTCACCCCACATATGTTTCCTTGCCATAGATCGCATTCTTGGATTTCTGGTGGACACCATTTCTTGGTCAAAAATACGTACGTGTTAGCCTTCGGTATTATTGAAAATGGTCATTCATGGCTATTTTCGACAAAAATGGGGGTTGTGTGGCCATTGATCATCGACTAGAGGCTCGAAAATGGTCATTCTTGGATTTCTGGTGGAGACCATTTCTTGGTCAAAAATCCGTAGGTGTTAGCCTTCGGTATTATTGAAAATGGTCGTTCATGGCTATTTTCGAGAAAAATGGGGGTTGTGTGGCCATTGATCATGAACGAGATGCTCATACACCACACCCCATATATGTTTCCTTGCCATAGATCACATTCTTGGATTTCTGGTGGAGACCATTTCTTGGTCAAAAATCCGTAGGTCTTAGCCTTCGGTATTATTGAAAATGGTCGTTCATGGCTATTTTCATCAAAAATGGGGGTTGTGTGGCCATGTATCATCGACCAGAGCCTCGTACACCTCACCCCACATATGTTTCCTTGCCATAGATCACATTCTTGGATTTTTGGTGGAGACCATGTCTTGGTAAAAAATTCGTACGTGTTAGCCATCAGTATTATTGAAAATGGTCGTTCATGGCTATTTTCGACAAAATGGGGGTTGCGTGGCCATTGATCATCGACCAGAGGCTCGTACACCTCACCCCACATATGTTTCCTTGCCATAGATCACATTCTTGGATTTCTGGTGGAGACCATTTCTTGGGCAAAAATCCGAATGTGTTAGCCTTCGGTATTATTGAAAATGGTCATTCATGGCTATTTTCGAGAAAAATGGGGGTTGTGTGGCCATTGATCTTAGACCAGAGGCTCATACACCCAACTACACATATGTTTCCTTGCCATAGATCACAATCCTGGATTTATGGTGGAGACCATTTCTTGGTCAAAAATCCGTAGGTGTTAGCCTTCATTGTCATTAAAAATGGTCGTTCATTGCTATTTTCGACAAAAATGGGGGTTGTGTGGCCATTGATCATCGACCAGAGGCTCGTACACTTCAACCCACATATGTTTTCTTGCCATAAATCACATTCTTGGATTTCTGGTGGAGACCATTTCTTGGTCAAAAATCTGTTGGTGTTAGCCTTCGGTATTATTGAAAATGGTCGTTCATGGCTATTTTCGACTAAAATGGGGGTTGTGTGGCCATTTGTCATCGACCAGAGGCTCGTACACCTCACCCCACATATGTTTCCTTGCCATAGATCACATTCTTGGATTTCTGGTGGAGACCATTTCTTGGTCAAAAATCCGTACGTGTTAGCCTTCGGTATTATTGAAAATGGTCATTCATGGTATTTTTGACAAAAATGGGGGTTGTGTGGCCATTGATCATTGACCAGAGGAACGTAAACCTCACCCCACATATGTTTCCTTGCCATATATCACATTCTTTGATTTCTGGTGTAGACCATTTCTTGGTCAAAAATCCGAATGTGTTAGCCTTCGGTACTATTGAAAATGGTCGTTCATGGCTATTTTCGACAAAAATGGGGGTTCTGTGGACATTGATCATCCACCAGAGGCTCGTAAACCTCACCCCACATATGTTTCCTTGCCATAGATCACATTCTTTGATTTCTGGTGGAGACCACTTCTTGGTCAAAAATCCGTACGTGTTAGCCTTCGGTATTATTGAAAATGGTCATTCATGGCTATTTTTGACAAAAATGGGGGTTGTGTGGCCATTGATCATCGACCAGAGGCTCGTCAACCTCACCCCACATATGTTTCCTTGCCATAGATCCCATTCTTTGATTTCTGGTGGAGACGGGTTTGATGGTCAAAAATCCGAATGTGTTAGCCTTCGGTACTATTGAAAATGGTCGTTCATGGCTATTTTCGACAAAAATGGGGGTTGTGTGGCCATTGATATTCGACCAGAGGCTCATACACCTTACTACACATTTGTTTCCTTACCATAGATAACATTCTTGGATTTATGGTGGAGACCATTTCTTTGTCAAAAATCCGTAGGTGTTAGCCTTCTGTATTATTGAAAATGGTCGTTCATGGCTATTTTCGACAAAAATGGGGGTTGTGTGCCATTGATCATCGACCAGAGGCTCATACACCTCACTCCACATATGTTTCCTTGCCATAGATCACATTATTGGATTTCTGGTGGAGACCATTTCTTGGTCAAACATCCGTAGGTGTTAGCCTTCAGTATTATTGAAAATGGTCGTTCATGGCTATTTTCGACAAAAAATGGGGGTTGTGTGGCCATTGATCATCGAACAGAGGCTCATACACCTCACCCCACATATGTTTCCTTGTCATTGATCACATTCTTGGATTTCTGGTGGAGACCATTTCTTGGTAAAAAATCCGTAGGTCTTAGCCTTCAGTATTATTGAAAATGGTCGTTCATGACTATTTTCATCAAAAATGGGGGTTGTGTGGCCATTTATCATCGACCAGAGGCTCGTACACCTCACCCCACATATGTTTCCTTGCCATAGATCACATTCTTGGATTTCTGGTGGAGACCATTTCTTGGTCAAAAATTCGTACGTGTTAGCCTTCAGTATTATTGAAAAGGTCGTTCATGGATATTTTCGACAAAATGGGGGTTGTCTGGCTATTGATCATCGACCAGAGGCTCGTACAACTCACCCCACATATGTTTCCTTGCCATAGATCACATTCTTGGATTTCTGGTGGAGACCATTTCTTGGGCAAAAATCCGAATGTGTTAGCCTTCGGTATTATTGAAAATGGTCATTCATGGCTATTTTCGACAAAAATGGGGGTTGTGTGGCCATTGATCTTCGACCAGAGGCTCATACACCCCACTACACATATGTTTCCTTGCCATAGATCACATTCTTGGATTTATGGTGGAGACCATTTCTTGGTCAAAAATCCATAGGTGTTAGCCGTCAGTGTCATTGAAAATGGTCGTTCATGGCTATTTTCGACAAAAAAGGGGGTTGTGTGGCCATTGATCATCAACCAGAGCTTCGTACACTTCACTCCACATATGTTTTCTTGCCATAGATCACATTCTTGGATTTCTGGTGGAGACCATTTCTTGGTCAAAAATCCGTTGGTGTTAGCCTTCGGTATTATTGAAAATGGTCGTTCATGGCATTTTCAACTAAAATGGGGGTTCTGTGGCCATTTATCATCGACTAGAGGCTCGTACACCTCACCCCATATATGTTTCATTGCCATAGATCACATTCTTGGATTTCTGGTGGAGACCATTTCTTGGTCAAAAATCCATACGTGTTAGCCTTCGGTATTATTGAAAATGGTCATTCATGGTATTTTCGACAAAAATGGGGGTTGTGTGGCCATTAATCATCTACCAGAGGATCGTAAACCTCACCCTACATATGTTTCTTTGCCATGGATCACATTCTTTGATTTCTGGTTGAGACCATTTCTTGGTCAAAAATCCGAATGTGTTAGCCTTCGGTACTATTGAAAATGGTCGTTCATGGCTATTTTCGACAAAAAATGGGGGTTGTGTGTCCATTGATCATCGACCAGAGGCTCGTAAATCTCACCCCACATATGTTTCCTTGCCATAGATCACATTCTTTGATTTTTGGTGCAGACCATTTCTTGGTAAAAAACTCTGAATGTGTTAGCCTTTGGTACTATTGAAAATGGTCGTTTATGGCTATTTTCGACAAAAATGGGGGTTGCGTGGCCATTGATATTCGACTAGAGGCTCATACACCTCACTACACATATGTTTCCTAGCCATAGATCACATTCTTGTATTTATGGTGGAGACCATTTCTTGGTCAAAAATCCATAGGTGTTAGCCTTCTGTGTCATTGAAAATGGTCGTTCATGGCTATTTTCGACAAAAATAGGGGTTGTGTGGCCATTGATCATCGACCAGAGGCTCGTACACCTCACCCCACATATGTTTCCTTGCCATAGATCATATTCTTGGATTTTTGGTGGAGACCATTTCTTGGTCAAAAATCCGTAGGTGTTAGCCTTCGGTATTATTGAAAATGGTTGTTCATGGCTATTTTCGACAAATAACGGGGGTTGTGTGGCCATTGATCATCGACCAGAGGCTCATACACCTCACCCCACATATGTTTCCTTGCCATAGATCACATTCTTGGATTACTGGGATAGACCATTTCTTGGTCAAAAATCCGTAGGCGTTAGACTTCGGTATTATTGAAAATGGTCGTTCATGGCTATTTTCATCAAAAATGGGGTTGTGTGGCCATTTATCATCGACCAGAGGCTCGTACACCTCACCCTACATATGTTTCCTTGCCATAGAACACATTCTTGGATTTCTGGTGGAGACCATTTCTTGGTCAAAAATTCGTACGTGTTAGCCTTCGGTATTTTGAAAATGGTCGTTCATGGCTATTTTCGACAAAATGGGGGATGTGTGTCAATTGATCATCGACCAGAGGCTTGTACACCTCACCCCACATATGTTTCCTTGCCATAGATCACATTCTTGGATTTCTGGTGGAGACCATTTCTAGGGCAAAAATCCGAATGTGTTAGCCTTCGGTATTATTGAAAATGGTCATTCATCGCTATTTTCGACAAAAATGGGGGTTGTGTGGCCATTGATCATCGACCATAGGCTCGTACACCTCACCCCACATATGTTTCCTTGCCATAGATCATATTCTTGGATTTCTGGTGTAGACCATTTCTTGGTCAAAAATCCGTAGGTGTTAGCCTTCGGTATTATTGAAAATGGTTGTTCATGGCTATTTTCGACAAAAACGGGGGTTGTGTGGCCATTGATCATCGACCAGAGGCTCGTACACCTCACCCCACATATGTTTCCTTGCCATAGATCACATTCTTGGATTACTGGTGGAGACCATTTCTTGGTCAAAAATCCGTAGGCGTTAGCCTTCGGTATTATTGAAAATGGTCGTTCATTGCTATTTTCATCAAAAATGGGGGTTGTGTGGCCATTTATCATCGACCAGAGGCTCGTACACCTCACCCTACATATGTTTCCTTGCCATAGAACACATTCTTGGATTTCTGGTGGGGACCATTTCTTGGTCAAAAATTCGTACGTGTTAGCCTTCGGTATTATTGAAAATGGTCGTTCATGGCTATTTTCGACAAAATGGGGGATGTGTGGCAATTGATCATCGACCAGAGGCTCGTACGCCTCACCCCACATATGTTTCCTTGCCATAGATCACATTCTTGGATTTCTAGTGGAGACCATTTCTAGGGCAAAAATCCGAATGTGTTAGCCTTCGGTATTATTGAAAATGGTCATTCATCCCTATTTTCGACAAAAATGGGTGTTGTATGGCCATTGATCTTCGACCAAAGGCTCATACACCCCACTACACATATGTTTCCTTCCCATAGATAACATTCTTGGATTTATGGTGGAGACCATTTCTTGGTCAAAAATTCGTAGGTGTTAGCCTTCAGTGTCATTGAAAATAGTCGTTCATGGCTATTTTCGACAAAAATGGGGGTTTTGTGGCCATTGATCATCGAGCAGAGGCTCGTACACTTCACCCCACATATGTTTTCTTTCCATAGATCACATTCTTGGATTTTTGGTGGAGACCATTTCTTGGTCAAAAATCTGTTGGTGTTAGCCTTCGGTATTATTGAAAATGGTCGTTCATGGCTATTTTCGACTAAAATGGTGGTTGTGTGGCCATTTATCATCGACCAGGGGCTCATACACCTCACCTCACATATGTTTCCTTGCCATAGATCACATTCTTGGATTTCTGGTGGAGACCATTTCTTGGTCAAAAATCTGTACATGTCAGCCTTTGGTATTATTGAAAATGGTCATTCATGGCTATTTTCGACAAAAATGGGGTTGTGTGGCCATTGATCATCGACCAGAGGATCGTAAACCTCACCCCACATATGTTTCCTTGTCATAGATCACATTCTTTGATTTCTGGTGGAGACCATTTCTTGGTCAAAAACCGAATGTGTTAGCCTTCGGTACTATTGAAAATGGTCGGTCATGGCTATTTTTGACAAAAATGGGGGTTGTGTGGCCATTGATGTTCAATCAGAGGCTCATACACCTCACCCCACATATGTTTCCTTGCCATAGATCACATTCTTGGATTTCTGGTGGAGACCATTTCTTGGTCAAAAATCCGTCGGTGCTAGCCTTCAGTGTCATTGAAAATGGTGGTTCATGGCTATTTTCGACAAAAATGGGGGTTGTGTGGCCATTGATCATCGACCAGAGGCTCGTACACCTCACCCCACATATGTTTCCTTGCCATAGATCACATTCTTGGATTTCTGGTGGAGACCATTTCTTGGGCAAAATTCCGAATGTGTTAGCCTTCGGTATTATTGAAAATGGTCATTCAAGGCTATTTTTGACAAAAATGGGGGTTGTGTGGCCATTGATCTTTGACCAGAGGCTCATACACCTCACTACACATATGTTTCCTTGCCATAGATCACATTATTGGATTTATGGTGGAGACCATTTCTTGGTCAAAAATCCCTAGGTGTTAGCCTTCAATGTCATTGAAAATGGTCGTTCATGGCTATTTTCGACAAAAATGGGGGTTGTGTGGCCAGTGATCATCGACCAGAGGCTCGTACACTTCACCCCACATATTTTTTCTTGCCATAGATCACATTCTTGGATTTCTGGTGGGGACCATTTCTTGGTCAGAAATCCGTTAGTGTTAGCCTTTGGTATTAATGAAAGATGGTCGTTCATGTCTATTTTTGACTAAAATGGGGGTTGTGTGGCCATTTATCATCGACCAGAGGTTCGTACACCTCACCCCACATATGTTTCCTTGCCATAGATCACATTCTTGGATTTCTGGTGGAGACCATTTCTTGGTCAAAAATCCGTACGTGTTAGCCTTCGGTATTATTAAAAATGGTCATTCATGGATATTTTCGACAAAAATGGGGGTTGTGTGGCCATTGATCATCGACCAGAGGCTCGTAAACCTCACCCCACATATGTTTTCTTGCCATAGATCACATTCTTTGATTTCTGTTGGAGACCATTTCTTGGTCTAAAATCTGAATGTGTTAGCCTTCGGTACTATTGAAAATGGTCGTTCATTGCTATTTTCGACAAAAATGGGGGTTGTGTGGCCATTGATATTCGACCAGAGGCTCATACACCTCACTGCACATATGTTTACTTGCCATAGATCACATTCTTGGATTTATGGTGGAGACCATTTCTTGGTCAAAAATCCGTAGGTGTTAGCCTTCGGTATTATTGAAAATGGTCGTTCATGGCTATTTTTGACAAAAATGGGGGTTGTGTGGCCATTGATCATCGACCAGAGGCTCGTACACCTCACCTCACATATGTTTCCTTGCCATAGATCACATTATCGGATTTCTGGTGGAGACCATTTCTTGGTCGAAAATCCATACGTGTTAGCCTTCGGTATTATTGAAAATGGTCGTTGATCACTATTTTCGACAAAAATGGGCGTTGTGTGGCCATTGATCATTGGCCAGAGGCCCATACACCTCACCCCACATATGTTTCCTTTCCATAGATCACATTCTTGGATTTATGGTGGAGACCATTTCTTGGTCAAAAATCCAGTAGGTGTTAGCCTTCAGTGTCATTGAAAATGGTCGTTCATGGCTATTTTCGACAAAAATGGGGGTTGTGTGGCCATTGATCATCGACCAGAGGCTCGTACACCTCACCTCACATATGTTTCCTTGCCATAGATCACATTCTTGGATTTCTGGTGAAGACCATTTCTTGGTCAAAAATCCGTAGGTGTTAGCCTTCGGTATTATTGAAAATGGTCGTTCATGGCTATTTTCATCAAAAATAGGGGTTGTGTGGCCATTTATCATCGACCAGAGGCTCGTACACCTCACCTCACTTATGTTTCCTTGCCATAGATCACATTCTTGGATTTATGGTGGAGACCATTTCTTGGTCAAAAATCCGTAGGTGTTAGCCTTCGGTATTATTGAAAATGGTCGTTCATGGCTATTTTTGACAAAAATGGGGGTTGTGTGGCCATTGATCATCGACCAGAGGCTCGTACACCTCACCTCACATATGTTTCCTTGCCATAGATCACATTATCGGATTTCTGGTGGAGACCATTTCTTGGTCGAAAATCCATACGTGTTAGCCTTCGGTATTATTGAAAATGGTCGTTGATCACTATTTTCGACAAAAATGGGCGTTGTGTGGCCATTGATCATTGGCCAGAGGCCCATACACCTCACCCCACATATGTTTCCTTGCCATAGATCACATTCTTGGATTTATGGTGGAGACCATTTCTTGGTCAAAAATTCGTAGGCGTTAGCCTTCAGTGTCATTGAAAATGGTCGTTCATGGCTATTTTCGACAAAAATGGGGGTTGTGTGGCCATTGATCATCGACCAGAGGCTCGTACACCTCACCTCACATATGTTTCCTTGCCATAGATCACATTCTTGGATTTATGGTGGAGACCATTTCTTGGTCAAAAATCCGTAGGTGTTAGCCTTCCGTGTCATTGAAAATGGTCGTTCATGGCTATTTTCGACAAAAATGGGGTTGTGTGGCCATTGATCATCGACCAGAGGCTCGTACACTTTACCCCACATATGTTTTCTTGCCATTGATCACATTCTTGGATTTCTGGTGGTGACCATTTCTTGGTCAAAAATCCGTACGTGTTAGCCTTCGGTATTATTGAAAATGGTCATTCATGGCTATTTTCGACAAAAATGGGCGTTGTGTGGCCATTGATCATTGACCAGAGGCTCATAAACCCCACCCCACATATGTTTCCTTGCCATAGATCACATTCTTTGATTTCTGGTGGAGACTATTTCTTAGTCAAAAATCCGAATGTGTTAGCCTTCGGTACTATTGAAAATGGTCGTTCATGGCTATCTTCGACAAAAATAAGGGTTGTGTGGCCATTGATATTCGACCAGAGGTTGATACACCTCACTACAAATATGTTTCCTTGCCATAGATCACATTCTTGGATTTATGGTGGAGACCATTTCTTGGTCAAAAATCTGTGAGTGTTAGCCTTCAACGTCATTGAAAATGGTCGTTCATGGCTATTTTCGACAAAAATGGGGGTTGTGTGGCCATTGATCATCGACCAGAGGCTCGTACACCTCACCCCACATATGTTTCCTTGCCATAGATCACATTCTTGGATTTCTGGTGGAGACCATTTCTTGGGCAAAAATCCGAATGTGTTAGCCTTCGGTATTATTGAAAATGGTCATTCATGGCTATTTTCGAGAAAAATGGGGGTTGTTTGGCCATTGATCTTCGACCAGAGGCTCATACACCTCACTACATATATGTTTTCTTGCCATAGATCACATTCTTGGATTTATGGTGGAGACCATTTCTTGGTCAAAATTCCGGAGGTGTTAGCCTTTAGTGTCATTGAAAATGGTCGTTCATGGCTATTTTCGACAAAAATGAGGGTTGTGTGGCCATTGATCATCGACCAGAGGCTCGTACACCTCACCCCACATATGTTTCCTTGCCATAGATCACATTCTTGGATTTCTGGTGGAGACCATTTCTTGGTCAAAAATCCATACGTGTTAGCCTTCTGTATTATTGAAAATGGTCGTTGATCACTATTTTAGACAAAAATGGGCGTTGTGTGGCCATTGATCATCGACCAGAGGCCCATACACCTCACCCCACATATGTTTCCTTGCCATAGATCACATTCTTGGATTTATGGTGGAGACCAATTCTTGGTCAAAAATCCGTAGGTGTTAGCCTTCAGTGTCATTGAAAATGGTCATTCATGGCTATTTTCGACAAAAATGCGGGTTGTGTGGCCATTGATCATCGACCAGAGGCTCGTACACCTCACCCCACATATTTTTCCTTGCCATAGATCACATTTTGGATTTCTGGTGGAGAACATTTCTTGGTCAAAAATCCGTAGGTGTTAGCCTTCGGTATTATTGAAAATGGTCGTTCATGGCTATTTTTGACAAAAATGGGGGTTGTGTGGCCATTGATCATCGACCAGAGGCTCATACACCTCACCCCACGTATGTTTCCTTGCCATAGATCACATTCTTGGATTTCTGGTGGAGACCATTTCTTGGTCAAAAATCCGTAGGTGTTAGCCTTCGGTATTAATGAAAATGGTCGTTCATGGCTATTTTCATCAAAAATAGGGGTTGTGTGGCCATTTATCATCGACCAGAGGCTCGTACACCTCACCTCACTTATGTTTCCTTGCCATAGATCACATTCTTGGATTTATGGTGGAGACCATTTCTTGGTCAAAAATCCGTAGGTGTTAGCCTTCCGTGTCATTGAAAATGGTCGTTCATGGCTATTTTCGTCTAAAATGGGGGTTGTGTGGCTATTGATCATCGAACAGAGGCCCGAACACTTTACCCCACATATGTTTTCTTGCCGTTGATCACATTCTTGGATTTCTGGTGGAGACCATTTCTTGGTCAAGAATCCGTTGGTGTTAGCCTTCGGTACTATTGAAATGGGGGTTGTGTGGCCATTGATCATCGACCAGAGGCTCGTACACTTCACCCCACATATGTTTTCTTGCAATAGATCACATTCTTGGATTTCTGGTGGAGACCATTTCTTGGTCAAAAATCTGTTGGTGTTAGCCTTCGGTATTATTGAAAATGGTCGTTCATGGCTATTTTCGACTGAAATGAGGGTTGTGTGGCCATTTATCATCGACCAGAGGCTCATACACCTCACCCCACATATGTTTCCTTTCCATAGATCACATTCTTGGATATCTGGTGGAGACCATTTCTTGGTCAAAAATTCGTACAGTGTTAGCCTTCGGTATTATTGAAAATGGTCATTCATGGCTATTTTCGACAAAAATGGGGGTTGTGTGGCCATTGATCATCGACCAAAGGCTCGTACACCTCACCCCACATATGTTTCCTTGCCATAGATCACATTCTTTGATTTCTGGTGCAGACCATTTCTTGGTCAAAAATCGGAATGTGTTAGCCTTCGGAACTATTGAAAATGGTCGTTCATGGCTATTTTCGACAAAAATGGGGGTTGTGTGGCCATTGATATTGGACCAGAGGCTCATACACCTCACTACACATATGTTTCCTTGCCATAGATCACATTCTTGGATTTCTGGTGGAGACCATTTCTTGGTCAAAAATCCGTAGGTGTTAGCCTTCAGTGTCATTGAAAATGGTCGTTCATGGCTATTTTCGACAAAAATTAGGGTTTTGTGGCCATTGATTCTCGACCAGAGGCTCATACACCTCACCCCACATATGTTTCCTTGCCGTAGATCACATTCTTGGAATTCTGGTGGAGACCATTTCTTGGTCAAAAATCCGTAGGTGTTAGCCTTCGGTATTATTGAAAATGGTCGTTCATGGCTATTTTCGACAAAAATGGGGGTTGTGTGGCCATTGATCATCGACCAGAGGCTCATACACCTCACCCCACATATGTTTCCTTGCCATAGATCACATTCTTGGATTTCTGGTGGAGACCATTTCTTGGTCAAAAATCCGTAGGTCTTAGCCTCTAGTATTATTGAAAATGGTCGCTCATGACTATTTTCATAAAAAATGGGGGTTGTGTGGCCATTTATCATCGACTAGAGGCTCATAAACCACACCCCACATATGTTTCCTTGCCATAGATCACATTCTTGGATTTCTGGTGGAGACCATTTCTTGGTCAAAAACTCGTACGTGTTAGCCTTCAGTATTATTGAAAATGGTCGTTCATGGCTATTTTTGGCAAAATGGGGGTTGTGTGGCCATTGATCATCGACCAGAGGCTCGTACACCTCACCCCACATATGTTTCCTTGCCATATATCACATTCTTGGATTTCTGGTGGAGACTATTTCTTGGGCAAAAATCCGAATGTGTTAGCCTTTGGTATTTTTGAAAATGGTCATTCATGGCTATTTTCGACAAAAATGGGGGTTGTGTGGCCATTGATCTTCGACCAGAGGCTCATACACCTCACTACACATATGTTTCCTTACCATAGATCACATTCTTGGATTTATGGTGGAGACCATTTCTTGGTCAAAAATCCATAGGTGTTAGCCTTCAGTGTCATTGAAAATGGTCGTTCATGGCTATTTTGGACAAAAATTAGGGTTGTGTGGCCATTGATCGTCGACCAGAGGCTCATACACCTCACCCCACATATGTTTCCTTGCCGTAGATCACATTCTTGGATTTCTGGTGGAGACCATTTCTTGGTCAAAAATCCGTAGGTGTTAGCCTTCGGTATTATTGAAAATGGTCGTTCATGGCTATTTTCGACAAAAATGAGGGTTGTGTGGCCATTGATCATCGACCAGAGGCTCATACACCTCACCCCACATATGTTTCCTTGCCATAGATCACATTCTTGGATTTCTGGTGGAGACCATTTCTTGGTCAAAAATCCGTAGGTGTTAGCCTATAGTATTATTGAAAATGGTCGCTCATGGCTATTTTCATAAAAAATGGGGGTTGTGTGGCCATTTATCATCGACTAGAGGCTCATAAACCTCACCCCACATATGTTTCCTTGCCATAGATCACATTCTTGGATTTCTGGTGGAGACCATTTCTTGGTCAAAAACTCGTACGTGTTAGCCATCGGTATTATTGAAAATGGTCGTTCATGGCTATTTTCGGCAAAATGGGGGTTGTGTGGCCATTGATCATCGACCAGAGGCTCGTACACCTCACCCCACATATGATTCCCTGCCATAGATCACATTCTTGGATTTCTGGTGGAGACCATTTCTTGGGCAAAAATCCGAATGTGTTAGCCTTTGGTATTTTTGAAAATGGTCATTCATGGCTATTTTCGACAAAAATGGGGGTTGTGTGGCCATTGATCTTCGACCAGAGGCTCATACACCTCACTACACATATGTTTGCTTGCCATAGATCACATTCTTGGATTTATGGTGGAGACCATTTCTTGGTCAAAAATCCGTAGGTGTTAGCCTTCAGTGTCATTGAAAATGGCCGTTCATGGCTATTTTCGACAAAAATTAGGGTTGTGTGGCCTTTGATCGTCGACCAGAGGCTCATACACCTCACCCCACATATGTTTCCTTGCCGTAGATCACATTCTTTGATTTCTGGTGGAGACCATTTCTTGGTCAAAATTCCGTAGGTGTTAGCCTTCGGTATTATTGAAAATGGTCGTTCATGGCTATTTTCGACAAAAATGGGGGTTGTGTGGCCATTGATCATCGACCAGAGGCTCATACACCTCACCCCACATATGTTTCCTTGCCATAGATCACATTCTTGGATTTCTAGTGGAGACCATTTCTTGGTCAAAAATCCGTAGGTCTTAGCCTCTAGTATTATTGAAAATGGTCGCTCATGGCTATTTTCATTAAAAATGGGGGTTGTGTGGCCATTTATCATCGACTAGAGGCTCATAAACCTCACCCCACATATGTTTTCTTGCCATAGATCACATTCTTGGATTTCTGGTGGAGACCATTTCTTGGTCAAAAACTCGTACGTGTTAGCCTTCGGTATTATTGAAAATGGTCGTTCATGGCTATTTTCGGCAAAATGGGGGTTGTGTGGCCATTGATCATCGACCAAAGGCTCGTACACCTCACCCCACATATGTTTCCTTGCCATATATCACATTCTTGGATTTCTGGTGAAGACCATTTCTTGGGCAAAAATCCGAATGTGTTAGCCTTTGGTATTTTTGAAAATGGTCATTCATGGCTATTTTCGACAAAAATGGGGGTTGTGTGGCCATTGATCTTCGACCAGAGGCTCATACACCTCACTACACATATGTTTCCTTGCCATAGATCACATTCTTGGATTTATGGTGGAGACCATTTCTTGGTCAAAAATCCGTAGGTGTTAGCCTTCAGTGTCATTGAAAATGGTCGTTCATGGCTATTTTTGACAAAAATTAGGGTTGTGTGGCCATTGATCGTCGACCAGAGGCTCATACACCTCACCCCACATATGTTTCCTTGCCGTAGATCACATTCTTGGATTTCTGGTGGAGACCATTTCTTGGTCAAAAATCCGTAGGTGTTAGCCTTCGGTATTATTGAAAATGGTCGTTCATGGCTATTTTCGACAAAAATGGGGGTTGTGTGGCCATTGATCATCGACCAGAGGCTCATACACCTCACCCCACATATGATTCCTTGGCATAGATCACATTCTTGGATTTCTGGTGGAGACCATTTCTTGGACAAAAATCCATAGGTGTTAGCCTCTAGTATTATTGAAAATGGTCGCTCATGGCTATTTTCATAAAAAATGGGGGTTGTGTGGCCATTTATCATCAACTAGAGGCTCATAAACCTCACCCCACATATGTTTCCTTGCCATAGATCACATTCTTGGATTTCTGGTGGAGACCATTTCTTGGTCAAAAACTCGTACGTGTTAGCCTTCGGTATTATTGAAGATGGTCGTTCATGGCTATTTTCTGCAAAATGGGGGTTGTGTGGCTATTGATCATCGACCAGAGGCACGTACACCTCACCCCACATATGTTTCCTTGCCATAGATCACATTCTTGGATTTCTGGTGGAGACCATTTCTTGGGCAAGAATCCGAATGTGTTAGCCTTTGGTATTTTTGAAAATGGTCATTCATGGCTATTTTCGACAAAAATGGGGGTTGTGTGGCCATTGATCTTCGACCAGAGGCTCATACACCTCACTACACATATGTTTCCTTGCCATAGATCACATTCTTGGATTTATGGTGGAGACCATATCTTGGTCAGAAATCCATAGGTGTTAGCCTTTAGTGTCATTGAAAATGGTCGTTCATGGCTATTTTCGACAAAAATGGGGGTTGTGTGGCCATTGATCATCGACCAGAGGCTCGTACACTTCACCCCACATATGTTTTCTTTCCATAGATCACAATCTTGGATTTCTGGAGGAGACCATTCCTTGGTCAAAAATCTGTTGGTGTTAGCCTTCAGTATTATTGAAAATGGTCGTTCATGGCTATTTTCGACTAAAATGGGGGTTGTGTGGCCATTTATCATCGACCAGAGGCTCGTGCAATTCACCCCACATATGTTTCCTTGCCATAGATCACATTCTTGGATTTCTGGTGGAGACCATTTCTTGGTCAAAAATCCGTACGTGTTAGCCTTCGGTATTATTGAATATGGTCATTCATGGCTATTTTCGACAAAAATGGGGGTTGTGTGGCCAATGATCATCGACCAAAGCCTCATACACCTCACCCCACATATGTTTCCTTGCCATAGATCACATTCTTGGATTTCCGGTGGAGACCATTTCTTGGTCAAAAATCTGTACGTGTTAACCTTCAGTATTATTGAAAATGGTCATTCATGGCTATTTTCGACAAAAATGGGGGTTGTGTGGCCATTGATCATCGACTAGAGGCTCGTAAACCTCACCCCACATATGTTTCCTTGCCATAGATCACATTCTTTGATTTCTGGTGGTGACCATTTCTTGGTCAAAAATCTGAATGTTTTAGCCTTCGGTACTATTGAAAATGGTCGTTCATGGCTATTTTCGACAAAAATGGGGGTTGTGTGGCCATTGATATTCGACCAAAAGCTCATACACCTCACTACACATATGTTTCCTTGCCATAGATCACATTCTTGGATTTATTGTGGAGACCATTTCTTGGTCAAAAATCTGTAAGTGTTAGCCTTCAGTGTCATTGAAAATGGTCGTTCATTGCTATTTTCGACAAAAATGGGGTTTGTGTGGCCATTGATCATCGACCAGAGGCTCGTACACTTCACCCCACATATGTTTTCTTGCCAGAGATCACATTCTAGGATTTTTGGTGGAGACCATTTCTTGGTCAAAAATCCGTTGGTGTTAGCCTTCGGTATTATTGAAAATGGTCGTTCATGGCTATTTTCGACTAAAATGGGGGTTGTGTGGCCATTTATCATTGACCAGAGGCTCATACACCTCACCCCACATATGTTTCCTTGCCATGGATCACATTCTTGGATTTCTGGTGGAGACCATTTCTTGTTCAAAAATTTGTACGTGTTAGCCTTCGGTATTATTGAAAATGGTCATTCATGGCTATTTTCGACAAAAATGGGGGTTGTGTGGCCAATGATCATCAATCAGAGGCTCGTAAACCTCACCCCACATATGTTTCCTTGCCATAGATCACATTCTTTGATTTCTGGTGGAGACCATTTTTTGGTCAAAAATCCGAATGTGTTAACCTTCGGTACTATTGAAAATGGTCGTTCAGGGCTATTTTCGACAAAAATGGGGGTTGTGTGGCCATTGATATTCGACTAGTGGCCCATAGACCTCACTACACATATGTTTCCTTGCCATAGATCATATTCTTGGATTTATGGTGGAGACCATTTCTTGGTCAAAAATCCGTAGGTGTTAGCCTTAAGTGTCATTGAAAATGGTTGTTCATGGCCATTTTCGACAAAAATAGGGGTTGTGTGGCCATTGATCATCGACCAGAGGCTCGTACACCTCACCCCACATATGTTTCCATGCCATAGATCATATTCTTGGATTTCTAGTGGACACCATTTATTGGTCAAAAATCCGTAGGTGTTAGCCTTCGGTATTATTGAAAATGGTCGTTCATGGCTATTTTCGACAAAAATGGGGGTTGTGTGACCATTGATCATCAACCAGAGGCTCATACACCTCACCCCACATATGTTTCCTTGTCATAGATCACATTCTTGGATTTCTGGTGGAGACCATTTCTTGGTAAAAAATCCGTAGGTGTTAGCCTCTAGTATTATTGAAAATGGTCGTTCATGGCTATTTTCATCAAAAATGGGGGTTGTGTGGCCATTTATCATCGATCAGAGGCTCGTACACCTCAGCCCACATAAGTTTCCTTGCCATAGATCACATTCTTGGATTTCTGGTGGAGACCATTTCTTGGTCAAAAATTCGTACGTGTTAGCCTTCGGTATTATTGAAAATGGTCGTTGATGGCTATTTTGGACAAAATGGGGGTTGTGTGGCCATTGATCATCGACCAGAGCCTCGTACACCTCACCCCACATATGTTTCCTTGCCATAGATCACATTCTTGGATTTCTGGTGGAGACCATTTCTTGGGCAAAAATCCGAATGAGTTAGCCTTTGGTATTCTTGAAAATGGTCATTCATGGCTATTTTTGACAAAAATGGGGGTTGTGTGGCCATTGATCTTCGACCAGAGGCTCATACACCTAACTACACATATGTTTCCTTGCCATAGATCAAATTCTTGGATTTCTAGTGGAGACCATTTCTTGGTCAGAAATCCATAGGTGTTGGCCTTTAGTGTCATTGAAAATGGTCGTTCATGGTTATTTTCAACAAAAATGGGGGTTGTGTGGCCATTGATCATCGACCAGAGGCTCGTAAACTTCACCCCACATATGTTGAAAATGGTCGTTCATGGCTATTTTCGACTAAAATGGGGGTTGTGTGGCCATTTATCATCGACCGGAGGCTCGTACAATTCACCCCACATATCATTCCTTGCCATAGATCACATTCTTGGATTTCTGGTGCAGACCATTTCTTGGTCAAAAATCCGTACGTGTTAGCCTTCGGTATTATTGAAAATGGTCATTCATGGCTATTTTCGACACAAATGGGGGTTCTGTGGCCATTGATCTTCGACCAGAGGCTCATACACCTCACTACACATATGTTTCCTTGCCATAGATCACATTCTTGGATTTATGGTGGAGACCATTTCTTGGTCAAAAATCCATAGGTGTTAGCCTTCAGTGTCATTGAAAATGGTCGTTCATGGCTATTTTCGACAAAAATGGGGGTTGTGTGGCCATTGATCATCGACCAGAGGCTCGTACACTTCACCCCAAATATGTTTTCTTGCCATAGATCAGAATCTTGGATTTCTCATGGAGACCATTTGTTGGCCAAAAATTCGTAGGTGTTAGCCTTCAGTGTCATTGAAAATGGTCATTCATGGCTATTTTCGACAAAAATGGGGGTTGTGTCGCCATTGATCATCGACCAGAGGATCGTACACCTCACCCCACATAAGTTTCCTTGCCATATATCACATTCTTGGATTTCTGGTGGAGACCATTTCTTGGTCAAAAATCCGTAGGTGTTAGCCTTCGGTATTATTGAAAATGGTCGTTCATGGCTATTTTCGACAAAAATGGGGGTTGTGTGGCAATTGATCATCGACCAAAGGCTCATACACCTCACCCACATGTGTTTCCTTGCCATAGACCACATTCTTGGATTTCTGGTGGTGACCATTTCTTGGTCAAAAATCCGTAGGTGTTAGCCTTTGGTATTATTGAAAATGGTCGTTCATGGCTATTTTTGACAAAAATGGGGGTTGTGTGGCCATTGATCATCGACCAAAGGCTCATACACCTCGCCCCACATATGTTTCCTTGCCATAGACCACATTCTTGGATTTCTGGTGGAGACCATTTGTTGGACAAAAATCCGTAGGTGTTAGCTTTCGGTATTATTGAAAATGATCGTTCATGGCTATTTTCATCAAAAATGGGGGTTGTGTGGCCATTTATCATCAACCAGAGGCTCGTACACCTCACCCCACATATGTTTCCTTGCCATAGAGCACACTCTTGGATTTCTGGAGGAGACCATTTCTTGGTCAAAAATTCGTACGTGTTAGCCTTCGGTATTATTGAAAATGGTCGTTCATGGCTATTTTCGACAAAATGGGGGTTGTGTGGCCATTGATCATCGACAAGAGGCTCGTACACCTCACCCACATATGTTTCCTTGCCGTAAATCACATTCTTGGATTTCTGGTGGAGACCATTTCTTGGTCAAAAATCCGTACGTGTTAGCCTTCAGTATTATTGAAAATGGTCGTTCATGGCTATTTTTGACAAAATAGAGGTTCTGTGGCCATTGGTGATCGACCAGAGGCTCATACACCTCACCCCACATATGTTTCCTTGACATATATCACATTCTTGGATTTCTGGTGGAGACCATTTCTTTGTCAAAAATCCGTAGGTGTTAGCCTTCGCTATTATTGAAAATGGTCATTCATGGCTATTTTCGACAAAAATGGGGGTTGTGTGGCCATTTATCTTCAACCAGAGGCTCATACACCTCACTACACATATGTTTTCTTGCCATAGATCACATTCTTGGATATATGGTGGAGACCAGTTCTTGGTCAAAAATTCATAGGTGTTAGCCTTCAGTGTCATTGAAAATAGTCGTTCATGGCAATTTTCGACAAAAATGGGGGTTGTGTGGCCATTGATAATCGACCAGGGGCTCGTACACCTCACCCCACATATGTTACCTTGCCATAGATCACATTCTTGGATTTTTGGTGGAGACCATTTCTTGGTCAAAAATCCGTAGGTGTTAGCCTTCGGTATTATTGAAAATGGCCGTTCATGGCTATTTTCGACAAAAATGGGGGTTGTGTGGCCATTTATGATCGACCAGAGGCTCGTACACCTCACCCCACATATGTTTAATTGCCATAGATCACAATCTTGGATTTCTCGTGGAGGCCATTTCTTGGTCAAAAATCCGTACGTGTTAGCCTTCGGTATTATTGAAAATGGTCGTTCATGGCTATTTTCGACAAAAATGGGGGTTGTGTGGCCATTGATCATCGACCAGTGGCTCGTACACCTCACCTTAATATATTTCCTTTCCATAGATCATATTCTTGGATTTCTGGTGGAGACGATTTCTTGGTCAAAAATCCATAGGTGTTAGCCTTCGGAATTATTGAAAATGGTCGTTCATGGCTATTTTCGACAAAAATGGGGGTTGTGTGGCCATTGATCATCGATCAAAGGCTCGTACACCTCACCCCACATATGTTTCCTTGCCATATATCACATTCTTGGATTTCTGGTGAAGATATTCTCTTGGTCAAAAATCCGTAGGTGTTAGCCTTCAGTATTATTGTAAATGGTCGTCCATGGCTATTTTCGACAAAAATGGGGGTTGTGTGGCCATTGATCATCGACCAGAGGCTCGTACACCTCACCCCACATATGTTTCGTTGCCATAGTTCACATTCTTGGATTTCTGGTGGAGACCATTTCTTGGTCAAAAATCCGTACGTGTTAGCCTTCGGTATTATTGAAAATGGTCATTCATGGCTATTTTCGACACAAATGGGGGTTGTGTGGCCATTGATCTACGACCAGAGGCTCATACACCTCACTACACAAATGTTTCCTTGCCATAGATCACATTCTTGGATTTATGGTGGAGACCATTTCTTGGTCAAAAATCCATAGGTGTTAGCCTTCAGTGTCATTGAAAATAGTCGTTCATGGCTATTTTCGACAAAAATGGGGTTGTGTGGCCATTGATCATCGACCAGAGGCTTGTACACTTCACCCCACATATGTTTTCTTGCCATAGATCACAATCTTGGATTTCTCGTGGAGACCATTTGTTGGTCAAAAATTCGCAGGTGTTAGCCTTCAGTGTCATTGAAAATGGTCATTCATGGCTATTTTCGACAAAAATGGGGGTTGTGTTGCCATTGATCATCGACCAGAGGCTCGTACACCTCACCCCACATAAGTTTCCTTGCCATAGATCACATTCTTGGATTTCTGGTGGCGACCATTTCTTGGTCAAAAATCCGTAGGTGTTAGCCTTCGGTATTATTGAAAATGGTCGTTCATGGCTATTTTCGACAAAAATGGGGGTTGTGTGGTAATTGATCATCGACCAAAGGCTCATACACCTCACCCCACATATGTTTCCTTGCCATAGACCACATTCTTGGATTTCTGGTGGAGACCATTTCTTGGTCAAAAATCCATAGGTGTTAGCCTTCAGTGTCATTGAAAATGGTCGTTCATGGCTATTTTCGACGAAAATGGGGGTTGTGTGGCCATTGATCATCGACCAGAGGCTCGTACACTTCACCCCACATATGTTTTCTTGCTATAAATCACATTCTTGGATTTCTAGTGGAGACCATTTCTTGGTCAAAAATCTGTTTGTGTTAGCCTTCGGTATTATTGAAAATGGTCGTTCATGGCTATTTTCGACTAAAATGGGGGTTGTGTGGCCATTTATCATCGACCAGAGGCTCGTATACCTCACCCCACATATGTTTACTTGCCATAGATCACATTCTTGGATTTCTGGTGGAGACCATTTTTTGGTTAAAAATCCGTACGTGTTAGCCTTCGGTATTATTGAAAATGGTCATTTATGGCTATTTTCGACAAAAATGCGGGTTGTGTGGCCATTGATTATCGACCAGAGGCTCGTACACCTCACCCCACAGATGTTTCCTTGCCATAGATCACATTCTTGGATTTCTGGTGGTGACCATTTCTTGGTCAAAAATCCGTAGGTGTTAGCCTTCGGTGTTATTGAAAATGGTCGTTCATAGCTATTTTCGACAAAAATGAGGGTTGTGTGGCCATTGATCATCGACCAAAGGCTCATACACCTCACCCCACATATGTTTCCTTGCCATAGACCATATTATTGGATTTCTGGTGGAGACCATTTGTTGGTCAAAAATCCGTAGGTGTTAGCCTTCGGTATTATTGAAAATGGTCGTTCATGGCTATTTTCATCAAAAATGGGGGTTGTGTGGCCATTTATCATCAACCAGAGGCTCGTACACCTCACCCCACATATGTTTCCTAGCCATAGATCACATTCTTGGATTTCTAGTGGAGAGCATTTCTTGGTCAAAAATTCGTACGTGTTAGCCTTCGGTATTATTGAAAATGGTTGTGGTCGTTCATGGCTATTTTCGACAAAATCGGGGCTGTGTGGCCATTGATCATCGACCAGAGGCTTATACACCTCACCCACATATGTTTCCTTGCCGTAGATCACATTCTTGGATTTCTGGTGGAGACCATTTCTTGGTCAAAAATCCGTACGTGTTAGCCTTCGGTATTATTGAAAATGGTCGTTCATGGCTATTTTCGACAAAATAGAGGTTTTGTGGCCATTGATCATCGACCAGAGGCTCATACACCTCACCCACATATGTTTCCTTGTCGTAGATCACATTCTTGGATTTCTGGTGGAGACCATTTCTTGGGCAAAAATCCGAATGTGTTAGCCTTCGGTATTATTGAAAATGGTTATTCATGGCTATTTTCGAAAAAAATGGGGGTTGTGTGGCCATTTATCTTCAACCAGAGGCTCATACACCTCACTACACATATGTTTTCTTGCCATTGATCACATTCTTGGATCTATGGTGGAGACCAGTTCTTGGTCAAAAATCCATAGGTGTTAGCCTTCAGTGTCATTGAAAATAGTCGTTCATGGCTATTTTCGACAATAATGGGGGTTGTGTGACCATTGATAATCGACTAGAGGCTCGTACACCTCACCCCACATATGTTTCCTTGCCATAGATCACATTCTTGGATTTCTGGTGGAGACCATTTCTTGGTCAAAAATCCGTAGGTGTTAGCCTTCGGTATTATTGAAAATGGTCGTCATGGCTATTTTCGACAAAAATGGGGGTTGTGTGGCCATTGATCATCGACCAGAGGCTCGTACACCTCACCCCACATATGTTTTATTGCCATAGATCAAAATCTTGGATTTCTCGTGGAGACCATTTCTTGGTCAAAAATCCGTACGTGTTAGCCTTCGGTATTATTAAAAGTGGTCGTTCATGGCTATTTTCGACAAAAATGGGGGTTGTGTGGCCATTGATCATCGACCAGAGGCTCGTACACCTCACCCGACATATAATTCCTTGCCATAGATCATATTCTTGGATTTCGGGTGGAGACGATTTCTTGGTCAAAAATCCGTAGGTGTTAGCCTTCGGTATTATTGAAAATGGTTGTTCATGGCTATTTTTGACAAAAATGGGGGTTGTGTGGCCATTAATCATCGACCAGAGGCTCGTACACCTCACCCCACATATGTTTCCTTGCCATAGATCAAATTCTTGAATTTCTGGTGGAGACCATTTCTTGGTCAAAAATTCGTAGGTGTTAGCCTTCGATATTATTGTAAATGGTCGTTCATGGCTATTTTCGACAAAAATGGGGGTTGTGTGGCCATTGATCATCGACCAGAGGCTCATACACCTCAGCCCACATATGTTTCCTTGCCATAGATCACATTCTTGAATTTCTGGTGGAGACCATTTCTTGGTCAAAAATCTGTAGGTGTTAGCCTCTGGTATTATTGAAAATGGTCGTTCATGGCTATTTTGATAAAAAATGGGGGTTGTATGGCCATTTATCATCGACCAGAGGCTCGTACACCTCACCCCACATATGTTTCTTGCCATAGATCACATTCTTGGATTTCTGGTGGAGACCATTTCTTGGTCAAAAATTCGTACGTGTTAGCCTTCGGTATTATTGAAAATGGTCGTTCATGGCTATTTTCGACAAAATGGGGGTTGTGTGGCCATTGATCATCGACCAGAGGAGCGTACACCTCACCCCACATAAGTTTCCTTACCATAGATCACATTCTTGGATTTCTGGTGGAGACCATTTCTTGGGCAAAAATCCGAATGAGTTAGCCTTCGGTATTTTTGAAAATGGTCATTCATGGCTATTTTCGATAAAAATGGGGGTTGTTTCGCCATTGATCTTCGACCAGAGGCTCATACACCTCACTAAACATATGTTTCCTTGCCATATATCACATTCTTGGATTTATGGTGGAGACCATTTCTTGGTCAAAAATCCATAGGTGTTAGCCTTCAGTGTCATTGAAAATGGTCGTTCATGGCTATTTTCGACAAAATAGAGGTTCTGTGGCCATTGATCATCGACCAGAGACTCATACACCTCACCCCACATATGTTTCCTTGCCATAGATCACATTCTTGGATTTCTGGTGGAGACCATTTCTTGGTCAAAAATCCGTAGGTGTTAGCCTTCGGTATTATTGAAAATGGTCATTCATGGCTATTTTCGACAAAAATGGGGATTGTGTGGCCATTTATCTTCAACCAGAGGCTCATACACCTCACTACACATATGTTTTCTTGCCATATATCACATTCTTGGATCTATGGTGGAGACCAGTTCTTGGTCAAAAATCCGTAGGTGTTAGCCTTCAGTGTCATTGAAAATAGTCGTTCATGGCTATTTTCGACAAAAATGGGGGTTGTGTGGCCATTGATAATCGAACAGAGGCTCATACACCTCACCCCACAAATGTTTCCTTGCCATAGATCACATTCTTGGATTTCTGGTGGAGTCCATTTCTTGGTCAAAAATGAACGACAATTTTCAATAATACCATAGGCTAACACCTACGGATTTTTGGCAAAGAAATGGTCTCCACCAGAAATCCAAGAATGTGATCTATGGAAAGGAAACATATGTGGGGTGAGGTGTGTGAGCCTCTATTCGATGATCAATGGCCACACAACCCCCATTTTTGTCGAAAATAGCCATGAACGACAATTTTCAATAATACCGAAGGCTAACACCTACGGATTTTTTACCAAGAAATGGTCTCCACCAGAAATCCAAGAATGTGATCTATGGCAAGGAAACATATGTGGAGTGAGGTGTACGAGCCTGTGGTCGATGATCAATGGCCACACAACCCCCATTTTTGTCGAATATAGCAATGAACGACCATTTTCAATAATACCGAAGGCTAACACCTACAGATTTTTGACCAAGAAATGGTCTCCACCAGAAATCCAAGAATATTATCTATGTCAAGGAAACATATGTGGGGTGAGGTGTATGAGCCTCTGGTCGATGATCAATGGCCACACAACCCCCATTTTTGTCGAAAGTAGCCATGAACGACCATTTTCAATGACACTGAAGGCTAACACCTACGGATTTTTGACCAAGAAATCGTCTCCACCAGAAATCCAAGAATATTATCTATGTCAAGGAAACATATGTGGGGTGAGGTGTACGAGCCTCTGGTCGATGATCAATGGCCACACAACCCCCATTTTTGTCGAAACTAGCCATGAACGACCATTTTCAATAATACAGAAGGCTAACATGTACAGATTTTTGACCAAGAAATGGTCTCCACGAGAAATCCAAGATTGTGATCTATGGTAATGAAACATATGTGGGGTGAGGTGTACGAGCCTCTGGTCGAAGATAAATGGCCACACAACCCCCATTTTTGTCGAAAATAGCCATGAACGACCATTTTCAATAATACCGAAGGCTAACACATACGGATTTTTGACCAAGAAATGGTCTCCACCAAAAATCCAAGAATGTGATATATGGGAAGGAAACATTTGTGGGGTGAGGTGTACGAGCCTCTGGTCGATTATCAATGGCCACACAACCCCCATTTTTGTCGAAAATAGCCATGAATGACTATTTTCAATGACACTGAAGGCTAACACCTACGGATTTTTGACCAAGTACTGGTCTCCACCATAGATCCAAGAATGTGATATATGGCAAGAAAACATATGTGTAGTGAGGTGTATGAGCCTCTGGTTGAAGATAAATGGCCACACAACCCCCATTTTTGTCGAAAATAGCCATGAATGACCATTTTCAATAATAGCGAAGGCTAACACCTACGGATTTTTGACAAAGAAATGGTCTCCACCAGAAATCCAAGAATGTGATCTATGGCAAGGAAACATATGTGGGGTGAGGTGTATGAGCCTCTGGTCGATGATCAATGGCCACAGAACCTCTATTTTGTCGAAAATAGCCATGAACGACCATTTTCAATGACACTGAAGGCTAACACCTATGGATTTTTGACCAAGAAATGGTCTCCACCATAAATCCAAGAATGTGATATATGGCAAGGAAACATATGTGTAGTGAGGTGTATGAGCCTCTGGTCGAAGATCAATGGCGAAACAACCCCGATTTTTATCGAAAATAGCCATGAATGACCATTTTCAAAAATACTGAAGGCTAACACATTCGGATTTTTGCCCAAGAAATGGTCTCCACCAGAAATTCAAGAATGTGATCTATGGCAATGAAACATGTGTGGGGTGAGGTGTACGAGCATCTGGTCGATGATCAATGGCCACACAACCCCCATTTTGTCGAAAATAGCCATGAACGACCATTTTCAATAATACCGAAGGCTAACACGTACGAATTTTTGACCAAGAAATGGTCTCCACCAGAAATCCAAGAATGTGATCTATGGCAAGAAACATATGTGGGGTGAGGTGTACGAGCCTCTGGTCGATGATAAATGGCCATACAACCCCCATTTTTTTTCAAAATAGCCATGAACGACCATTTTCAATAATGCTAGAGGCTAACACCTACATATTTTTGACCAAGAAATGGTCTCCACCAGAAATCCAAGAATGTGATCTATGGCAAGGAAACATATGTGGGGTGAGGTGTATGAGCCTCTGGTCGATGATAAATGGCCACACAACCCCCATTTTTGTCGAAAATAGCCATGAACGACCATTTACAATAATATCGAAGGCTAACACCTACGGATTTTTGACCAAGAAATCGTCTCCACCAGAAATCCAAGAATTTGATCTATGGCAAGGAAACATATGTGGGGTGAGGTGTACGAGCCTCTGGTCGATGATCAATGGCCACACAACCCCCATTTTTATCGAAAATAGCCATGAACGACCATTTTCAATAATACCGAAGGCTAACACCTACGGATTTTTGACCAAGAAATCGTCTCCACCAGAAATCCAAGAATATGATCTATGGCAAGAAATTATATGTCGGGTGAGGTGTACGAGCCTCTGGTCGATGATCAATGGCCACACAACCCCCATTTTTGTCGAAAATAGCCATGAACGACCATTTTCAATAATACCGAAGGCTAACACGTACGGAATTTTGACCAAGAAATGGTCTCCACGAGAAATCCAAGATTTTGATCTATGGCAATAAAACATATGTGGGGTGAGGTGTACGAGCCTCTGGTCGATGATCAATGGCCACACAACCCCCACTTTTGTCGAAAATAGCCATGAACGACCATTTTCAATAATACCGAAGGCTAACACCTACGGATTTTTGACCAAGAAATGGTCTCCACCAGAAATCCAAGAATGTGATCTATGGCAAGGAAACATATGTGGGGTGAGGTGTACGAGCCTCTGGTCGATGATAAATGGCCACACAACCCCCATTTTTGATGAAAATAGCCATGAACGACCATTTTCAATAATACCAGAGGCTAACACCTACGAATTTTTTTACCAAGAAATGGTCTCCACCAGAAATCCAAGAATGTGATCTATGGCAAGGAAACATATGTGGGGTGAGGTGTATGAGCCTCTGGTCGATGATCAATGGCCACACAACCCCCATTTTTGTTGAAAATAGCCATGAACGACCATTTACAATAATACCGAAGGCTAACACCTACAGATTTTTGACCAAGAAATGGTCTCCACCAGAAATCCAAGAATGTGATCTATGGCAAGGAAACATATGTGGGGTGAGGTGTACGAGCCTCTGATCGATGATCAATGGCCACACAACCCCCATTTTTGTCGAAAATAGCCATGAACAACCATTTTCAATAATTCCGAAGGCTAACACCTACAGATTTTTGACCAAAATGGGGGTTGTGTGGCCATTGATCATCGACCAGAGGCTCATACACCTCACCCCACATATGTTTCCTTGCCATAGATCACATTCTTGGATTTCTGGTGGAGACCATTTCTTGGGCAAAAATCCGAATGTGTTAGCCTTTGGTATTTTTGAAAATGGTCATTCATGGCTATTTTCGACAAAAATGGGGGTTGTGTGGCCATTGATCTTCGACCAGAGGCTCATACACCTCACTACACATATGTTTCCTTGCCATAGATCACATTCTTGGATGGTGGAGACCATTTCTTGGTCAGAAATCCATAGGTGTTAGCCTTTAGTGTCATTGAAAATGGTCGTTCATGGCTATTTTTGACAAAAATGGGGGTTGTGTGGCCATTGATCATCGACCAGAGGCTCGTACACTTCACCCCACATATGTTTTCTTTCCATAGATCACATTCTTGGATTTCTGGAGTAGACCATTCCTTGGTCAAAAATCTGTTGGTGTTAGCCTTCGGTATTATTGAAAATGGTCGTTCATGGCTATTTTCGACAAAAATGGGGGTTGTGTGGCCATTTATCATCGACCAGAGGCTCGTACACCTCACCCCACATATGTTTCCTTGCCATAGAACACATTCTTGGATTTCTGGTGGAGACCATTTCTTGGTCAAAAATCCGTACGTGTTAGCCTTCGGTGTCTTTGAAAATGGTCGTTCATGGCTATTTTCGACAAAAATGGGGGTTGTGTGGCCATTTATCATCGACCAGAGGCTCGTACACCTCACCCCACATATGTTTCCTTGCCATAGAACACATTCTTGGATTTCTGGTGGAGACCATTTCTTGGGCAAAAATCCGAATGTGTTAGCCTTCGGTATTTTTGAAAATGGTCATTCATGGCTATTTTCGACAAAAATGGGGGTTGTGTGGCCATTGATCTTCGACCAGAGGCTCATACACCTCACTACACATATGTTTCCTTGCCATAGATCAAATTCTTGGATTTATAGTGGAGACCATTTCTTGGTCAAAAATCCATAGGTGTTAGCCTTCAGTGTCATTGAAAATGGTCATTCATGGCTATTTTCGACAAAGATGGGGGTTGTGTGGCCATTGATCATCGACCAGAGGCTCGTACACTTCACCCCACATATGTTTTCTTGCCATAGATCACATTCTTGGATTTCTGGTGGAGACCATTTTTTGGTCAAAAATCTGTTGGTGTTAGCCTTCGGTATTATTGAAAATGGTCGTTCATGGCTATTTTCGACTGAAATGGGGTTGTGTGGCCATTTATCATCGACCAGAGGCTCATACACCTCACCCCACATATGTTTCCTTGCCATAGATCACATTCTTGGATATCTTGTGGAGACCATTTGTTGGTCAAAAATCCGTACGTGTTAGCCTTCGGTATTATTGAAAATGGTCATTCATGGCTATTTTCGACAAAAATGGGGGTTGTGTGGCCATTGATCATAGACCAAAGGCTCGTACACCTCACCCCACATATGTTTCCTTGCCATAGATCACATTCTTTGATTTCTGGTGGAGACGATTTCTTGGTCAAAAATCCGAATGTGTTAGCCTTCGGAACTATTGAAAATGGTCGTTCATGGCTATTTTCGATAAAAATGGGGGTTGTGTGGCCATTGATATTGGACCAGAGGCTCATACACCTCACTACACATATGTTTCCTTGCCATAGATCACATTCTTGGATTTATGGTGGAGACCATTTCTTGGTCAAAAATCTGTAGGTGTTAGCCTTCTGTGTCATTGAAAATGGTCCTTCATGGCTAATTTCGACAAAAATTAGGGTTGTGTGGCCATTGATCGTCGACCAGAGGCTCATACACCTCACCCCACATATGTTTCCTTGTCGTAGATCACATTCTTGGATTTCTGGTGGAGACCATTTCTTGGTCAAAAATCCGTAGGTGTTAGCCTTCGGTATTATTGAAAATGGTCGTTCATGGCTATTTTCGACAAAAATGGGGGTTGTGTGGCCATTGATCATCGACCAGAGGCTCATACACCTCACCCCACATATGTTTCCTTGCCATAGATCACATTCTTGGATTTCTGGTGGAGACCATTTCTTGGTCAAAAACTCGTACGTGTTAGCCTTCGGTATTATTGAAAATGGTCGCTCATGGCTATTTTCAGCAAAATGGGGGTTGTGTGGCCATTGATCATCGACCAGAGGCTCGTACACCTCACCCCACATATGTTTCCTTGCCATAGATCACATTCTTGGATTTCTGGTGCAGACCATTTCTTGGGCAAAAATCCGAATGTGTTAGCCTTTGGTATTTTTGAAAATGTTCATTCATGGCTATTTTCGACAAAAATGGGGGTTGTGTGGCCATTGATCTTCGACTAGAGGCTCATACACCTCACTAAACATATGTTTCCTTGCCATAGATCACATTCTTGTATTTATGGTGGACACCATTTCTTGGTCAAAAATCCGTAGGTGTTAGCCTTCAGTGTCATTGAAAATGGTCGTTCATGGCTATTTTCGACAAAAATTAGGGTTGTGTGGCCATTGATCATAGACCAGAGGCTCATACACCTCACCCCACATATGTTTTCTTGCCGTAGAGCACATTCTTGGATTTCTGGTGGAGACCATTTCTTGGTCAAAAATCCGTAGGTGTTATCCTTCGGTATTATTGAAAATGGTCGTTCATGGCTATTTTCGACAAAAATGGGGGTTGTGTGGCCAGTGATCATCGACAAGAGGCTCATACACCTCACCCCACATATGTTTCCTTGCCATAGATCACATTCTTGGATTTCTGGTGGAGACCATTTCTTGGTCAAAAACTCGTACGTGTTAGCCTTCGGTATTATTGAAAATGGTCGTTCATGGCTATTTTCGGCAAAATGGGGGTTGTGTGGCCATTGATCATCGACCAGAGGCTCGTACACCTCACCCCACATATGTTTCCTTGCCATAGATCACATTCTTGGATTTCTGGTGGTGACCATTTCTTGGGCAAAAATCCGAATGTGTTAGCCTTTGGTATTTTTGAAAATGGTCACTCATGGCTATTTTCGACAAAAATGGGGGTTGTGTGGCCATTGATCTTCGACCAGAGGCTCATACACCTACACATATGTTTCCTTGCCATAGATCACATTCTTGGATTTATGGTGGAGACCATTTCTTGGTCAAAAATCCGTAGGTGTTAGCCTTCTGTGTCATTGAAAATGGTCCTTCATGGCTATTTTCGACAAAAATTAGGGTTGTGTGGCCATTGATCGTCGACCAGAGGCTCATACACCTCACCCCACATATGTTTCCTTGTCGTAGATCACATTCTTGGATTTCTGGTGGAGACCATTTCTTGGTCAAAAATCCGAATGTGTTAGCCTTTGGTATTTTTGAAAATGGTCCTTCATGGCTATTTTCGACAAAAATTAGGGTTGTGTGGCCATTGATCGTCGACCAGAGGCTCATACACCTCACCCCACATATGTTTCCTTGCCATAGATCACATTCTTGGATTTCTGGTGCAGACCATTTCTTGGGCAAAAATCCGAATGTGTTAGCCTTTGGTATTTTTGAAAATGTTCATTCATGGCTATTTTCGACAAAAATGGGGGTTGTGTGGCCATTGATCTTCGACTAGAGGCTCATACACCTCACTAAACATATGTTTCCTTGCCATAGATCACATTCTTGTATTTATGGTGGACACCATTTCTTGGTCAAAAATCCGTAGGTGTTAGCCTTCAGTGTCATTGAAAATGGTCGTTCATGGCTATTTTCGACAAAAATTAGGGTTGTGTGGCCATTGATCATAGACCAAAGGCTCATACACCTCACCCCACATATGTTTTCTTGCCGTAGAGCACATTCTTGGATTTCTGGTGGAGACCATTTCTTGGTCAAAAATCCGTAGGTGTTATCCTTCGGTATTATTGAAAATGGTCGTTCATGGCTATTTTCGACAAAAATGGGGGTTGTGTGGCCAGTGATCATCGACCAGAGGCTCATACACCTCACCCCACATATGTTTCCTTGCCATAGATCACATTCTTGGATTTTTGGTGGAGACCATTTCTTGGTCAAAAACTCGTACGTGTTAGCCTTCGGTATTATTGAAAATGGTCGTTCATGGCTATTTTCGGCAAAATGGGGGTTGTGTGGCCATTGATCATCGACCAGAGGCTCGTACACCTCACTCCACATATGTTTCCTTGCCATAGATCACATTCTTGGATTTCTGGTGGAGACCATTTCTTGGGCAAAAATCCGAATGTGTTAGCCTTTGGTATTTTTGAAAATGGTCACTCATGGCTATTTTCGACAAAAATGGGGGTTGTGTGGCCATTGATCTTCGACCAGAGGCTCATACACCTACACATATGTTTCCTTGCCATAGATCACATTCTTGGATTTATGGTGGACACCATTTCTTGGTCAGAAATCCATAGGTGTTAGCCTTTAGTGTCATTGAAAATGGTCGTTCATGACTATTTTCGACAAAAATGGGGGTTGTGTGGCCATTGATCATCGACCAGAGGCTCGTACACTTCACCCCACATATGTTTTCTTTCCATAGATCACATTCTTGGATTTCTAGAGGAGACCATTCCTTGGTCAAAAATCTGTTGGTGTTAGCCTTCGGTATTATTGAAAAAGGTGGTTCATGGCTATTTTCGACTAAAATGGGGGTTGTGTGGCCATTTATCATCGACCAGAGGCTCGTGCAATTCACCCCACATATGTTTCCTTGCCATAGATCACATTCTTGGATTTCTGGTGGAGGGCATTTCTTGGTCAAAAATCCGTACGTGTTAGCCTTCGGTATTATTGAAAATGGTCGTTCATGGCTATTTTCGACAAAAATGGGGGTTGTGTGGCCAATGATCATCGACCAGAGGCTCGTACACCTCACCCCACATATGTTTCCTTGCCATAGATCACATTCTTGGATTTCCGGTGGAGACCATTTATTGGTCAAAAATCTGTACGTGTTAGCCTTCAGTATTATTGAAAATGGTCATTCATGGCTATTTTCGACAAAAATGGGGGTTGTGTGGCCATTGATCATCGACAAGAGGCTCGTAAACCTCACCCCACATAAGTTTCCTTGCCATAGATCACATTCTTTGATTTCTGGTGGAGACAATTTCTTGGTCAAAAATCTGAATGTTTTAGCCTTCGGTACTATTGAAAATGGTCGTTCATGGCTATTTATCGACCAGAGGCTCACAAACCCCATTTTTGTCGAAAATAGCCATGAACGACCATTTTCAATGACACTGAAGGCTAACACCTACTGATTTTTGACCAAGAAATCGTCTCCACCGGAAATCCAAGAATGTGATCTATGGCAAGGAAACATATGTGGGGTGAATTGCACGAGCCTCTGGTCGATGATAAATGGCCACACAACCCCCATTTTAGTCGAAAATAGCCATGAACGACTATTTTCAATAATACCAAAGGCTAACACCAACAAATTTTTGACCAAGGAATGGTCTCCTCCAGAAATCCAAGAATGTGATCTATGGAAAGAAAACATATGTGGGGTGAAGTGTAAGAGCCTCTGGTCGATGATCAATGGCCACACAACCCCCATTTTTGTCGAAAATAGCCATGAACGACCATTTTCAATGACACTAAAGGCTAACACCTATGGATTTCTGACCAAGAAATGGTCTCCACCATAAATCCAAGAATGCGATCTATGGCAAGGAAACATATGTGGGGTGAGGTGTACGAGCCTCTGGTAGATGATCAATGGCCACACAACACCCATTTTTGTCGAAAATAGCCATGAACGACCATTTTCAATAATACCGAAGGCTAACACGTATGGATTTTTGACCAAGAAATGGTCTCCACGAGAAATCCAAGATTTTGATCTATGGCAATAAAACATATGTGGGGTGAGGTGTACGAGCCTCTGGTCGATGATCAATGGCCACACAACCCCCATTTTTGTCGAAAATAGCCATGAACGACCATTTTCAATAATACCGAAGGCTAACACCTACGGATTTTTGACCAAGAAATGGTCTCCACCAGAAATCCAAGAATGTGATCTATGGCAAGGAAACATATGTGGGGTGAGGTGTACGAGCCTCTGGTCGATTATCAATGGCCACACAACCCCCATTATTGTCGAAAATAGCCATGAACGACTATTTTCAATGACACTGAAGGCTAACACCTATGGATTTTTGACCAAGAACTGGTCTCCACCATAGATCCAAGAAAGTGATCTATGGCAAGAAAACATATGTGTAGTGAGGTGTATGAGGCTCTGGTTGAAGATAAATGGCCACACAACCCCCATTTTTGTCGAAAATAGCCATGAATAACCATTTTCAATAATACCGAAGGCTAACACATTCGGATTTTTGCCTAAGAAATGGTCTCCACCAGAAATCCAAGAATGTGATCTACGACAAGGAAACATATGCGGGTGAGGTGTATGAGCCCCTAGTCGATGATCAATGGACACAGAACCTCTATTTTGTCGAAAATAGCCATGAACGACCATTTTCAATAATACCGAAGGCTAACACGTATGGATTTTTGACCAAGAAATGGTCTCCACCAGAAATCCAAGAATGTGATCTACGGCAAGGAAACATATGTGGGTGAGGCGTACGAGCCTCTGGTCGATGATCAATGGCCACACAACCCCCATTTTGTCGAAAATAGCCATGAACGACCACGACCATTTTCAATAATACCGAAGGCTAACACGTACGAATTTTTGACCAAGAAATGGTCTCCACTAGAAATCCAAGAATGTGATCTATGGCAAGGAAACATATGTGGGGTGAGGTGTACGAGTCTCTGGTTGATGATAAATGGCCACACAACCCCCATTTTTTATGAAAATAACCATGAACGACCATTTTCAATAATACCGAAGGCTAACACCTACGGATTTTTGACCAACAAATGGTCTCCACTAGAAATCCAAGAATGTGGTTGATGGCAAGGAAACATATGTGGGGTGAGGTGTATGAGCCTTTGGTTGATGATCAATGGCCTCACAACCCCCATTTTTGTCGAAAATATCTATGAACGACCATTTTCAATAATACCGAAGGCTAACACCTACGGATTTTTTACCAAGAAATGGTCACCACCAGAAATCCAAGAATGTGATCTATGGCAAGGAAACATATCTGGGGTTAGGTGTACGAGCCTCTGGTCGATAAGCAATGGCCACACAACCCCCATTTTTGTCGAAAATAGCCATAAATGACCATTTTCAATAATACCGAAGGCTAACACGTACGGATTTTTAACCAAGAAATGGCCTCCACCAGAAATCCAAGAATGTGATCTATAGCAAGAAAACGTATGTGAGGTGAAGTGTACGAGCCTCTGGTCGATGATCAATGGCCACACAACCCCCATTTTTGTCGAAAATAGCCATGAACGACCATTTTCAATGACACTGAAGGCTAACACCTATGGATTTTTGACCAAGAAATGGTCTCCACCAGAAATCCAAGAATGTGGTCTATGGCAAGGAAACATATGTGGGGTGAGGTGTATGAGCCTTTGGTCGATGATCAATTGCCACACAACCCACATTTTTGTCAAAAATAGCCATGAACGACCATTTTCAATAATACTACAGGCTAACACCTATGGATTTTTAACCAAGAAATGGTCTCCACCAAAAATCCAAGAATGTGATCTATGGTAAGGAAACATATGTGGCTTACACCTTGGATATGTTTCCTTGTCGTTGATCACATTCTTGGATTTCTGGTGGAGACCATTTCTTGGTCAAAAATCCGTAGGTGTTAGCCTTTGGTATTATTGAAAATGGTCGTTCATGGCTATTTTCGACAAAAATGGGGGTTGTGTGGCCATTGATCATCGACCAGAGGCTCATACACCTCACCCCACATATGTTTACTTGCCATAGATCACATTCTTGGATTTCTGGTGGAGACCATTTCTTGGGCAAAAATCCGAATGTGTTAGCCTTTGGTATTTTTGAAAATGGTCATTCATGGCTATTTTCGACAAAATGGGGGTTGTGTGGCCATTGATCTTCGACCAGAGGCTCATACACCTCACTACACATATGTTTCCTTGCCATAGATCACATTCTTGGATGGTGGAGACCATTTCTTGGTAAGAAATCCATAGGTGTTAGCCTTTAGTGTCATTGAAAATGGTCGTTCATGGCTATTTTTGACAAAAATGGGGGTTGTGTGGCCATTGATCATCGACCAGAGGCTCGTACACTTCACCCCACATATGTTTTCTTTCCATAGATCACATTCTTGGATTTCTGGAGTAGACCATTCCTTGGTCAAAAATCTGTTGGTGTTAGCCTTCGGTATTATTGAAAATGGTCGTTCATGGCTATTTTCGACTAAAATGGGGGTTTGTGGCCATTTATCATCGACCAGAGGCTCGTGCAATTCACCCCACATATGTTTCCTTGTCATAGATCACATTCTTGGATTTCTGGTGGAGACCATTTCTTGGTCAAAAATCCGTACGTGTTAGCCTTCGGTGTCATTGAAAATGGTCGTTCATGGCTATTTTCGACAAAAATGGGGGTTGTGTGGCCAATGATCATCGACCAGAGGCTCATACACTTCACCCCATATAAGTTTCCTTACCATAGATCACATTCTTTGATTTCTGGTGGAGACCATTTCTTGGTCAAAAATTCGTACGTGTTAGCATTCGGTATTATTGAAAATGGTCGTTCATGGCTATTTTCGTCAAAATGGGGGTTGTGTGGCCATTGATCATCGACCAGAGGCTCGTACACCTCACCCCACATATGTTTCCTTGCCATAGATCACATTCTTGGATTTCTGGTGGAGACCATTTCTTGGGCAAAAATCCGAATGTGTTAGCCTTCGGTATTTTTGAAAATGGTCATTCATGGCTATTTTCGACAAAAATGGGGGTTGTGTGGCCATTGATCTTCGACCAGAGGCTCATACACCTCACTACACATATGTTTCCTTGCCATAGATCAAATTCTTGGATTTATAGTGGAGACCATTTCTTGGTCAAAAATCCATAGGTGTTAGCCTTCAGTGTCATTGAAAATGGTCATTCATGGCTATTTTCGACAAAGATGGGGGTTGTGTGGCCATTGATCATCGACCAGAGGCTCGTACACTTCACCCCACATATGTTTTCTTGCCATAGATCAAATTCTTGGATTTCTGGTGGAGACCATTTCTTGGTCAAAAATCTGTTGGTGTTAGCCTTCGGTATTATTGAAAATGGTCGTTCATGGCTATTTTCAACTGAAATGGGGTTGTGTGGCCATTTATCATCGACCAGAGGCTCATACACCTCACCCCACATATGTTTCCTTGCCATAGATCACATTCTTGGATATCTTGTGGAGACCATTTGTTGGTCAAAAATCCGTACGTGTTAGCCTTCGGTATTATTGAAAATGGTCATTCATGGCTATTTTCGACAAAAATGGGGGTTGTGTGGCCATTGATCATAGACCAAAGGCTTGTACACCTCACCCCACATATGTTTCCTTGCCATAGATCACATTCTTTGATTTCTGGTGGAGACGATTTCTTGGTCAAAAATCCGAATGTGTTAGCCTTCGGAACTATTGAAAATGGTCGTTCATGGCTATTTTCGATAAAAATGGGGGTTGTGTGGCCATTGATATTGGACCAGAGGCTCATACACCTCACTACACATATGTTTCCTTGCCATAGATCATATTCTTGGATTTATGGTGGAGACCATTTTTTGGTCAAAAATCCGTAGGTGTTAGCCTTCTGTGTCATTGAAAATGGTCCTTCATGGCTATTTTCGACAAAAATTAGGGTTGTGTGGCCATTGATCGTCGACCAGAGGCTCATACACCTCACCCCACATATGTTTCCTTGTCGTAGATCACATTCTTGGATTTCTGGTGGAGACCATTTCTTGGTCAAAAATCCGTAGGTGTTAGCCTTCGGTATTATTGAAAATGGTCGTTCATGGCTATTTTCGACAAAAATGGGGGTTGTGTGGCCATTGATCATCGACCAGAGGCTCATACACCTCACCCCACATATGTTTCCTTGCCATAGATCACATTCTTGGATTTCTGGTGGAGACCATTTCTTGGTCAAAAACTCGTACATGTTAGCCTTCGGTATTATTGAAAATGGTCGCTCATGGCTATTTTCAGCAAAATGGGGGTTGTGTGGCCATTGATCATCGACCAGAGGCTCGTACACCTCACCCCACATATGTTTCCTTTCCATAGATCACATTCTTGGATTTCTGGTGCAGACCATTTCTTGGGCAAAAATCCGAATGTGTTAGCCTTTGGTATTTTTGAAAATGTTCATTCATGGCTATTTTCGACAAAAATGGGGGTTGTGTGGCCATTGATCTTCGACTAGAGGCTCATACACCTCACTAAACATATGTTTCCTTGCCATAGATCACATTCTTGTATTTATGGTGGACACCATTTCTTGGTCAAAAATCCGTAGGTGTTAGCCTTCAGTGTCATTGAAAATGGTCGTTCATGGCTATTTTCGACAAAAAATAGGGTTGTGTGGCCATTGATCATAGACCAGAGGCTCATACACCTCACCCCACATATGTTTTCTTGCCGTAGAGCACATTCTTGGATTTCTGGTGGAGACCATTTCTTGGTCAAAAATCCGTAGGTGTTATCCTTCGGTATTATTGAAAATGGTCGTTCATGGCTATTTTCGACAAAAATGGGGGTTGTGTGGCTAGTGATCATCGACCAGAGGCTCATACACCTCACCCCACATATGTTTCCTTGCCATAGATCACATTCTTGGATTTCTAGTGGAGACCATTTCTTGGTCAAAAACTCGTACGTGTTAGCCTTCGGTATTATTGAAAATGGTCGTTCATGGCTATTTTCGGCAAAATGGGGGTTGTGTGGCCATTGATCATCGACCAGAGGCTCGTACACCTCACCCCACATATGTTTCCTTGCCATAGATCACATTCTTGGATTTCTAGTGGAGACCATTTCTTGGGCAAAAATCCGAATGTGTTAGCCTTTGGTATTTTTGTAAATGGTCACTCATGGCTATTTTCGACAAAAATGGGGGTTGTGTGGCCATTGATCTTCGACCAGAGGCTCATACACCTACACATATTTTTCCTTGCCATAGATCACATTCTTGGATTTATGGTGGACACCATTTCTTGGTCAGAAATCCATAGGTGTTAGCCTTTAGTGTCATTGAAAATGGTCGTTCATGGCTATTTTCGACAAAAATGGGGGTTGTGTGGCCATTTATCATCGATCAGAGGCTCGTACACTTCACCCCACATATGTTTTCTTTCCATAGATCACATTCTTGGATTTCTGGAGGAGACCATTCCTTGGTCAAAAATCTGTTGGTGTTAGCCTTCGGTATTATTGAAAAAGGTGGTTCATGGCTATTTTCGACTAAAATGGGGGTTGTGTGGCCATTTATCATCGACCAGAGGCTCGTGCAATTCACCCCACATATGTTTCCTTGCCATAGATCACATTCTTGGATTTCTGGTGGAGGCCATTTCTTGGTCAAAAATCTGTACGTGTTAGCCTTCGGTATTATTGAAAATGGTCGTTCATGGCTATTTTCGACAAAAATGGGGGTTGTGTGGCCAATGATCATCGACCAGAGGCTCGTACACCTCACCCCACATATGTTTCCTTGCCATAGATCACATTCTTGGATTTCCGGTGGAGACCATTTATTGGTCAAAAATCTGTACGTGTTAGCCTTCAGTATTATTGAAAATGGTCATTCATGGCTATTTTCGACAAAAATGGGGGTTGTGTGGCCATTGATCATCGACAAGAGGCTCGTAAACCTCAGCCCACATAAGTTTACTTGCCATAGATCACATTCTTTGATTTCTGGTGGAGACAATTTCTTGGTCAAAAATCTGAATGTTTTAGCCTTCGGTACTATTGAAAATGGTCGTTCAAGGCTATTTATCGACCAGAGGCTCACAAACCCCATTTTTGTCGAAAATAGCCATGAACGACCATTTTCAATGACACTGAAGGCTAACACCTACTGATTTTTGACCAAGAAATGGTCTCCACCGGAAATCCAAGAATGTGATCTATGGCAAGGAAACATATGTGGGGTGAATTGCACGAGCCTCTGGTCGATGATAAATGGCCACACAACCCCCATTTTAGTCGAAAATAGCCATGAACGACTATTTTCAATAATACCAAAGGCTAACACCAACAAATTTTTGACCAAGGAATGGTCTCCTCCAGAAATCCAAGAATGTGATCTATGGAAAGAAAACATATGTGGGGTGAAGTGTAAGAGCCTCTGGTCGATGATCAATGGCCACACAACCCCCATTTTTGTCGAAAATAGCCATGAACGACCATTTTCAATGACACTAAAGGCTAACACCTATGGATTTCTGACCAAGAAATGGTCTCCACCATAAATCCAAGAATGTGATCTATGGCAAGGAAACATATGTGTAGTGAGGTGTATGAGCCTCTGGTCGAAGATCAATGGCCACACAACCCCCATTTTTGTCGAAAATAGCCATGAATGACCATTTTCAAAAATACCAAAGGCTAACACATTCGGATTTTTGCCCAAGAAATGGCCTCCACCAGAAATCCAAGAATGTGATCTATGGCAAGGAAACATATGTGGGGTGAGGTGTACGAGCCTCTTGTCGATGATCAATGGCCACACAACCCCCATTTTGCCGAAAACAGCCATGAACGACCATTTTCAATAATACCGAAGGCTAACACGTACGAGTTTTTGACCAAGAAATGGTCTAAACCAGAAATCCAAGAATGTGATCTATGGCAAGGAAAGATATGTGGGGTGAGGTTTATGAGCCTCTAGTCGATGATAAATGGCCACACAACCCCCATTTTTTATGAAAATAGCCATGAGCGACCATTTTCAATAATACTAGAGGCTAACACCTACGGATTTTTGACCAAGAAATGGTCTCCACCAGAAATCCAAGAATGTGATCTATGGCAAGGAAACATATGTGGGGTGAGGTGTATGAGCCTCTGGTCGGTGATCAATGGCCACACAACCCCCATTTTTGTCGAAAATAGCCATGAACGACCATTTTCAATAATACCGAAGGCTAACACCTACGGATTTTTGACCAAGAAATGGTCTCCACCAGAAATCCAAGAATGTGATCTACGGCAAGGAAACATATGTGGGGTGAGGTGTATGAGCCTCTGGTCGACGATCAATGGCCACACAACCCTATTTTTTGTCGAAAATAGCCATGAACGACCATTTTCAATGACACTGAAGGCTAACACCTACGGATTTTTGAGCAAGAAATGGTCTCCACCATAAATCCAAGAATGTGATCTATGGCAAGGAAACATATGTGTAGTGAGGTGTATGAGCCTCTGGTCGAAGATCAATGGCCACACAACCCCCATTTTTGTCGAAAATAGCCATGAATGACCATTTTCAAAAATACCAAAGGCTAACACATTCGGATTTTTGCCCAAGAAATGGTCTCCACCAGAAATCCAAGAATGTGATCTATGGCAAGGAAACATATGTGGGGTGAGGTGTACGAGCCTCTGGTCGATGATCAATGGCCACACAACCCCCATTTTGCCGAAAATAGCCATGAACGACCATTTTCAATAATACCAAAGGCTAACACGTACAAGTTTTTGAGCAAGTAATGGTCTCCATCAGAAATCCAAGAATGTGATCTATAGCAAGGAAACATATGTGGGGTGAGGTTTATGAGTCTCTAGTCGATGATAAATGGCCACACAACCCCCATTTTTTATGAAAATAGCCATGAGCGACCATTTTCAATAATACTAGAGGCTAACACCTACGGATTTTTGACCAAGAAATGGTCTCCACCAGAAATCCAAGAATGTGATCTATGGCAAGGAAACATATGTGGGGTGAGGTGTACGAGCCCTTGGTCGGTGATCAATGGCCACACAACCCCCATTTTTGTCGAAAATAGCCATGAACGACCATTTTCAATAATACCGAAGGCTAACACCTACGGATTTTTGACCAAGAAATGGTCTCCACCAGAAATCCAAGAATGTGATCTACGGCAAGGAAACATATGTGGGGTGAGGTGTATGAGCCTCTGGTCGACGATCAATGGCCACACAACCCTATTTTTTGTCGAAAATAGCCATGAACGACCATTTTCAATGACACTGAAGGCTAACACCTACGGATTTTTGACCAAGAAATGGTCTCCACCATAAATCCAAGAATGTGATCTATGGCAAGGAAACATATGTGTAGTGAGGTGTATGAGCCTCTGGTCGAAGATCAATGGCCACACAACCCCCATTTTTGTCGAAAATAGCCATGAATGACCATTTTCAAAAATACCGAAGGCTAACACATTCGGATTTTTGCCCAAGAAATGGTCTCCACCAGAAATCCTAGAATGTGATCTATGGCAAGGAAACATATGTGGGGTGAGGTGTACGAGCCTCTGGTCGATGATCAATGGCCACACAACCCCCATTTTGCCGAAAATAGCCATGAACGACCATTTTCAATAATTACCAAAGGCTAACACGTACAAGTTTTTGAGCAAGTAATGGTCTCCATCAGAAATCCAAGAATGTGATCTATAGCAAGGAAACATATGTGGGGTGAGGTGTACGAGCCTCTGGTCGATGATAAATGGCCACACAACCCCCATTTTTTATGAAAATAGCCATGAGCGACCATTTTCAATAATACTAGAGGCTAACACCTACGGATTTTTGACCAAGAAATGGTCTCCACCAGAAATCCAAGAATGTGATCTATGGTAAGGAAACATATGTGGGGTTAGGTGTTTGAGCCTCTGGTCGATTATCAATGGCCACACAACCCCCATTTTTGTCGAAAATAGCCATGAACGACCATTTTCAATAATACCGAAGGCTAACACCTACGGATTTTTGACCAAGAAATGGTCTCCACCAGAAACCAATGAATGTGATCTACGGCAAGGAAACATATGTGGGGTGAGGTGTATGAGCCTCTGGTCGACGATCAATGGACACACAACCCTAATTTTTGTCGAAAATAGCCATGAACGACCATTTTCAATGACACTGAAGGCTAACACCTACGGATTTTTGACCAAGAAATGGTCTCCACCATAAATCCAAGAATGTGATCTATGCCAAGGAATCATATGTGGGGTGAGGTGTATGAGCCTCTGGTCGATGATCAATGGCCACACAACCCCCATTTTTGTCGAAAATAGCCATGAACGACCATTTTCAATAATACCGAAGGCTAACACCTACGGATTTTTGACCAAGAAATGGTCTCCACCAGAAATCCAAGAATGTGATCTACGGCAAGGAAACATATGTGGGGTGAGGTGTATGAGCCTCTGGTCGACGATCAATGGCCACACAACCCAAATTTTTGTCAAAAATAGCCATGAACGACCATTTTCAATGACACTGAAGGCTAACACCTACAGATTTTTGACCAAGAAATGGTCTCCACCATAAATCCAAGAATGTGATCCATGGCAAGGAAACATATGTGTAGTGAGGTGTATGAGCCTCTGGTCGAAGATCAATGGCCACACAACCCCCATTTTTGTCGAAAATAGCCATGAATGACCATTTTCAAAAATACCAAAGGCTAACACATTCGGATTTTTGCCCAAGAAATGGTCTTCACCAGAAATCCAAGAATGTGATATATGGCAAGGAAACATATGTGGGGTGAGGTGTACGAGCCTTTGGTCGATGATCAATGGCCACACAACCCCCATTTTGCCGAAAATAGCCATGAACGACCATTTTCAATAATACCGAAGGCTAACACGTACGAGTTTTTGACCAAGAAATGGTCTCCACCAGAAATCCAAGAATGTGATCTATGGCAAGAAAACATATGTGGGGTGAGGTTTATGAGCCTCTAGTCGATGATAAATGGCCACACAACCCCCATTTTTAATGAAAATAGCCATGAGCGACCATTTTCAATAATACTAGAGGCTAAGACCTACGGATTTTTGACCAAGAAATGGTCTCCACTAGAAATCCAAGAATGTGATCTATGGCAAGGAAACATATGTGGGGTGAGGTGTATGAGCCTCTGGTCGATGATCAATGGCCACACAACCCCCATTTTTGTCGAAAATAGCCATGAACGACCATTTTCAATAATACCGAAGGCTAACACCTACGGAATTTTGACCAAGAAATGGTCTCCACCAGAAATCAAAGAATGTGATCTACGGCAAGGAAACATATGTGTAGTGAGGTGTATGAGCCTCTGGTCCAATATCAATGGCCACACAACCCCCATTTTTGTCGAAAATAGCCATGAACGACCATTTTCAATGGTTCCGAAGGCTAACACATTCGGATTTTTGACCAAGAGATGGTCTCCACCAGAAATCAAAGAATGTGATCTATGGCAAGGAAACATATGTGGGGTGAGGTGTATGAGCCTCTAGTCGATGATAAATGGCCACACAACCCCAATTTTAGTCGAAAATAGCCATGAACGACCATTTTCAATAATACCAAAGGCTAACACCAACGGATTTCTGACTAAGAAATGGTCTCTACCAGAAATCCAAGAATGTGATCTATGGCAAGAAAACCTATGTGGGGTGAAGTGTACGAGCCTCTGGTCGATGATCAATGGCCACACAACCCCCATTTTTGTCGGAAATAGCCATGAACGACCATTTTCAATGGCACTGAAGGCTAACACCTACGGATTTTTGACCAAGAAATGGTCTCCACCATAAATCCAAGAATGTGATCTATGGCAAGGAAACATATGTGTAGTGAGGTGTATGAGCCTCTGGTCAAAGATCAATGGCCACACAACGCCCATTTTTGTCGAAAATAGCCATGAATGACAATTTTCAATAATACCGAAGGCTAACACATTCGGATTTTTGCCCAAGAAATGGTCTCCACTAGAAATCCAAGAATGTGATCTATGGCAAGGAAACATATCTGGGGTGAGGTGTACGAGCCTCTGGTCGATGATCAATGGCTACACAACCCCCATTTTGTCGAAAATAGCCAAGAACGATCATTTTCAATAATACTGAAGGCTAACACGTACGAATTTTTGACCAAGAAATGGTCTCCACCAGAAATCGAAGAATGTGATCTATAACAAGGAAACATATGTGGGGTGAGGTGTACGAGCCTCTGGTCGATGATAAATGGCCACACAACCCCCATTTTTGATGAAAATAGCCATGAACGACCATTTTCAATAATACCGAAGGCTAACACCTACGAATTTTTGACCAAGTAATGGTCTCCACCAGATATCCAAGAATGCGATATATGGAAAGGAAACATATGTGGGGTGAGGTGTATGAGCCTCTGGTCGATGATCAATGGCCAAAGAACCCCCATTTTTGTCAAAAATAGCCATGAACGACCATTTTCAATAATATCGAAGGCTAACACCTACGGATTTTTGACCAAGAAATGGTCTCCACCAGAAATCCAAAATGTGATCTATGGCAAGGAAACATATGTGGGGTGAGGTGTACGAGCCTTTGGTCGATGATCAATTGCCACATAACCCCCATTTTCGTCGAAAATAGCCATGAACGACCATTTTCAATGACACTGAAGGGTAACACCTACGGATTTTTGACCAAGAAATGGTCTCCACCATAAGTCCAAGAATATGATATATGGCAAGGAAACATATGTGGGCAGAGGTGTATGGGCCTCTGGTCGTTGATCAATGGCCACATAACGCCCATTTTTTGTCGAAAATAGCGATCAACGACCATTTTCAATAATACAGAAGGCTAACACGTATGGATTTTTGACCAAGAAATGGTCTCCACTAGAAATCCAAGAATGTGATATATGGCAAGGAAACATATGTGGGGTGAGGTGTACGAGCCTCTGGTCGATGATCAATGGCCACACAACCCCCATTTTTGTCGAAAATAGCCATGAACGACCATTTTCAATGACAGTGAAGGCTAACACCTACGGAATTTTGACGAAGAAATGGTCTCCACCTTAAATCCAAGAATGTGATCTATGGCAAGGAAACATATGTGTAGTGAGGTGTATGAGCCTCTGGTCGAAGATCAATGGCCACACAACACCCATTTTTGTCGAAAATCGCCATGAATGACCATTTTCAATAATACCGAAGGCTAACCCATTCAGATTTTTGCTCAAGAAAATGGTCGTTCATGGCTATTTTCGACAAAAATGGGGGTTGTGTGGCCATTGATATTCGACCAAAGGCTCATACACCTCACTACACATGTTTCCTTTCCATAGATCACATTCTTGGATTTATGGTGGAGACCATTTGTTGGTCAAAAATCCGTAGGTGTTAGCGTTCAGTGTCATTGAAAATGGTTGTTCATGGCTATTTTCGACAAAAATGGGGTTTGTGTGGCCGTTGATCATCGACCAGAGGCTCGTACACTTAACCCCACATATGTTTTCTTGCGATATATCACATTCTTGGATTTCTGGTGGGGACCATTTCTTGGTCAAAAATTCGTTGGTGTTAGCCTTCGGTATTATTGAAAATGGTCGTTCATGGCTATTTTCGACAAAAATGGGGGTTGTGTGGCCATTTATCATCGACCAAAGGCTCATACACCTCACCCCACATATGTTTCCTTGCCATAGATCACATTCTTGGATTTCTGGTGGAGACCATTTCTTGGTAAAAAAATTCGTAGGTGTTAGCCTCTGGTATTATTGAAAATGGTCGTTCATGGCTATTTTCATCAAAAATGGGGGTTGTGTGGCCATTTATCATCGACCAGAGGCTCGTACACCTCACCCCACATATGTTTCCTTGCCATAGATCACATTCTTGGATTTCTGGTGGAGACCATTTCTTGGTCAAAAATTCGTACGTGTTAGCCTTCGGTATTATTGAAAATGGTCGTTCATGGCTATTTTCGACAAAATGGGGGTTGTGTGGCCATTGATCATCGACCAGAGGCTCGTACACCTCACTCCACATATGTTTCCTTGCCATAGATCACATTCTAGGATTTCTGGTGGAGACCATTTCTTGGGCAAAAATCCGAATGTGTTAGCCTTCGGTATTTTTGAAAATGGTCATTCATGGCTATTTTCGACAAAAATGGGGGTTGTGTGGCCATTGATCTTCGACCAGAGGCTCATACACCTCACTACACATATGTTTCCTTGCCATAGATCAAATTCTTGGATTTATGGTGGAGACCATTTCTTGGTCAAAAATCCATTGGTGTTAGCCTTCAGTGTCATTGAAAATGGTTGTTCATGGCTATTTTCGACAAAAATGGGGGTTGTGTGGCCATTGATCATCGACCAGAGGCTCGTACACTTCACCCCACATATGTTTTCTTGCCATAGATCACATTCTTGGATTTCTGGTGGAGACCATTTCTTGGTCAAAAATCCGTACGTGTTAGCCTTCGGTATTATTGAAAATGGTCATTCATGGCTATTTTCGACAAAAATGGGGGTTGTGTGGCCATTGATCATCGACCAAGGGCTCGTACACCTCACCCCACATATGTTTCCTTGCCATAGATCACATTCTTTGATTTCTGGTGGAGACCATTTCTTGGTCAAAAATCCGAATGTGTTTGCCTTCGGAACTATTGAAAATGGTCGTTCATGGCTATTTTCGTTAAAAATGGGGGTTGTGTGGCCATTGATATTGGACCAGAGGCTCATACACCTCACTACACATATGTTTCCTTGCCATAGATCACATTCTTGGATTTATGGTGGAGAACTTTTCTTGGTCAAAAATCCGTAGGTGTTAGCCTTCAGTGTCATTGAAAATGGTCGTTCATGGCTATTTTCGACAAAAATTAGGGTTGTGTGGCCATTGATCGTCGACCAGAGGCTCATACACCTCACCCCACATATGCCGTAGGTGTTAGCCTTCGGTATTATTGAAAATGGTTGTTCATGGCTATTTTCGACAAAAATGGGGGTTGTGTGGCCATTGATCATCGACCAGAGGCTCATACACCTCACCCCACATATGTTTCCTTGCCATAGATCACATTCTTGGATTTATGGGGGAGACCATTTCTTGGTCAATAACTCGTACGTGTTAGCCTTCGGTATTATTGAAAATGGTCGTTCATGGCTATTTTCGGCAAAATGGGGGTTGTGTGGCCATTTATCATCGACCAGAGGCTCGTACACCTCACCCCACATATGTTTCCTTGCCATAGATCACATTCTTGGATTTATGGTGGAGACCATTTCTTGGTCAAAAATCCGTAGGTGTTAGCCTTCAGTGTCATTGAAAATGGTCGTTCATGGCTATTTTCGACAAAAATTAGGGTTGTGTGGCCATTGATCGTCGACCAGAGGCTCATACACCTCACCCCACATATGTTTCCTTGTCGTAGATCACATTCTTGGATTTCTGGTGGAGACCATTTCTTGGTCAAAAATCCGTAGGTGTTAGCCTTCGGTATTATTGAAAATGGTCGTTCATGGCTATTTTCGACAAAAATAAGGGTTGTGTGGCCATTGATCATCGACCAGAGGCTCATACACCTCACCCCACATATGTTTCCTTGCCATAGATCACATTCTTGGATTTCTAGTGGAGACCATTTCTTGGTCAAAAATCCGTAGGTGTTAGCCTCTAGTATTATTGAAAATGGTCGCTCATGGCTATTTTCATAAAAAATGGAGGTTGTGTGGCCATTTATCATCAACTAGAGGCTCATAAACCTACTCCCCGTTGAGGAGGCCACAAAGGCCGGGTCTCTTTCAACCCTTCCCTCTCTCAAACGGTCCCTCGGACCGAGTGAGCTTCTCTTCTCAAATCAAAGCCGGGAACAAAAACTTCCCCGCAAGGGCCACCACACAATTGGTGCCTCTTGCCTTGATTACAATTGAGTTTTGATCACAAGAACAAGTGAGAAAGAAAAGAAGCAATCCAAGCGCAAGAGCTCAAAAGAACACGGCAAATCTCTCTCGCTAATCACTAAAGCCTTTTGTGGAATTGGAGAGGATTTGATCTCTTTGGTGTGTCTAGAATTGAATGCCTAGCTCTTGTAAGTGGTTGAGAAGTGGAAAACTTGGATGACTTGAATGTGGGGGTGGTTGGGGTATTTATAGCCCCAACCACCAAACTTGACCGTTGGTGGAGGCTGTCTTGTTCGATGGCGCACCGGACAGTCCGGTGCACACCGGACATGTCCGGTGCCCCAGCCACGTCACCAATGCCGTTGGATTCTGACCATTGGAGCTTCTGACTTCTGGGCCCGCCTGGATGTCCGGTGCACACCGGACATCTCCTGTTCATTGTCCGGTTAGCCAGTATGGGCGCGCCTGACTTCTGCGCGCGCTGCGCGCGCATTAAATGCATCGCAGGTAGCCGTTGGCGTTGAAATAGCCGTTGCTCCGCTGTTACACCGGACAGTCCGGTGTACACCGGACAGTCCGGTGAATTATAGCGGAGCGGCTGAATTGAATTCCCGAGGCTGGCGAGTTCCGAAGGCGGCTCTCCCCTGGAGCACCGGACACTGTCCGGTGTACACCGGACAGTCCGGTGAATTATAGCGGAGTCGCCTCTGGAAATTCCCGAAGGTGGCGAGTTCGAGTTGGAGTCCTCTGGTGCACCGGACACTGTCCGGTGGTGCACCGGACACTGTCCGGTGGCACACCGGACAGTCCGGTGTGCCAGACCAGAGGAGCCTTCGGTTGCTCCTTTGCTCTTTTGTTGAACCCAACATTTGGTCTTTTTATTGGCTGAGTGTGAACCTTTTACACCTGTATGACTTATACACTAGAGCAAACTAGTTAGTCCATTGGTTTGTGTTGGGCAATTCAACCACCAAAATTAATTAGGGACTAGGTGTAAGCCTAATTCCCTTTCAATCTCCCCCTTTTTGGTGATTGATGCCAACACAAGCCAAAGCAAATATAGAAGTGCATAATTGAACTAGTTTGCATAATGTAAGTGCAAAGGTTGCTTGGAATTGAGCCAATATAAATACTTACAAGATATGCATGGATTGTTTCTTTTATTCTTAATATTTTGGACCACGCTTGCACCACATGTTTTGTTTTTGCAAACTCTTTTGTAAATCCTTTTCAAAGTTCTTTTGCAAATAGTCAAAGGTAAATGAATAAGATTTTGCAAAGCATTTTCAAGATTTGAAATTTTCTCCCCTTGTTTCAAATGCTTCTCCTTTGACTTCAACAAAACTCCCTCTTAGTGTTCAAGAGGGTTTTGATATATCATTTTTGAAATACTACTTTCTCCCCCTTTTGAACACAATAGGAAACCAATTGATAATATTCTTGGAAACACGAAGTTTTTGAAATTGGTGGTGGTGCGGTCCTTTTTGCTTTGGGCTCTTACTTTCTCCCCCTTTGGCATGAATCGCCAAAAAACGGAATCATTAGAGCCCTTTCAATCTCCCCCTTTGGTCATAAATAAATGAGTTAAAATTATACCAAAGACGAAGCCCTTTTGCTTGGTGCTCATGCTTTCTCTCCCAAGAATGGAGAGTGACTTGGAGTGACGGCGAAGGATGAGTTACGGAGTGGAAGCCTTTGCCTTCGCCGAAGATTCCAATTCCCTTCAATATTCCTATGACTTGGTTTGAAATTCACTTGAAAACACATTAGTCATAGCATATGAAAGAGATATGATCAAAGGTATGTAAAATGAGCTATGTGTGCAAGTTAACAAAAGAAGTTCCTAGAATCAAGAATATTTAGCTCATGCCTAAGTTTGTTAAAAGATTGTTCATCAAGTGGCTTGGTAAAGATATCGGCTAATTGATCTTTAGTATTAATGTAAGAAATCTCGATATCTCCCTTTTGTTGGTGATCCCTTAGAAAATGATACCGAATGGCTATGTGTTTAGTGCGGCTGTGCTCGACGGGATTATCCGCCATCTTGATTGCACTCTCATTATCACATAGCAAAGGGACTTTGGTTAATTTGTAACCGTAGTCCCGCAGGGTTTGCCTCATCCAAAGCAATTGCGCGCAACAATGACCTGCGGCAATGTACTCGGCTTCGGCGGTGGAAAGAGCGACCGAATTTTGCTTCTTTGAAGCCCAAGACACCAAGGATCTTCCCAAGAACTGGCAAGTCCCCGATGTGCTCTTCCTATTGATATTGCACCCCGCCCAATCGGCATCCGAGTAACCAATCAAATCAAAAGTGGATCCCCTAGGATACCAAAGCCCAAACTTAGGAGTGTAAGCCAAATATCTCAAGATTCGTTTTACGGCCGTAAGGTGAGCTTCCTTAGGGTCGGCTTGGAATCTAGCACACATGCATACGGAAAGCATAATATCCAGTCGAGATGCACATAAATAGAGTAAAGAACCTATCATCGACCGGTATACCTTTTGATCCACGGACTTACTTCTCGTGTCGAGGTCGAGATGCCCATTAGTTCCCATGGGTGTCTTGATGGGCTTGGCATCCTTCATCCCAAACTTGTTGAGAATGTCTTGAGTGTACTTCGTTTGGCTAAGGAAGGTGCCTTCTTGGAGTTGTTTCACTTGAAATCCTAAGAAATACTTCAACTCCCCCATCATAGACATCTCGAACTTTTGTGTCATGATCCTACTAAACTCTTCACATGTAGACTCGTTAGTAGACCCAAATATGATATCATCAACATAAATTTGGCATACAAACAAGTCATTTTCAAGAGTTTTAGTGAATAGAGTAGGATCGGCTTTTCCGACTTTGAAGCCATTAGCAATAAGGAAATCTCTAAGGCATTCATACCATGCTCTTGGGGCTTGCTTGAGCCCATAAAGCGCCTTAGAGAGCTTATAGACATGGTTAGGGTACTCACTGTCTTCAAAGCCGAGAGGTTGCTCAACATAGACCTCTTCCTTGATCGGTCCATTGAGGAAGGCACTCTTCACGTCCATTTGATAAAGCTTGAGGCCATGGTAAGTAGCATAGGCCAATAATATGCGAATTGACTCAAGCCTAGCTACGGGTGCATAGGTTTCACCGAAATCCAAACCTTCGACTTGGGAGTATCCTTTGGCCACAAGTCGAGCTTTGTTCCTTGTCACCACACCATGCTCATCTTGCTTGTTGCGGAAGACCCATTTGGTTCCTACAACATTTTGATTAGGACGTGGAACTAAATGCCATACCTCATTCCTAGTGAAGTTGTTGAGCTCCTCTTGCATCGCCACCACCCAATCCGAATCTTGGAGTGCTTCCTCTACCCTGTGTGGCTCAATAGAGGAAACAAAAGAGTAATGCTCACAAAAATGTGCAACACGAGATCTAGTAGTTACCCCCTTATGTATGTCGCCGAGGATGGTGTCGACGGGGTGATCTCGTTGAATTGCTTGGTGGACTCTTGGGTGTGGCGGCCTTGGTTCTTGCTCATCCTCCTTTTCTTGATTATTTGCATCTCCCCCTTGATCATTGCCGTCATCTTGAGGTGGCTCATTCGCTTGATCTTCTACTTCATCAACTTGAGCTTCATCCTCATTTTGAGTCGGTGAAGATGCTTGCGTGGAGGAGGATGGTTGATCTTGTTCATTTGGAGGCTCTTCGGATTCCTTAGGACACACATCCCCAATGGACATGTTCCTTAGCGCGATGCACGGAGTCTCTTCAATACCTATCTCATCAAGATCAACTTGCTCTACTTGAGAGCCGTTAGTCTCATCAAACACAACGTCACAAGAAACTTCAACTTGTCCAGTGGACTTGTTAAAGACTCTATATGCCCTTGTGTTTGAATCATATCCTAGTAAAAAGCCTTCTACACTCTTAGGAGCAAATTTAGATTTTCTACTTCTTTTATCAAGAATAAAACATTTGCTACCAAAAACTCTAAAATATGAAATGTTGGGCTTTTTACCGGTTAGGAGTTCATATGATGTCTTCTTGAGGATTCGGTGTAGATACAACCGGTTGATGGCGTAGCAAGCGGTGTTGACCGCCTCGGCCCAAAACCGATCCGAAGTCTTGTACTCATCAAGCATGGTTCTTGCCATGTCCAATAGAGTTCGATTCTTCCTCTCCACTACACCATTTTGTTGTGGGGTGTAGGGAGAAGAGAACTCATGCTTGATGCCCTCCTCCTCAAGGAAGCCTTCAATTTGAGAGTTCTTGAACTCCATTCCGTTGTCGCTTCTAATCTTCTTGATCCTTAAGCCGAACTCATTTTGAGCCCGTCTCGAGAATCCTTTTAAGGTCTCTTGGGTTTGAGATTTTTCCTGTAAAAAGAATACCCAAGTGAAGCGAGAATAATCATCCACTATTACAAGACAATACTTACTCCTGCCGATGCTTATGTAAGCAATCGGACCGAATAGATCCATGTGGAGTAGCTCAAGCGGCCTGTCGGTCGTCATGATGTTCTTGTGTGGATGATGGGCTCCAACTTGCTTTCCTGCCTGGCATGCGCTACAAATCCTGTCTTTCTCAAAATGAACATTTGTTAGTCCTAAAATGTGCTCTCCCTTTAGAAGCTTGTGAAGATTCTTCATCCCAACATGTGCTAGTCGGTGATGCCAGAGCCAGCCCATGTTAGTCTAGCAATTAAGCAAGTGTCGAGTTCAGCTCTATCAAAATCTACCAAGTATAGCTGACCCTCTAACACTCCCTTAAATGCTATTGAATCATCACTTCTTCTAAAGACAGTGACACCTATATCAGTGAAAAGACAGTTGTAGCCCATTTTGCATAATTGAGATACAGAAAGCAAATTGTAATCTAATGAATCTACAAGAAAAACATTGGAAATAGAATGGTCAGGAGATATAGCAATTTTACCCAATCCTTTGACCAAACCTTGGTTTCCATCCCCGAATGTGATTGCTCGATGGGGATCTTGGTTTTTCTCGTAGGAGGAGAACATCCTTTTCTCCCCTGTCATATGGTTTGTGCACCCGCTGTCGAGTATCCAACTTGAGCCCCCGGATGCATAAACCTGCAAAACAATTTTAGTTCTTGACTTTAGGTACCCAAATGGTTTTGGGTCCTTTGGCATTAGATACAAGAACTTTGGGTACCCAAACACAAGTCTTTGACCCCTTGTGTTTGCCCCCAACATATTTGGCAACTACTTTGCCGGATTTGTTAGTCAACACATGAGATGCATCAAAAGTTTTAAATGAAAGACTACGTTCATTTGATGCACTAGGAGTTCTTCTCTTAGGCAATTTAGCACGGGTTGGTTGCCTAGAGCTAGATGTCTCACCCTTATACGTAAAAGCATGGTTAGGACCAGAGTGAGACTTCCTAGAATGAATTTTCCTAATCTTGCTCTCGGGATAACCGGCATGGTACAAAATGTAACCCTCGTTATCCTGAGGCATGGGAGCCTAGCCCTTTACAAAATTAGACAATCTTTTAGGAGGGGCACTAAGTTTGACATTGTCTCCCCTTTGGAAGCCAATGCCATCCTTGATGCCAGGGCGTCTCCCATTATAGAGCATACTTCTAGCAAATTTAAACTTTTCATTTTCTAAGTTATGCTCGGCAATTTTAGCATCTAATTTTGCTATATGATCATTTTGTTGTTTAATTAATACCATGTGATCATGAATAGCATCGATATCAACATCTCTACATCTATCACAAATAGATACATGCTCAACAATAGATGTAGAGGGTTTGCAAGAATTAAGTTCAACAATCTTAGCACGTAACATATCATTTTTATCTCTAAGATCGGAAATAGTAACATTGCAAACATCAAAATCTTTAGCCTTAGCAATCAAATTTTCATTTTCTACTCTAAGGCTAGCAAGAGAATCATTCAATTCCTTAATCTTAGCAAGCAAATCATCATTATCATTTCTAAGATTGGGAATTGAAGCATTACAAACATGGGAATCAACCTTAGCGATTAATTTAACATTTTCATTTCTAAGGTTGGCAATAGTGTCATGGCATGTGCTTAGCTCACTAGATAATTTCTCACATTTTTCTACCTCTAGAGCATAAGCATTCTTAACCTTAACATGTTTCTTGTTTTCTTTAATTAGAAAATCCTCTTGGGAATCCAAAAGGTCATCTTTTTCATGGATAGCACTAACCAATTCATTTAACTTTTCCTTTTGTTCCATGTTAAGGTTGGCAAAAAGGGTACGCAAATTATCTTCTTCATCACTAGCATTATCATCACTAGAGGATTCATATCTAGTGGAGGATTTGGATTTAACCTTCTTTTTGTCGTCCTTTGCCATGAGGCACTTGTGACCGACGTTGGGGAAGAGAAGTCCCTTGGTGACGGCGATGTTGGCGGCGTCCTCGTCGTTGGAGGAGTCGCTTGAGTTTTCGTCGGAGTCCCACTCCCGACAAACATGGGCATCGCCGCCCTTCTTCTTGTAGTACCTCTTCTTCTCCTTTCTTCTTCCCTTCTTGTCGTCGCCCCTGTCACTATCACTTGATAATGGACATTTAGCTATAAAGTGACCGGGCTTACCACACTTGTAGCAAACCTTCTTGGAACGGGATTTGTAATCCTTCCCCTTCCGTTGCTTGAGGATTTGGCGAAAGCTCTTGATGATTAAAGCCATCTCCTCATTGTCGAGCTTGGAGGCATCAATTGGTTGTCTACTTGGTGTAGACTCCTCCTTCTTCTCCTCCGTCGCCTTGAATGCCACCGGTTGCGCTTCGGACATGGAGGGTTCATCAAGCTCGTTGATCTTCTTTGAGCCCTTGTTCATACATTCAAAGCTCACAAAATTCCCGATAACTTCCTCGGGGGTCATTGATGTGTATCTAGGATTACCACGAATTAATTGAACTTGAGTGGGGTTAAGGAAGATGAGAGATCTAAGAATAACCTTAACCACTTCGTGGTCATCCCATTTCTTGCTCCCGAGGTTGCGCACTTGGTTCACCAAGGTTTTGAGCCGGTTGTACATATCTTGTGGCTCCTCCCCTTGGCGAAGACGGAAGCGACCGAGCTCCCCCTCGATCGTCTCCCGCTTGGTAATCTTGGTGAGTTCATCACCCTCGTGCGCCGTCTTGAGTAAGTCCCAAATCTCCTTTGCATTCTTCAACCCTTGCACTTTGTTGTATTCCTCCTTGCTTAGAGAGGCAAGGAGTATGGTTGTAGCTTGAGAGTTGAAGTGCTCGATTTGGGCCACTTCGTCCTCATCATAGTCTTCATCCCCTACGGACGGTACCTGTGCACCAAACTCAACAACATCCCATATGCTTTTGTGGAGTGAGGTTAGATGAAATCGCATTAAATCACTCCACCTAGCGTAATCTTCACCATCAAAAGTTGGTGGTTTGCCTAATGGGACGGAAAGTAAAGGTGTATGTTTAGAAATGCGAGGGTAGCGTAGGGGGATCTTACTATACTTCTTGCGCTCTTGGCGCTTAGAAGTGACGAACGCCGAGTCGGAGCCGGAGGTGGATGGCGATGAAGAATCGGTCTCGTAGTAGACCACTTTCCTCATCCTCTTTTTCTTGTCCCCACTCCGACGCGTCTTGTGAGAAGAGGATTTCTTCTTCTTCTCCTTGTGGTGTGAAGAAGACTTCTTCTCCTTCCCTTTGAAGGAGTTCTTCTTCTCCTTTCTCTTGGTGCGGGACTCTTCCGATGAAGTGCTCCCGTGGCTTGTAGTGGGCTTTTCGTCGGTCTCCATCTCCTTCTTGGCGTGATCTCCCGACATCACTTCGAGCGGTTAGGCTCTAATGAAGCACCGGGCTCTGATACCAATTGATAGTCGCCTAGAGGGGGGGTGAATAAGGCGAAACTGAAATTTACAAATATAAACACAACTACAAGCCGGGTTAGTGTTAGAAAGATAATTGAGTCCAGCGAGAGAGGGCGCAAAACAAATCGCAAGCAAATGAAAAGTGTGACACGCGGATTTGTTTTACCGAGGTTCGGTTCTCGCAAACCTACTCCCCGTTGAGGAGGCCACAAAGGCCGGGTCTCTTTCAACCCTTCCCTCTCTCAAACGGTCCCTCGGACCGAGTGAGCTTCTCTTCTCAAATCAAAGCCGGGAACAAAAACTTCCCCGCAAGGGCCACCACACAATTGGTGCCACTTGCCTTGATTACAATTGAGTTTTGATCACAAGAACAAGTGAGAAAGAAAAGAAGCAATCCAAGCGCAAGAGCTCAAAAGAACACGGCAAATCTCTCTCGCTAATCACTAAAGCCTTTTGTGGAATTGGAGAGGATTTGATCTCTTTGGTGTGTCTAGAATTGAATGCCTAGCTCTTGTAAGTGGTTGAGAAGTGGAAAACTTGGATGACTTGAATGTGGGGGTGGTTGGGATATTTATAGCCCCAACCACCAAACTTGACCGTTGGTGGAGGCTGTCTTGTTCGATGGCGCACCGGACAGTCCGGTGCACACCGGACATGTCCGGTGCCCCAGCCACGTCACCAATGCCGTTGGATTCTGACCGTTGGAGCTTCTGACTTCTGGGCCCGCCTGGATGTCCGGTGCACACCGGACATCTCCTGTTCAATGTCCGGTGAGCCAGTATGGGCGCGCCTGACTTCTGCGCGCGCTGCGCGCGCATTAAATGCATCGCAGGTAGCCGTTGGCGCCGAAATAGTCGTTGCTCCGCTGTTACACCGAACAGTCCGGTGTACACCTGACAGTCCGGTGAATTATAGCGGAGCGGCTGAATTGAATTCCCGAGGCTGGCGAGTTCCGAAGGTGGCTCTCCCTTGGAGCACCGGACACTGTCCGGTGTACACCGGACAGTCCGGTGAATTATAGCGGAGTCGCCTCTGGAAATTCCCGAAGGTGGCGAGTTCGAGTTGGAGTCCTCTGGTGCAACGGACACTGTCCGGTGGTGCACCGGACACTGTCCGGTGGCACACCGGACAGTCCGGTGTGCCAGACTAGAGGAGCCTTCGGTTCCTCCTTTGCTCTTTTGTTGAACCCAACATTTTGTCTTTTTATTGGTTGAGTGTGAACCTTTTACACCTGTATGACTTATACACTAGAGCAAACTAGTTAGTCCATTGGTTTGTGTTGGGCAATTCAACCACCAAAATTAATTAGGGACTAGGTGTAAGCCTAATTCCCTTTCAATCGACTAGAGGCTCATAAACCTCACCCCACATATGTTTCCTTGCCATAGATCACATTCTTGGATTTCTGGTGGAGACCATTTCTTGGTCAAAAACTCGTACGTGTTAGCCTTCGGTATTATTGAAAATGGTCGTTCATGGCTATTTTCGGCAAAATGGGGGTTGTGTGGCCATTGATCATCGACCAGAGGCTCGTACACCTCACCCCACATATGTTTCCTTGCCATAGAACACATTCTAGGATTTCTGGTGGAGACCATTTTCTTGGGCAAAAATCCGAATGTGTTAGCCTTTGGTATTTTTGAAAATGGTCATTCATGGCTATTTTCCACAAAAATGGGGGTTGTGTGGCCATTGATCTTCGACCAGAGGCTCATACACCTCACTACACATATGTTTCCTTGCCATAGATCACATTCTTGGATTTATGGTGGAGACCATTTCTTGGTCAAAAATCCGTAGGTGTTAGCCTTCAGTGTCATTGAAAATGGTCGTTCATGGCTATTTTCGACAAAAATTAGGGTTGTGTGGCCATTGATCGTCGACCAGAGGCTCATACACCTCACCCCACATATGTTTTCTTGCCGTAGATCACATTCTTGGATTTCTGGTGGAGACCATTCTTGGTCAAAAATCCGTAGGTGTTAGCCTTCGGTATTATTGAAAATGGTCGTTCATGGCTATTTTCGACAAAAATAAGGGTTGTGTGGCCATTGATCATCGACCAGAGGCTCATACACCTCACCCCACATATGTTTCCTTGCCATAGATCACATTCTTGGATTTCTGGTGGAGACCATTTCTTGGTCAAAAATCCGTTGGTGTTAGCCTCTAGTATTATTGAAAATGGTCGCTCATGGCTATTTTCATAAAAAATGGGGGTTGTGTGGCCATTTATCATCGACTAGAGGCTCATAAACCTCACCCCACATATGTTTCCTTGCCATAGATCACATTCTTGGATTTCTGGTGGAGACCATTTCTTGGTCAAAAACTCGTACGTGTTAGCCTTCGGTATTATTGAAAATGGTCGTTCATGGCTATTTTCGGCAAAATGGGGGTTGTGTGGCCATTGAACATCGACTAGAGGCTCGTACACCTCACCCCACATATGTTTCCTTGCCATAGATCACATTCTTGGATTTCTGGTTGAGACCATTTCTTGGGAAAAAATCTGAATGTGTTAGCCTTTGGTATTTTTGAAAATGGTCATTCATGGCTATTTTCGACAAAAATGGGGGTCGTGTGGCCATTGATCTTCGACCAGAGGCTCATACACCTCACTACACATATGTTTCCTTGCCATAGATCACATTCTTGGATTTATGGTGGAGACCATTTCTTGGTCATAAATCCGTAGGTGTTAGCCTTCAGTGTCATTGAAAATGGTCGTTCATGGCTATTTTCGACAAAAAATAGGGTTGAGTGGCCATTGATCGTCGACCAGAGGCTCATACACCTCACCCCACATATGTTTCCTTGCCGTAGATCACATTCTTGGATTTCTAGTGGAGACCATTTCTTGGTCAAAAATCCGTAGGTGTTAGCCTTCGGTATTATTGAAAATGGTTGTTCATGGCTATTTTGGACAAAAATGGGGGTTGTGTGGCCATTGATCATCGACCAGAGGCTCATACACCTCACCCCACATATGTTTCCTTGCCATAGATCACATTCTTGGATTTCTAGTGGAGACCATTTCTTGGTCAAAAATCCGTAGGTGTTAGCCTCTAGTATTATTGAAAATGGTCGCTCATGGCTATTTTCATAAAAAATGGGGGTTGTGTGGCCATTTATCATCGACTAGAGGCTCATAAACCTCACCCCACATATGTTTCCTTGCCATAGATCACATTCTTGGATTTCTGGTGGAGACCATTTCTTGGTCAAAAACTCGTACGTGTTAGCCTTCGGTATTATTGAAAATGGTCGTTCATGGCTATTTTCGGCAAAATGGGGGTTGTGTGGCCATTGATCATCGACCAGAGGCTCGTACACCTCACCCCACATATGTTTCCTTTCCATAGAACACATTCTAGGATTTCTGGTGGAGACCATTTCTTGGGCAAAAATTCGAATGTGTTAGCCTTTGGTATTTTTTAAAATGGTCATTCATGGTTATTTTCGACAAAAATGGGGGTTGTGTGGCCATTGATCTTCGACCAGAGGCTCATACACCTCACTACACATATGTTTCCTTGCCATAGATCACATTCTTGGATTTATGGTGGAGACCATTTCTTGGTCAGAAATCCATAGGTGTTAGCCTTTAGTGTCATTGAAAATGGTCGTTCATGGCTATTTTAGACAAAAATGGGGGTTGTGTGGCCATTGATCATCGACCAGAGGCTCGTACACTTCACCCCACAAATGTTTTCTTTCCATAGATCACATTCTTGGATTTCTGGAGGAGACCATTTCATGGTCAAAAATCTGTTGGTGTTAGCCTTCGGTATTATTGAAAATGGTCGTTCATGGCTATTTTCGACTAAAATGGGGGTTGTGTGGCCATTTATCATCAACCAGAGGCTCGTACAATTCACCCCACATATGTTTCCTTGCCATAGATCACATTCTTGGATTTCTGGTGGAGACCATTTCTTGGTCAAAAATCCGTACGTGTTAGCCTTCGGTATTATTGAAAATGGTCATTCATGGCTATTTTCGACAAAAATGGGGGTTGTGTGGCCATTGATCTCCGACCAGAGGCTCATACACCTCACTACACTTATGTTTCCTTGCCATAGATCACATTCTTGGATTTATGGTGGAGACCATTTCTTGGTCAACAATCCATAGGTGTTAGCCTTCAGTGTCATTGAAAATGGTCGTTCATGGCTATTTTTGACTAAAATGGGGGTTGTGTGGCCATTGATCATCAACCAGAGGCTCGTACACTTCACCCCACATATGTTTTCTTGCCATAGATCACATTCTTGGATTTCTAGAGGAGACCATTTCTTGGTCAAAAATCTGTTGGAGTTAGCCTTCGGTATTATTGAAAATGGTCGTTCATGGCTATTTTTGACTAAAATGGGGGTTGTGTGGCCATTTATCATCGACCAGAGGCTCATACAATTCACCCCACATATGTTTCCTTGCCATAGATCACATTCTTGGATTTCTGGTGGAGGCCATTTCTTGGTCAAAAATCCGTACATGTTAGCCTTCGGTATTATTGAAAATGGTCATTCATGGCTATTTTCGACACAAATGGGGGTTGTGTGGCCATTGATCTTTGACCAGAGGCTCATACACCTCACTACACATATGTTTCCTTGCCATAGATCACATTCTTGGATTTATGGTGGAGACCATTTCTTAGTCAAAAATCCATAGGTGTTAGCCTTCAGTGTCATTGAAAATGGTCGTTCATGGCTATTTTCGACAAAAATGGGGGTTGTGTGGCCATTGATCATCGACCAGAGGCTCGTACACTTCACCCCACATATGTTTTCTTGCCATAGATCAGAATCTTGGATTTCTCGTGGAGACCATTTGTTGATCAAAAATTCGTAGGTGTTAGCCTTCAGTGTCATTGAAAATGGTCATTCATGGCTATTTTCGACAAAAATTGGGGTTGTGTCGCCATTGATCATCGACCAGAGGATCGTACACCTCACCCCACATAAGTTTCCTTGCCATATATCACATTCTTGGATTTCTGGTGGAGACCATTTCTTGGTTAAAAATCCGTAGGTGTTAGCCTTCGGTATTATTGAAAATGGTCGTTCATGGCTATTTTGGACAAAAATGGGGGTTGTGTGGCAATTGATCATCGACCAAAGGCTCATACACCTCACCCCACATGTGTTTCCTTGCCATAGACCACATTCTTGGATTTCTGGTGGTGACCATTTCTTGGTCAAAAATCTGTAGGTGTTAGCCTTCAGTATTATTGAAAATGGTCGTTCATGGCTATTTTCGACAAAAATGGGGGTTGTGTGGCCATTGATCATCGACCAAAGGCTCATACACCTCACCCCACATATGTTTCCTTGCCATAGACCACATTCTTGGATTTCTGGTGGAGACCATTTGTTGGTCAAAAATCCGCAGGTGTTAGCTTTCGGTATTATTGAAAATGGTCGTTCATGGCTATTTTCATCAAAAATGGGGGTTGTGTGGCCATTAATCATCGACCAGAGGCTCGTACACCTCACCCCACATATGTTTCCTTGCCATAGAGCACACTCTTGGTTTTCTGGTGGAGACCATTTCTTGGTCAAAAATTCGTACGTGTTAGCCTTCGGTATTATTGAAAATGGTCGTTCATGGCTATTTTCGACACAATGGGGGTTGTGTGGCCATTGATCATCGACCAGAGGCTCGTACGCCTCACCCACATATGTTTCCTTGCCGTAGATCACATTCTTGGATTTCTGGTGGAGACCATTTTTGGTCAAAAATCCGTACGTGTTAGCCTTCGGTATTATTGAAAATGGTCGTTCATGGCTATTTTTGACAAAATAGAGGTTCTGTGGCCATTGATCGACGACCAGAGGCTCATACACCTCACCCCACATATATTTCCTTGCCATAGATCACATTCTTGGATTTCTGGTGGAGACCATTTCTTGGGAAAAAAATCCGAATGTGTTAGCCTTCGGTATTTTTGATAATGGTCATTCATGGCTATTTTCGACAAAAATGGGGGTTGTGTGGCCATTGATCTTCGACAAGAGGCTCATACACCTCACTACACATATGTTTCCTTGCCATAGGTCACATTCTTGGATTTATGGTGGAGACCATTTCTTGGTCAGAAATCCATAGGTGTTAGCCTTTAGTGTCATTGAAAATGGTCGTTCATGGCTATTTTCGACAAAAATGGGTGTTGTGTGGCCATTGATCATCGACCAGAGGCTCGTACACTTCACCCCACAAATGTTTTCTTTCCATAGATCACATTCTTGGATTTCTGGAGGAGACCATTTCATGGTCAAAAATCTGTTGGTGTTAGCCTTCGATATTATTGAAAATGGTCGTTCATGGCTATTTTCGACTAAAATGGGGGTTGTGTGGCCATTTATCATCAACCAGAGGCTCGTACAATTCACCCCACATATGTTTCCTTGCCATAGATCACATTCTTGGATTTCTGGTGGAGACCATTTCTTGGTCAAAAATCCGTACGTGTAAGCCTTCGGTATTATTGAAAATGGTCATTCATGGCTATTTTCGACAAAAATGGGGGTTGTGTGGCCATTGATCTCCGACCAGAGGCTCATACACCTCACTACACTTATGTTTCCTTGCCATAGATCACATTCTTGGATTTATGGTGGAGATCATTTCTTGGTCAACAATCCATAGGTGTTAGCCTTCAGTGTCATTGAAAATGGTCGTTCATGGCTATTTTTGACAAAAATGGGGGTTGTGTGGCCATTGATCATCAACCAGAGGCTCGTACACTTCACCCCACATATGTTTTCTTGCCATAGATCACATTCTTGGATTTCTAGAGGAGACCATTTCTTGGTCAAAAATCTGTTCGTGTTAGCCTTCGGTATTATTGAAAATGGTCGTTCATGGCTATTTTTGACTAAAATGGGGGTTGTGTGGCCATTTATCATCGACCGGAGGCTCGTACAATTCACCCCACATATGTTTCCTTGCCATAGATCACATTCTTGGATTTCTGGTGGAGACCATTTCTTGGTCAAAAATCCGTACGTGTTAGCCTTCGGTATTATTGAAAATGGTCATTCATGGCTATTTTCGACACAAATGGGGGTTGTGTGGCCATTGATCTTCGAGCAGAGGCTCATACACCTCACTACACATATGTTTCCTTGCCATAGATCACATTCTTGGATTTATGGGGGAGACCATTTCTTGGTCAAAAATCCATAGGTGTTAGCCTTCACTGTCATTGAAAATGGTCGTTCATGGCTATTTTCGACAAAAATGGGGGTTGTGTGGCCATTGATCATCGACTAGAGGCTCGTACACTTCACCCCACATATGTTTTCTTGCCATAGATCAGAATCTTGGATTTCTCGTGGAGACCATTTGTTGGTCAAAAATTCGTAGGTGTTAGCCTTCAGTGTCATTGAAAATGGTCATTCATGGCTATTTTCGACAAAAATGGGGGTTGTGTCGCCATTGATCATCGACCAGAGGATTGTACACCTCACCCCACATAAGTTTCCTTGCCATATATCACATTCTTGGATTTCTGGTGGAGACCATTTCTTGGTCAAAAATCCGTAGGCGTTAGCCTTCGGTATTATTGAAAATGGTCGTTCATGGCTATTTTCGACAAAAATGGGGGTTGTGTGCAATTGATCATCGACCAAAGGCTCATACACCTCACCCACATGTGTTTCCTTGCCATAGACCACATTCTTGGATTTCTGGTGGTGACCATTTCTTGGTCAAAAATCTGTAGGTGTTAGCCTTCAGTATTATTGAAAATGGTCGTTCATGGCTATTTTCGACAAAAATGGGGGTTGTGTGGCCATTGATCATCGACCAAAGGATCATACACCTCACCCCACATATGTTTCCTTGCCATAGACCACATTCTTGGATTTCTGGTGGAGACCATTTGTTGGTCAAAAATCCGTAGGTGTTAGCTTTCGGTATTATTGAAAATGGTCGTTCATGGCTATTTTCATCAAAAATGGGGGTTGTGTGGCCATTTATCATCGACAAGAGGATCGTACACCTCACCCCACATATGTTTCCTTGCCATAGAGCACACTCTTGGATTTCTGGTGGAGACCATTTCTTGGTCAAAAATTCGTACATGTTAGCCTTCGGTATTATTGAAAATCACTACACCAAAATAGTGAACTTCCTAGAGCCTAAACTCTAGGAAGTTAGCCTTAAACTCTAGGAAGTTAGCGAAACCCTCAGAAGTAAAGCTATCCCGTCGGAAGTTTGGCTCTCGAAAATTTTTTGTCGGAAGTTAGCTTAACTTCCTAGAGCCCTCTCGGAAGTTAGTAGGTTCACGCCGTTTAGGAATTAGGCGCCGTCAGCCTGCTAACTTCCTACGGCTTACTGTAGCCTCTAGGAAGTTAGCTGACTAACTTCCTACGGCTTTTATAGCCTCTAGAAAGTTAACTTGACCAATGCTTGCTGTTACCCTACTAATAGTTGTTATTAACACTAATATACAACTAATTAGCATTCGACAAGGATAGATTCACAGAATAGATATTATCACAAAAGCACCACAAAACATATATTTTATACACATAATCACATAGACATACACAGTTCATTAACATTCCACAATGAAATATCCACATATCACATAAACACAAAAAAATGTACAACTAGATCACTGACTTTGCCACACATCTTATTGTGTTTTACACATATTTGCTAATGCTTTACAAAACCATTCTTAAAAGAACTAATGATTCAAGTGATTCACAAAAGCCTTCACAAAACCACTTGCAAGCTTCTTGTATCCTATTGTTTTAAGACAGAAGCTTTCATTGTCCAGCACATCCTAGAGAAAATAACAACACTTAGTAGCAGCTACTTTGCAAATAAAAATACAATACTATTTTGCATGTGAAGCAATTTATTTGTTAATAAAATACCTCCACTAGACGGTTAGTCACATGCAAGGAAAATAGATTGAACATCATGACGATACAGGTGTAACTATTTTCTCCTACCAAAGGTCGAAATTTTGGAAGTTTAATTTGATGCTTTCTAAAAGAACAACTATTTTAGAAACTAAGGTCATATCTATATAGCGATAAAATTATGACAAGAGTAACAAGCGATGAAATGGTGAAAACATGTGTATGTTAATGTATTGCTAGTGAACATACCTTACCCATGGTACTTCGTTGGCGGCTCTGTCCAACCAATTCATACGTTTTGCCATCAAAGTAACAGACTGTGCGCATTCCAGTCCAAACACCTGCATCAAAAATAATTGTTGTTTAAGTAGAAAGCCTAGAACTATCATTACCAAATAATGTTATTACAAATGCCAACAATTCTTCTTGGATTCCCAAGGCCATGCATATTCGACAAGTGACATAACATTATCTAAGTCATCCTCATAACAGAGTTTCAACCGATCATTTGATAATAATTCTTCTTGGTAATAATTGTTGTTTTAGTAAACAATCTAGATTCAGTCTAGTCAAGCATAACAGAGTTTCAACCGATCATTTAAAAATGTGAATCAATCAAATAACTGCACAGAATACTATGCAGAACATGGCACTCACCTTGCTGGAAACTGACATGTGATCCACCTCCTTATCTAAGTCATCCTCATATAAATCATCGTAGGCATAGCGAGCATACCTAGCGCTCTACTGCAAGAAATGCTCCATGCGTGTAGAAACATTTCATAATATATGTGAGATAGTAGCATATTGTTCTATTTTTTATGTTGTCCGTTAATGATGGCAATGGCAAGTACCTAGCTTCGACACTATATGGTTTATTTGGATATTCCTAAAACAATTTATTTCGATATATATATATATATAATTTGCCTCATCTAGTTATACCTGATAACATAGTTTAATTGGCCGAACTACATAGATAACATGATATAACCAAACAGTTGTGTCACACATCATCAAAATTTTATTTTTTGGTGAAAAGAAAAACAATAAAAGACCAGGTTCAAAGCAACAACTAAGAGTGCATGGGCAGTTGGGATTTATGTCATATGAGGTTATTTAAAATTTTCCAGCCTATTGAGATAATACCAGCACAATCATAAATAAATATTTACCTAAAAACCAATACCTCCTTCACTACGAAATGGTTGAATAGGAAACTAACCACTGAACCAGTCCAGTATGTTGTGGAAGACAACATGGAACAATAGTAATTTACCAAAGTGATACAGTAAATATGCAGAGGTGATTACAAAATGGAAGAGGACCCATTAGTCGAGGCAAGAACTGGCGCATAAAATCGATTATAAAAATCAATATGACTCACATACTAGACTGATATAGGGGCGGCGATGGAGGATTGAGCGAGCGCCCGTCCACCGGCCAATCCGGCGGCCACACCGTCTGCGATGCCTACGCCGCAGCATATGGTGGTGGTGCGGGCTGCATCTCCCTCTTGATGTCAGGTGGGTCCACCAATAGCGCCATCAATATCTGAGCATGAACGAGAGCACGAGAATAGATATCTGAAGCAAGATGTTGATCCCCACCAGCTGTTCCTCCACCGTCCCGATCCCGTGGCAAACAAAAATGCAGGTAACACAGATCTAGGACCAGAAATGGCAAAGGGACAGTGGCAGGTGTGGCAGATGGCTATACCTCCTCGTTGGCAATCTTGCACTTGTAGGGGAGGAAATATTTGATGGTGAGCGATGGGGTGCCATTGGGAGGGGAGATTCGAGCGGCGGCGGCGGCGAGTGCATGTGTGCATTGGCAAGGGAGAGCCGAGCGGCGGCGACTGCGTTAGGGATAGGAGGAGAAAAGGGAAAGGCAGAGGTAAGGGTCGTACGGGCCGTCTGTGAGCCTGACTTTAACGTCGTTAGCAGTATTCAGCTAACTTTCGAGAGGGGAGAGGACTGCCATAGGAAGTTATGAACTTTCTAGAGGCACTGCTACAAGCCGTAGGAAGTTTAGTAACTTCCGAGAGGCACAACTACAGGCTGTAGGAAGATTATTAACTTCCGAGAGTGCCTACGTGGCAGTCGGAAGCTATTAACTTCCTATGGTTTCTTTAAAAACCTGTAGGAAGTTAGTACGCTGTAGGAAGTTTTAATTTTTGGTGTAGTGAATGGTCGTTCATGGCTATTTTCGACAAAATGGGGGTTGTGTGGCCATTGATCATCGACTAGAGGCTCGTACACCTCACCCACATATGTTTCCTTGCCGTAGATCACATTCTTGGATTTCTGGTGGAGACCATTTCTTGGTCAAAAATCTGTACGTGTTAGCCTTCGGTAATAATGAAAATGGTCGTTCATGGCTATTTTTGACAAAATAGAGGTTCTGTGGCCATTGATCATCAACCAGAGGCTCATACACCTCACCCCACATATTTTTCCTTGACATAGACCACATTTTTGGATTTCTGGAGGTGACCATTTCTTGGGCAAAAATCCGAATGTGTTAGCCTTCGGTATTATTGAAAATGGTCATTCATGGCTATTTTCGACAAAAATGGGGGTTGTGTGGCCATTTATCTTCAACCAGAGGCCCATACACCTCACTACACATATGTTTTCTTGCCATAGATCACATTCTTGGATCTATGGTGGAGACCAGTTCTTGGTCAAAAATCCATAGGTGTTAGCCTTAAGTGTCATTGAAAATAGTCGTTCATGGCAATTTTTGACAAAAATGGGGGTTGTGTGGCCATTGATAATCGACCAGGGGCTCGTACACCTCACCCCACATATGTTTCCTTGCCATAGATCACATTCTTGGATTTCTGGTGGAGACCATTTTTTGGTTAAAAATCCGTAGGTGTTAGCCTTCGGTATTATTGAAAATGGTCGTTCATGGCTATTTTCGACAAAAATGGGGGTTGTGTGGCCATTTATCATCAACCAGAGGCTCGTACACCTCACCCCACATATGTTTAATTGCCATAGATCACAATCTTGGATTTCTCGTGGAGACCATTTCTTGGTCAAAAATCCGTACGTGTTAGCCTTCGGTATTATTGAAAATGGTCGTTCATGGCTGTTTTCGACAAAAATGGGGGTTGTGTGGCCATTGATCATCGACCAGAGGCTCGTACACCTCACCCCAAATATGTTTCCTTGCCATAGATCATATTCTTGGATTTCTGGTGGAGACGATTTCTTGGTCAAAAATCCGTAGGTGTTAGCCTTCGGAATTATTGAAAATGGTCGTTCATGGCTATTTTCGACAAAAATGGGGGTTGTGTGGCCATTGATCATCGATCAGAGGCTCGTACACCTCACCCCACATATGTTTCCTTGCCATAGATCACATTCTTGGATTTCTGGTGGAGACCATTTCATGGTCAAAAATCTGTAGGTGTTAGCCTTCGGTATTATTGTAAATGGTCGTTCATGGCTTCAACAAAAATGGGGGTTGTGTGGCCATTGATCATCGACCAGAGGCTCATACACCTCACCCCACATATGTTTCCTTGCCATAGATCACATTATTGGATTTCTTGTGGAGACCATTTCTTGGTCAAAAATCCGTACGTGTTAGCCTTCGGTATTATTGAAAATGGTCGTTCATGGCTGTTTTCGACAAAAATGGGGGTTGTGTGGCCATTGATCATCGACCAGAGGCTCGTACACCTCACCCCAAATATGTTTCCTTGCCATAGATCATATTCTTGGATTTCTGGTGGAGACGATTTCTTGGTCAAAAATCCGTAGGTGTTAGCCTTCGGAATTATTGAAAATGGTCGTTCATGGCTATTTTCGACAAAAATGGGGATTGTGTGGCCATTGATCATCGATCAGAGGTTCGTACACCTCACCCCACATATGTTTCCTTGCCATAGATCACATTCTTGGATTTCTGGTGGAGACCATTTCATGGTCAAAAATCTGTAGGTGTTAGCCTTCGGTATTATTGTAAATGGTCGTTCATGGCTTCAACAAAAATGGGGGTTGTGTGGCCATTGATCATCGACCAGAGGCTCATACACCTCACCCCACATATGTTTCCTTGCCATAGATCACATTCTTGGATTTCTTGTGGAGACCATTTCTTGGTAAAAAATCTGTACGTGTTAGCTTTCGATATTATTGAAAATGGTCTATCATGGCTATTTTCGACACAAATGGGGGTTGTGTGGCCATTGATCTTCGACCAGAGGCTCATACACCTCACTACACATATGTTTCCTTGCCATAGATCACATTCTTGGATTTATGGTGGAGACCATTTCTTGGTCAAAAATCCATAGGTGTTAGCCTTCAGTGTCATTGAAAATGGTCGTTCATGGCTATTTTCGAAAAAAATGGGGGTTGTGTGGCCATTGATCATCGACCAGAGGCTCGTACACTTCACCCCACAAATGTTATCTTGCCATAGATCACAATCTTGAATTTCTCGTGGAGACCATTTGTTGGTCAAAAATTCGTAGGTGTTAGCCTTCAGTGTCATTGAAAATGGTCATTCATGGCTATTTTCGACAAAAATGGGGGTTGTGTCGCCATTGATCATCGACCAGAGGCTCGTACACCTCACCCCACATAAGTTTCCTTGCCATAGATCACATTCTTGGATTTCTGTTGGAGACCATTTCTTGGTCAAAAATCTGTAGGTGTTAGCCTTCGGTATTATTGAAAATGGTCGTTCATGGCAATTTTCGACAAAAATGGGGGTTGTGTGGCCATTGATCATCGACCAAAGGCTCATACACCTCACCCCACATATGTTTCCTTGCCATAGACCACATTCTTGGATTTCTGGTGGAGACCATTTCTTGGGCAAAAATCCGTAGGTGTTAGCCTTCCGTGTCATTGAAAATGGTCGTTCATGGCAATTTTCGACAAAATGGGGGTTGTGTGGCCATTGATCATCGACCAGAGGCTCGTACAATTTACACCACATATGTTTTCTTGCCATTGAGCACATTCTTGGATTTCTGGTGGAGACCATTTCTTGGACAAGAATCCGTTGGTGTTAGCCTTCGGTATTATTGAAAATGGTCGTTCATGGCTATTTTCGTCTAAAATGGGGGTTGTGTGGCCATTTATCATCGACCAGAGGCTCGTACACCTCACTCCACATATGTTTCCTTGCCATAGATCACATTCTTGGATTTTTGGTGGAGACCATTTCTGGGTCAAAAATCCGTACGTGTTAGCCTTCGGTATTATTGAAAATGGCCATTCATGGCTATTTTCGACAAAAATGGGGGTTGTGTGGCCATTGATCATCGACCAGAGGCTCATAAACCTCACCCCACATATGTTTCCTTGCCATAGATCACATTATTTGATTTCTGGTGGAGACCATTTCTTGGTAAAAAATCCGAATGTGTTAGCTTCGGTACTATTGAAAATGGTCGTTCATGGCTATTTTTGACAGAAATAAGGGTTGTGTGGCCATTGATATTCGACCAGAGGCTCATACACCTCACTACACATATGTTTCCTTGCCATAGATCACATTCTTGGATTTAGGGTGGAGACCATTTTATGGTCAAAAATCCGTGAGTGTTAGCCTTCAGTGTCATTGAAAATGGTCATTCATGTCTATTTTTGACAAAAATGGGGGTTGTGTGGCCATTGATCATCGACCAGAGGCTCGTACACCTCACCCCACATATGTTTCATTGCCATAGATCACATTCTTGGATTTCTGGTGGAGACCATTTCTTGGGCAAAAATCTGAATGTGTTAGCCTTCGGTATTATTGAAAATGGTCATTCATGGCGATTTTCGACAAAAATGGGTGTTGTGTGGCCATTGATCTTCGACCAGAGGCTCATACACCTCACTACACATGTGTTTCCTTGCCATAGATCACATTCTTGGATTTATGGTGGAGACCATTTCTTCGACAAAATTCCGTAGGTGTTAGCCTTCAGTGTCATTGAAAATGGTTGTTCATGGCTATTTTCGACAAAAATGGGGGTTGTGTGGCCATTGATCATCGACCAGAGGCTCGTAAACCTCACCCCACATATGTTTCCTTGCCATATATCACATTCTTGGATTTCTAGTGGAGACCATTTCTTGGTCAAAAATCCATACGTGTTAGCCTTCTGTATTATTGAAAATGGTCATCGATCGCTACTTTCGACGAAAAATGGGCGTTGTGTGGCCATTGATCAACGACCAGAGGCCCATACACCTCACCCCACATATGTTTCCTTCCCATAGATCACATTCTTGGACTTATGGTGGAGACCATTTCTTGGTCAAAAATCCGTAGGTGTTACCCTTCAGTGTCATTGAAAATGGTCGTTCATGGCTATTTTCGACAAAAATGGGGGTTATGTGGCCATTGATCATCGACCAAAGGCTCGTACACCTCACCCCACATATGTTTCCTTGCCATAGATCACATTTTGGATTTCTGGTGGAGACCATTTCTTGGTCAAAAATCCGTAGGTGTTAGCCTTCGGTATTATTGAAAATGGTCGTTCATGGCTATTTTTGACAAAAATGGGGGTTCTTTGGCCATTGATCATCGACCAGAGGCTCATACACCTCACCCCACATATGTTTCCTTTCCATAGATCACATTCTTGGATTTCTGGTGGAGACCATTTCTTGGTCAAAAATTCGTAGGTGTTAGCCTTCGGTATTATTGAAAATGGTCGTTCATGGCTATTTTCACCAAAAATGAGGGTTGTGTGGCCACTTATCATCGACCAGAGGCTCGTACACCTCACCCCACATATGTTTCCTTGATATAGATCACATTCTTGGATTTCTGGTAGAGACCATTTCTTGGTCAAAAATTCGTACGTGTTAGCCTTCAGTATTATTGAAAATGATCGTTCATGGCTATTTTCGACAAAATGGGGGTTGTGTGGCCATTGATCATCGACCAGAGGCTCGTACACCTCACCCCACATATGTTTCCTTGCCATAGATCACATTCTTGGATTTCTAGTTGAGACCATTTCTTGGGCAAAAATCCGAATGTGTTAGCCTTCGGTATTATTGAAAATTGTCATTCATGGCTATTTTTGACAAAAATGGGGGTTATGTGGCCATTGATCTTTGACCAGAGGCTCATACACCTCACTACACATATGTTTCCTTGCCATAGATCACATTCTTGGATTTATGGTGGAGACCAGTTCTTGGTCAAAAATCCGTAGGTGTTAGCCTTCAGTGTCATTGAAAATGGTCGTTCATGGCTATTTCCGACAAAAATGGGGGTTGTGTGGCCATTGATCATCGACCAGAGGCTCGTACACTTCACCCACATAGGTTTTCTTGCCATAGATCACATTCTTGGATTTCTGGTGGAGACCATTTCTTAGTCAAAAATCCGTTGGTGTTAGCCTTCGGTATTATTGAAAATGGCCGTTCATGGCTATTTTCGACTAAAATGGGGGTTGTGTGGCCATTTATCATCGACCAGAGACTCGTACACCTCACCCCACATATGTTTCCTTGCCATAGATCACATTCTTGGATTTCTGGTTGAGTCCATTTATTGGTCAAAAATCTATACGTGTTAGCCTTCAGTATTATTGAAAATGGTCATTCATGGCTATTTTCGACAAAAATGGGGGTTGTGTGGCCATTGATCATCGACCAGAGGCTCGTAAACCTCACCCCACATATGTTTCCTTGCAATAGATCACATTCTTTGATTTCTGGTGGAGACCATTTCTTGGTCAAAAATCTGAATGTTTTAGCCTTCGGTACTATTGAAAATGGTCGTTCATGGCTATTTTCGACAAAAATGGGGGTTGTGTGGCCATTGATATTCGACCAAAGGCTCATACAACTCACTACACATGTTTCCTTTCCATAGATCACATTCTTAGATTTATGGTGGAGACCATTTCTTGGTCAAAAATCCGTAGGTGTTAGCGTTCAGTGTCATTGAAATGGTCGTTCATGGCTATTTTCGACAAAAATTGGGTTTGTGTGGCCATTGATCATCGACCAGAGGCTCGTACACTTCACCCCACATATGTTTTCTTGCCATAGATCACATTCTTGGATTTCTGGCGGGGACCATTTCTTGGTCAAAAATCCGTTGGTGTTAGCCTTCGGTATTATTGAAAATGGTCGTTCATTGCTATTTTCGACAAAAATGGGGGTTGTGTGGCCATTTATCATCGACCAGAGGCTCATACACCTCACCCCACATATGTTTCCTTGCCATAGATCACATTCTTGGATTTCTGGTGGAGACCATTTCTGGGTAAAAAATCCGTAGGTGTTAGCCTCTGGTATTATTGAAAATGGTCGTTCATGGCTATTTTCATCAAAAATGGGGGTTGTGTGGCCATTTATCATCGACAAGAGGCTCGTACACCTCACCCCACATATGTTTCCTTGCCATAGATCACATTCTTGGATTTCTGGTGGAGACCATTTCTTGGTCAAAAATTCGTACGTGTTAGCCTTCGGTATTATTGAAAATGGTCATTCATGGCTATTTTCGACAAAAATGGGTGTTGTGTGAACATTGATCTTCGACCAGAGGCTCATACACCTCACTACACATATGTTTCCTTGCCATAGATCAAATTCTTGGATTTATGGTGGAGACCATTTCTTGGTCAAAAATCCATAGGTGTTAGCCTTCAGTGTCATTGAAAATTATCGTTCATGGCTATTTTCGACAAAAATGGGGGTTGTGTGGCCATTGATCATCGACCAGAGGCTCGTACACTTCACCCCACATATGTTTCTTGCCATAGATCACATTCTTGGATTTCTGGTGGAGACCATTTCTTGGTCAAAAATCTGTTGGTGTTAGCCTTCTGTATTATTGAAAATGGTCGTTCATGGCTATTTTCGACTGAAATGGGGGTTGTGTGGCCATTTATCATCGACCAGAGGCTCATACACCTCAACCCACATATGCTTCCTTGCCATAGATCACATTCTTGGATATCTAATGGAGACCATTTCTTGGTCAAAAATCTGTACGTGTTAGCCTTCGGTATTATTGAAAATGGTCATTGATGGCTATTTTCGACAAAAATGGGGGTTGTGTGGCCATTGATCATCGACCAGAGGCTCGTACACTTCACCCCACATAGGTTTTCTTGCCATAGATCACATTCTTGGATTTCTGGTGGAGACCATTTCTTAGTCAAAAATCCGTTGGTGTTAGCCTTCGGTATTATCGAAAATGGCCGTTCATGGCTATTTTCGACTAAAATGGGGGTTGTGTGGCCATTTATCATCGACCAGAGGCTCGTACACCTCACCCCACATATGTTTCCTTGCCATAGATCACATTCTTGGATTTATGGTGGAGACCATTTCTTGGTCAAAAATCTGTTGGTGTTAGCCTTCAGTGTCATTGAAAATTATCGTTCATGGCTATTTTCTTGGTCAAAAATCCATAGGTGTTAGCCTTCAGTGTCATTGAAAATTATCGTTCATGGCTATTTTCGACAAAAATGGGGGTTGTGTGGCCATTGATCATCGAGCAGAGGCTCGTATACTTCACCCCACATATGTTTTCTTGCCATAGATCACATTCTTGGATTTCTGGTGGAGACCATTTCTTGGTCAAAAATCTGTTGGTGTTAGCCTTCTGTATTATTGAAAATGGTCGTTCATGGCTATTTTCGACTGAAATGGGGGTTGTGTGGCCATTTATCATCGACCAGAGGCTCATACACCTCAACCCACATATGCTTCCTTGCCATAGATCACATTCTTGGATATCTAGTGGAGACCATTTCTTGGTCAAAAATCCGTACGTGTTAGCCTTCGGTATTATTGAAAATGGTCATTCATGGCTATTTTCGACAAAAATGGGGGTTGTGTGGCTATTGATCATCAACCAAAGGCGCGTACAGCTCACCCCACATATGTTTCCTTGCCATAGATCACATTCTTTGATTTCTGGTGGAGACCATTTCTTGGTCAAAAATCCGAATGTGTTAGCCTCTGGTATTATTGAAAATGGTCGTTCATGGCTATTTTCATCAAAAATGGGGGTTGTGTGGCCATTTATCATCGACAAGAGGCTCGTACACCACACCCCACATATGTTTCCTTGCCATAGATCACATTCTTGGATTTCTGGTGGAGACCATTTCTTGGTCAAAAATTCGTACGTGTTAGCCTTCGGTATTATTGAAAATGGTCATTCATGGCTATTTTCGACAAAAATGGGGGTTGTGTGGCCATTGATCTTCGACCAGAGGCTCATACACCTCACTACACATATGTTTCCTTGCCATAGATCAAATTCTTGGATTTATGGTGGAGACAATTTCTTGGTCAAAAATCCATAGGTGTTAGCCTTCAGTGTCATTGAAAATTATCGTTCATGGCTATTTTCGACAAAAATGGGGGTTGTGTGGCCATTGATCATCGACCAGAGGCCCGTACACTTCACCCCACATATGTTTTCTTGCCATAGATCACATTCTTGGATTTCTGGTGGAGACCATTTCTTGGTCAAAAATCTGTTGGTGTTAGCCTTCTGTATTATTGAAAATGGTCGTTCATGGCTATTATCGACTGAAATGGGGGTTGTGTGGCCATTTATCATCGACCAGAGGCTCATACACCTCAACCCACATATGCTTCCTTGCCATAGATCACATTCTTGGATATCTAGTGGAGACCATTTCTTGGTCAAAAATCCGTACGTGTTAGCCTTCGGTATTATTGAAAATGGTCATTCATGGCTATTTTCGACAAAAATGGGGGTTGTGTGGCTATTGATCATCAACCAAAGGCGCGTACAGCTCACCCCACATATGATTCCTTGCCATAGATCACATTCTTTGATTTCTGGTGGAGACCATTTCTTGGTCAAAAATCTGAATGTGTTAGCCTTCGGAACTATTGAAAATGGTCGTTCATGGCTATTTTCGACAAAAATGGGGGTTGTGTGGCCATTGATATTGGACCAGAGGCTCATGAACCTCACTACACATATGTTTCCTTACCATAGATCACATTCTTGGATTTATGGTGGAGACCATTTCTTGGTCAAAAATCCGTAGGTGTTAGCCTTCAGTGTCATTGAAAATGGTCGTTCATGGCTATTTTCGACAAAAATTAGGGTTGTGTGGCCATTGATCGTCGACCAGAGGCTCATACACCTCACCCCACATATGTTTCCTTGCCGTAGATCACATTCTTGGATTTCTGGTGGAGACCATTTCTTGGTCAAAAATCCGTAGGTGTTAGCCTTCGGTATTATTGAAAATCGTCGTTCATGGCTATTTTCGACAAAAAATGGGGGTTGTGTGGCCATTGATCATCGACCAGAAGCTCATACACCTCACCCCACATATGTTTCCTTGCCATAGATCACATTCTTGGATTTCTGGTGGAGACCATTTCTTGGTCAAAAATCCGTAGGTGTTAGCCTCTAGTATTATTGAAAATGGTCGCTCATGGCTATTTTCATAAAAAATGGGGGTTGTGTGGCCATTTATCATCGACTAGAGGCTCATAAACCTCACCCCACATATGTTTCCTTGCCATAGATCACATTCTTGGATTTCTGGTGGAGACCATTTCTTGGTCAAAAACTCGTACGTGTTAGCCTTCGGTATTATTGAAAATGGTCGTTCATGGCTATTTTCAGCAAAATGGGGGTTGTGTGGCCATTGATCATCGACCAGAGGCTCGTACACCTCACCCCACATATGTTTCCTTGCCATAGATCACATTCTTGGATTTCTGGTGGAGACCATTTCTTGGGCAAAAATCCGAATGTGTTAGCTTTTGGTATTTTTGAAAATGGTCATTCATGGCTATTTTCGAAAAAAATGGGGGTTGTGTGGCCATTGATCTTCGACCAGAGGCTCATACACCTCACTACACATATGTTTCCTTGCCATAGATCACATTCTTGGATTTATGGTGGAGACCATTTCTTGGTCAAAAATCCGTAGGTGTTAGCCTTCATTGTCATTGAAAATGGTCGTTCATGGCTATTTTCGACAAAAATTAGGGTTGTGTGGCCATTGATCGTCGACCAGAGACTCATACGCCTCACCCCACATATGTTTCCTTGCCGTAGATCACATTCTTGGATTTCTGGTGGAGACCATTTCTTGGTAAAAAATCGGTAGGTGTTAGCCTTCGGTATTATTGAAAATGGTCGTTCATGGCTATTTTCGACAAAAATGGGGGTTGTGTGGCCATTGATCGTCGACCAGAGGCTTGTACACCTCACCCGACATATTATTCCTTGCCATAGATCATATTCTTGGATTTCTGGTGGAGACGATTTCTTGGTCAAAAATCCGTAGGTGTTAGCCTTCGGTATTATTGAAAATGGTCGTTCATGGCTATTTTCGACAAAAATGGGGGTTCTGTGGCCATTGATCATCGACCAGAGGCTCGTACACCTCACCCCACATATGTTTCCTTGCCATAGATCAAATTCTTGGATTTCTGGTGGAGACCATTTCTTGGTCAAAAATCCGTAGGTGTTAGCCTTCGATATTATTGTAAATGGTCATTCATGGCTATTTTCGATAAAAATGGGGGTTGTGTGGCCATTGATCATCGACCAGAGGCTCATACACCTCACCCCACATATGTTTCCTTGCCATAGATCACATTCTTGGATTTCTGGTGGAGACCATTTCTTGGTCAAAAATCCATAGGTGTTAGCCTCTAGTATTATTGAAAATGGTCGCTCATGGCTATTTTCATAAAAAATGGGGGTTGTGTGGCCATTTATCATCGACTAGAGGCTCATAAACCTCACCCCACATATGTTTCCTTGCCATAGATCACATTCTTGGATTTCTGGTGGAGACCATTTCTTGGTCAAAAACTCGTACGTGTTAGCCTTCGGTATTATTGAAAATGGTCGTTCATGGCTATTTTCAGCAAAATGGGGGTTGTGTGGCCATTGATCATCGACCAGAGGCTCGTACACCTCACCCCACATATGTTTCCTTGCCATAGATCACATTCTTGGATTTCTGGTGGAGACCATTTCTTGGGCAAAAATCCGAATGTGTTAGCTTTTGGTATTTTTGAAAATGGTCATTCATGGCTATTTTCGAAAAAAATGGGGGTTGTGTGGCCATTGATCTTCGACCAGAGGCTCATACACCTCACTACACATATGTTTCCTTGCCATAGATCACATTCTTGGATTTATGGTGGAGACCATTTCTTGGTCAAAAATCCGTAGGTGTTAGCCTTCATTGTCATTGAAAATGGTCGTTCATGGCTATTTTCGACAAAAATTAGGGTTGTGTGGCCATTGATCGTCGACCAGAGACTCATACGCCTCACCCCACATATGTTTCCTTGCCGTAGATCACATTCTTGGATTTCTGGTGGAGACCATTTCTTGGTAAAAAATCGGTAGGTGTTAGCCTTCGGTATTATTGAAAATGGTCGTTCATGGCTATTTTCGACAAAAATGGGGGTTGTGTGGCCATTGATCGTCGACCAGAGGCTCGTACACCTCACCTGACATATTATTCCTTGCCATAGATCATATTCTTGGATTTCTGGTGGAGACGATTTCTTGGTCCAAAATCCGTAGGTGTTAGCCTTCGGTATTATTGAAAATGGTCGTTCATGGCTATTTTCGACAAAAATGGGGGTTCTGTGGCCATTGATCATCGACCAGAGGCTCGTACACCTCACCCCACATATGTTTCCTTGCCATAGATCAAATTCTTGGATTTCTGGTGGAGACCATTTCTTGGTCAAAAATCCGTAGGTGTTAGCCTTCGATATTATTGTAAATGGTCATTCATGGCTATTTTCGATAAAAATGGGGGTTGTGTGGCCATTGATCATCGACCAGAGGCTCATACACCTCACGCCACATATGTTTCCTTGCCATAGATCACATTCTTGGATTTCTGGTGGAGACCATTTCTTGGTCAAAAATCTGTAGGTGTTAGACTCTGGTATTATTGAAAATGGTCGTTCATGGCTATTTTGATAAAAAATGGGGGTTGTATGGCCATTTATCATCAACCAGAGGCTCGTACACCTCACCCCACATATGTTTCTGGCCATAGATCACATTCTTGGATTTCTGGTGGAGACCATTTCTTGGTCAAAAATTCGTACGTGTTAGCCTTCGGTATTATTGAAGATGGTCGTTCATGGCTATTTTCGACAAAATGGGGGTTGTGTGGCCATTGATCATCGACCAGAGGCTCGTACACCTCACCCCACACATGTTTCCTTGCCATAGATCACATTCTTGGATTTCTGGTGGAGACCATTTCTTGGGCAAAAATCCGAATGTGTTAGCCTTCGGTATTTTTGAAAATGGTCATTCATGGCTATTTTCGATAAAAATGGGGATTGTTTCTCCATTGATCTTCGACTAGAGGCTCATACACCTCACTACACATATGTTTCCTTGCCATATATCACATTCTTGGATTTATGGTGGAGACCATTTCTTGGTCAAAAATCCATAGGTGTTAGCCTTCATTGTCATTGAAAATGGTCGTTCATGGCTATTTTCGACAAAAATTAGGGTTGTGTGGCCATTGATCGTCGACCAGAGACTCATACGCCTCACCCCACATATGTTTCCTTGCCGTAGATCACATTCTTGGATTTCTGGTGGAGACCATTTCTTGGTAAAAAATCGGTAGGTGTTAGCCTTCGGTATTATTGAAAATGGTCGTTCATGGCTATTTTCGACAAAAATGGGGGTTGTGTGGCCATTGATCGTCGACCAGAGGCTCGTACACCTCACCCGACATATTATTCCTTGCCATAGATCATATTCTTGGATTTCTGGTGGAGACGATTTCTTGGTCCAAAATCCGTAGGTGTTAGCCTTCGGTATTATTGAAAATGGTCGTTCATGGCTATTTTCGACAAAAATGGGGGTTCTGTGGCCATTGATCATCGACCAGAGGCTCGTACACCTCACCCCACATATGTTTCCTTGCCATAGATCAAATTCTTGGATTTCTGGTGGAGACCATTTCTTGGTCAAAAATCCGTAGGTGTTAGCCTTCGATATTATTGTAAATGGTCATTCATGGCTATTTTCGATAAAAATGGGGGTTGTGTGGCCATTGATCATCGACCAGAGGCTCATACACCTCACGCCACATATGTTTCCTTGCCATAGATCACATTCTTGGATTTCTGGTGGAGACCATTTCTTGGTCAAAAATCTGTAGGTGTTAGACTCTGGTATTATTGAAAATGGTCGTTCATGGCTATTTTGATAAAAAATGGGGGTTGTATGGCCATTTATCATCAACCAGAGGCTCGTACACCTCACCCCACATATGTTTCTGGCCATAGATCACATTCTTGGATTTCTGGTGGAGACCATTTCTTGGTCAAAAATTCGTACGTGTTAGCCTTCGGTATTATTGAAGACGATCGTTCATGGCTATTTTCGACAAAATGGGGGTTGTGTGGCCATTGATCATCGACCAGAGGCTCGTACACCTCACCCCACACATGTTTCCTTGCCATAGATCACATTCTTGGATTTCTGGTGGAGACCATTTCTTGGGCAAAAATCCGAATGTGTTAGCCTTCGGTATTTTTGAAAATGGTCATTCATGGCTATTTTCGATAAAAATGGGGATTGTTTCTCCATTGATCTTCGACTAGAGGCTCATACACCTCACTACACATATGTTTCCTTGCCATATATCACATTCTTGGATTTATGGTGGAGACCATTTCTTGGTCAAAAATCCATAGGTGTTAGCCTTCAGTGTCATTGAAAATGGTCGTTCATGGCTATTTTCGACAAAATAGAGGTTCTGTAACCATTGATCATCGACCAGAGGCTCATACACCTCACCCCACATATGTTTCCTTGCCATAGATCACATTGTTGGATTTCTGGTGGAGACCATTTCTTGCTCAAGAATCCATAGGTGTTAGCCTTCGGTATTATTGAAAATGGTCGTGGTCGTTCATGGCTATTTTCGACAAAAATGGGGGTTGTGTGGCCATTTATCTTCAACCAGAGGCTCATACACCTCACTACACATATGTTTTCTTGCCATATATCACATTTTTGGATCTATGGTGGAGACCAGTTCTTGGTCAAAAATCCGTAGGTGTTAGCCTTCAGTGTCATTGAAAATAGTCGTTCATGGCTATTTTCGACAAAAATGGGGGTTGTGTGGCCATTGATAATCGACCAGAGGCTCGTACACCTCACCCCACAAATGTTTCCTTGCCATAGATCAAATTCTTGGATTTCTGGTGGAGACCATTTCTTGGTAAAAAATGAACGACCATTTTCAATAATACCAGAGGCTAACACCTACGGATTTTTGACAAAGAAATGGCCTCCACCAGAAATCCAAGAATGTGATCTATGGCAAGGAAACATATGTGGGGTGAGGTGTGTGAGCCTCTGGTCGATGATCAATGGCCACACAACCCCCATTTTTGTCGAAAATAGCCATGAACGACCATTTTCAATAATACCGATGGCTAACACCTACAGATTTTTGACCAACAAACGGTCTCCACCATAAATCCAAAAATGTGATCTATGACAAGGAAACATATGTGGGGTGAGGTGTATGAGCCTCTGGTCGATGATCAATGGCCACACAACCCCCATTTTTGTCGAATATAGCCATGAACGACCATTTTCAATAATACAGAAGGCTAACACCTACGTATTTTTGACCAAGAAATCGTCTCCACCAGAAATCCAAGAATATTATCTATGGCAAGGAAACATATGTGGGGTGAGGTGTACGAGCCTCTGGTCGATGATCAATGGCCACACAACCCCCATTTTTGTCGAAACTAGCCATGAACGACCATTTTCAATAATACAGAAGGCTCACACGTACGGATTTTTGACCAAGAAATGGTCTCCACGAGAAATCCAAGATTGTGATCTATGGTAATGAAACATATGTGGGGTGAGGTGTACCAGCCTCTGGTCGAAGATAATTTGCCACACAACCCCCATTTTTGATGAAAATAGCCATGAACGACCATTTCCAATAATACCGAAGGCTAACACATATGGATTTTTGACCAAGAAATGGTCTCCACTAGAAATCCAAGAATGTGATCTATGGCAAGGAAACATTTGTGGGGTGACGTGTACGAGCCTCTGGTCGATTATCAATGGCCACACAACCCCCATTTTTGTCGAAAATAGCCATGAACGACTATTTTCAATGACACTGGAGGCTAACACCTACGGATTTTTGACCAAGAACTGGTCTCCACCATTGATCCAAGAATGTGATATATGGCATGAAAACATATGTGTAGTGAGGTGTATGAGCCTCTGGTTGAAGATAAATGGCCACACAACCCCCATTTTTGTCGAAAATAGCCATGAATGACCATTTTCAATAATACCGAAGGCTAACACCTACAGATTTTTGACCAAGAAATGGTATCCACCAGAAATCCGAGAATGTGATCTATGGCAAGGAAACATATGTGGGGTGAGGTGTATGAGCCTCTAGTCGATGATCAATGGCCACAGAACCTCTATTTTGTCGAAAATAGCCATGAACGACCATTTTCAATGACACTGAAGGGTAACACCTATGGATTTTTGACCAAGAAATGGTCTCCACCATAAATCCAAGAATATGATATATGGCAAGGAAACATATGTGTAGTGAGGTGTATGAGCCTCTGGTCGAAGATCAATGGCGAAACAACCCCCATTTTCAAAAATACCGAAGGCTAACACATTCGGATTTTTGCCCAAGAAATGGTCTCCACCAGAAATCCAAGAATGTGATCTATGGCAAGGAAACATATGTGGGGTGAGGTGTACGAGCCTCTGGTCGATGATAAATGGCCATACAACCCCCATTTTTTATCAAAATACCGAAGGCTAACACCTATGGATTTTTGACCAAGAAATGGTCTCCACCAGAAATCCAAGAATGTGATCTATGGCAAGGAAACATATGTGGGGTGAGGTGTATGAGCCTCTGGTCGATGATCAATGGCCACACAACCCCCATTTTTGTCGAAAATAGCCTTGAACGACCATTGTCAATAATACCGAAGGCTAATACCTACGGATTTTTGACCAAGAAATCGTCTCCTCCAGAAATCCAAGAATATGATCTATGGCAAGGAATTATATGTCGGGTGAGGTGTACGAGCCTCTTGTCGATGATCAATGGCCACACAACCCCCATTTTTGTCGAAAATAGCCATGAACGACCTTTTTCAATAATACCGAAGGCTAACACGTACGGATTTTTGACCAAGAAATGGTCTCCACGAGAAATCCAAGATTTTGATCTATGGCAATAAAACATATGTGGGGTGAGGTGTACGAGCCTCTGGTCCATGATCAATGGCCACACAACCCCCATTTTTGTCGAAAATAGCCATGAACGACTATTTTCAATGATACCGAAGGCTAACACCTACGGATTTTTGACCAAGAACTGGTCTCCACCATAGATCCAAGAATGTGATCTATGGCAAGAAAACATATGTGTAGTGAGGTGTATGAGCCTCTAGTTGAAGATAAATGACCACACAACCCCCATTTTTGTCGAAAATAGCCATGAATAACCATTTTCAATAATACCTAAGGCTAACACATTCGGATTTTTGCCCAAGAAATGGTCTCCACCAGAAATGCAAGAATGTGATCTACGACAAGGAAACATATGTGGGTGTGGTGTATGAGCCTCTGGTCGATGATCAATGGCCACAGAACCTCTATTTTGTCGAAAATAGCCATGAACGACCATTTTCAATAATACCGAAGGCTAACACGTACGGATTTTTGACCAAGAAATGGTCTCCACCAAAAATCCAAGAATGTGATCTACAGCAAGGAAACATATGTGGGTGAGGTGTACGAGTGTCTGGTCGATGATCAATGGCCACACAACCCCCATTTTGTCGAAAATAGCCATGAACGACCACGACCATTTTCAATAATACCGAAGGCTAACACGTACGAATTTTTGACCAAGAAATGGTCTCCACTAGAAATCCAAGAATGTGATCTATGGCAAGGAAACATATGTGGGGTGAGGTGTACGAGCCTCTGGTTGATAATAAATGGCCACACAACCCCCATTTTTGATGAAAATAGCCATGAACGACCATTTTCAATAATACTGAAGGCTAACACCTACGGATTTTTGACCAACAAATGGTCTCCACCAGAAATCCAAGAATGTGGTCTATGACAAGGAAACATATGTGGGGTGAGGTGTACGAGCCTCTAGTCGATGATCAATGGCCACACAACCCCCATTTTTGTCGAAAATAGCCTTGAACGACCATTTTCAATAATACCGAAGGCTAATACCTATGGATTTTTGACCAAGAAATCGTCTCCTCCAGAAATCCTAGAATATGATCTATGGCAAGGAATTATATGTCGGGTGAGGTGTACGAGCCTCTTGTCGATGATCAATGGCCACACAACCCCCATTTTTGTCGAAAATAGCCATGAACGACTATTTTCAATGATACCGAAGGCTAACACCTACGGATTTTTGACCAAGAAATGGTCTCCACCAGAAATCCAAGAATGCGATCTATGGCAAGGAAACATATGTGGGGTGAGGTGTACGAGCCTCTGGTCGATTATCAATGGCCACACAACCCCATTATTGTCGAAAATAGCCATGAACGACTATTTTCAATGACACTGAAGGCTAACACCTATGGATTTTTGACCAAGAACTGGTCTCCACCATAGATCCAAGAATGTGATCTATGGCAAGAAAACATATGTGTAGTGAGGTGTATGAGCCTCTAGTTGAAGATAAATGGCCACACAACCCCCATTTTTGTCGAAAATAGCCATGAATAACCATTTTCAATAATACCTAAGGCTAACACATTCGGATTTTTGCCCAAAAATGGTCTTCACCAGAAATGCAAGAATTTGATCTACGACAAGGAAACATATGTGGGTGAGGTGTATGAGCCTCTGGTCGATGATCAATGGCCACAGAACCTCTATTTTGTCGAAAATAGCCATGAACGACCATTTTCAATAATACCGAAGGCTAACACGTACGGATTTTTGACCAAGAAATGGTCTCCACCAAAAATCCAAGAATGTGATCTACAGCAAGGAAACATATGTGGGTGAGGTGTACGAGTGTCTGGTCGATGATCAATGGCCACACAACCCCCATTTTGTCGAAAATAGCCATGAACGACCACGACCATTTTCAATAATACCGAAGGCTAACACGTACGAATTTTTGACCAAGAAATGGTCTCCACTAGAAATCCAAGAATGTGATCTATGGCAAGGAAACATATGTGGGGTGAGGTGTACGAGCCTCTGGTTGATAATAAATGGCCACACAACCCCCATTTTTGATGAAAATAGCCATGAACGACCATTTTCAATAATACCGAAGGCTAACACCTACGGATTTTTGACCAACAAATGGTCTCCACCAGAAATCCAAGAATGTGGTCTATGACAAGGAAACATATGTGGGGTGAGGTGTACGAGCCTCTAGTCGATGATCAATGGCCACACAACCCCCATTTTTGTCGAAAATAGCCTTGAACGACCATTTTCAATAATACCGAAGGCTAATACCTATGGATTTTTGACCAAGAAATCGTCTCCTCCAGAAATCCTAGAATATGATCTATGGCAAGGAATTATATGTCGGGTGAGGTGTACGAGCCTCTTGTCGATGATCAATGGCCACACAACCCCCATTTTTGTCGAAAATAGCCATGAACGACCTTTTTAAATAATACCGAAGGCTAACACGTACGGATTTTTGACCAAGAAATGGTCTCCACGAGAAATCCAAGATTTTGATCTATGGCAATAAAACATATGTGGGGTGAGGTGTACGAGCCTCTGGTCGATGATCAATGGCCACACAACCCCCATTTTTGTCGAAAATAGCCATGAACGACTATTTTCAATGATACCGAAGGCTAACACCTACGGATTTTTGACCAAGAAATGGTCTCCACCAGAAATCCAAGAATGCGATTTATGGCAAGGAAACATATGTGGGGTGAGGTGTACGAGCCTCTGGTCGATTATCAATGGCCACACAACCCCCATTATTGTCGAAAATAGCCATGAACGATTATTTTCAATGACACTGAAGGCTAACACCTATGGATTTTTGACCAAGAACTGGTCTCCACCATAGATCCAAGAATGTGATCTATGGCAAGAAAACATATGTGTAGTGAGGTGTATGAGCCTCTAGTTGAAGATAAATGGCCACACAACCCCCATTTTTGTCGAAAATAGCCATGAATAACCATTTTCGATAATACCGAAGGCTAACACATTCGGATTTTTGCCCAAGAAATGGTCTCCACCAGAAATGCAATAATGTGATCTACGACAAGGAAACATATGTGGGTGAGGTGTATGAGCCTCTGGTCGATGATCAATGGCCACAGAACCTCTATTTTGTCGAAAATAGCCATCAACGACCATTTTCAATAATACCGAAGGCTAACACGTACGGATTTTTGACCAAGAAATGGTCTCCACCAAAAATCCAAGAATGTGATCTACAGTAAGGAAACATATGTGGGTGAGGTGTACGAGTGTCTGGTCGATGATCAATGGCCACACAACCCCCATTTTGTCGAAAATAGCCATGAACGACCACGACCATTTTCAATAATACCGAAGGCTAACACGTACGAATTTTTGACCAAGAAATGGTCTCCACTAGAAATCCAAGAATGTGATCTATGGCAAGGAAACATATGTGGGGTGAGGTGTACGAGCCTCTGGTTGATAATAAATGGCCACACAACCCCCATTTTTGATGAAAATAGCCATGAACGACCATTTTCAATAATACCGAAGGCTAACACCTACGGATTTTTGACCAACAAATGGTCTCCACCAGAAATCCAAGAATGTGGTCTATGACAAGGAAACATATGTGGGGTGAGGTGTATGAGCCTTTGGTCGATGATCAATGTCCACACAACCCCCATTTTTGTCGAAAATAGCTATGAACGACCATTTTCAATAATACCGAAGGCTAACACCTTCGGGTTTTTGACCAAGAAATGGTCACCACCAGAAATCCAAGAATGTGATCTATGGCAAGGAAACATATGTGGGGTGAGGTGTACGAGCCTCTGGTCGATAATCAATGGCCACACAACCCCATTTTTGTCGAAAATAGCCACAAATGACCATTTTCAATAATACCGAAGGCTAACACGTACGGATTTTTAACCAAGAAATGGTCTCCACCAGAAATCCAAGAATGTGATCTATGGCAAGTAAACATATGTGGGGTGAGGTGTACGAGCCTATGGTCGATGATAAATGGCCACACAACCCCCATTTTAGTCGAAAATAGCCATGAACGACCATTTTCAATAATACCCAAGGCTAACACCAACAGATTTTTGACCAAGAAATGGTCTCCACCAAAAATCCAAAAATGTGATCTATAGCAAGAAAACATATGTGGGGTGAAGTGTACGAGCCTCTGGTCGATGATCAATTGCCACACAACCCCCATTTTGGTCGAAAATAGCCATGAACGACCATTTTCAATGACACTGAAGGCTAACACCTATGGATTTTTTACCAAGAAATGGTCTCCACCAGAAATCCAAGAATGTGGTCTATGGCAAGGAAACTTATGTGGGGTGAGGTGTATGAGCCTTTGGTCGATGATCAATTGCCACACAACCCCCATTTTTGTCGAAAATAGCCATGAACGACCATTTTCAATAATACCGAAGGCTAACACCTACGGATTTTTGACCAAGAAATGGTCTCCACCAGAAATCCAAGATTGTGATCTATGGCAAGGAAACTTATGTGGGGTGAGGTGTACGAGCCTCTGGTCGATGATCAATGGCGACACAACCCCCATTTTTTTCGAAAATAGCCATGAATGACCATTTTCAATGACACTGAAGGCTAACACCTACGAATTTTTGACCAACAAATGGTCTCCACGAGAAATTCAAGATTGTGATCTATGGCAAGAAAAAATTTGTGGGGTGAAGTGTACGAGCCTCTGGTCGATGATCAATGGCCACACAACCCCCATTTTTGTCGAAAATAGCCATGAACGACCATTTTCAATGACACTGAAGGCTAACACCTATGGATTTTTGACCAAGAAATGGTCTCCACCATAAATCCAAGAATGTGATCTATGGCAAGGAAACATATGTGTAGTGAGGTGTATGAGCCTCTGGTCGAAGATCAATGGCCACACAACCCCCATTTGTGTCGAAAATAGCCATGAATGACCATTTTCAATAATACCGAAGGCTAACACGTACGGATTTTTTTACCAAGAAATGGTCTCCACCAGAAATCCAAGAATGTGATCTTTGGCAAGGAAACATATGTGGGGTGAGGTGTATGAGCCTCTGGTCGATGATCAATGGCCACACAACCCCCATTTTTGTTGAAAATAGCCATGAACGACCATTTACAATAATACCGAAGGCTAACACCTACAGATTTTTGACCATGAAATGGTCTCCACCAGAAATCCAATAATGTGATCTATGGCAAGGAAACATATGTGGGGTGAGGTGTACGAGCCTCTGATCGATGATCAATGGCCACACAACCCCCATTTTTGTCGAAAATAGCCATGAACGACCATTTTCAATAATTCCGAAGGCTAACACCTACGGATGTTTGACCAAGAAATCGTCTCCACCAGAAATCCAAGAATATGATCTATGGCAAGGAAACATATTTGGGGTGAGGTGTACGAGCCTCTGGTCGATGATCAATGGCCACACAACCCCCATTTTTGTCGAAAACAGCCATGAACGACCATTTTCAATAATACCGAAGGCTAACACGTACGGATTTTTGACCAAGAAATGGCCTCCACGAGAAATCCAATATTGTGATCTATGGCAATTAAACATATGTGGGGTGAGGTGTACGAGCCTCTGGTCGATGATAAATGGCCACACAACCCCCATTTTTTTCGAAACTAGCCATGAACGACCATTTTCAATAATACCGAAGGCTAACACCTACGGATTTTTGACCAAGAAATGGTCTCCACTAGAAATCCAAGAATGTGATCTGTGGCAAGGAAACATATGTGGGGTGAGGTGTACGAGCCCCTGGTCGATTATCAATGGCCACACAACCCCCATTTTTGTCGAAAATTGCCATGAACGACTATTTTCAATGACACTGAAGGCTAACACCTATGGATTTTTGACCAAGAACTGGTCTCCACCATAGATCCAAGAATGTGATCTATGGCAAGAAAACATATGTGTAGTGAGGTGTATGAGCCTCTGGTTGAAGATAAATGGCCACACAACCCCCATTTTTGTCGAAAATAGCCATGAATGACCATTTTCAATAATACCGAAGGCTAACACATTCGGATTTTTGCCCAAGAAATGGTCACCACCAGAAATCCAAAAATGTGATCTATGTCAAGGAAAAATATGTGGGGTGAGGTGTATGAGCCTCTGGTCGATGATCAATGGCCACAGAACCTCTATTTTGTCAAAAATAGCCATGAACGACCATTTTCAATAATACCGAAGGCTAACACGTACGGATTTTTGACCAAGAAATGGTCTCCACCAGAAATCCAAGAATGTGATCTATGGCAAGGAAACATATGTGGGTCAGATGTACGAGCCTCTGGTCGATGATCAATGGCCACACAACCCCCATTTTGTCGAAAATAGCCATGAACGACCATTTTCAATAATACCGAAGGCTAACACGTACGAATTTTTGACCAAGAAATGGTCTCCACCAGAAATCCAAGAGTGTGCTCTATGGCAAGGAAACATATGTGGGGTGAGGTGTACGAACCTTTGGTCGATGATAAATGGCCACACAACCCCCATTTTTGATGAAAATAGCCATGAACGACCATTTTCAATAATACCGAAAGCTAACACCTACGGATTTTTGACCAACAAATGGTCTCCACCAGAAATCCAAGAATGTGGTCTATGGCAAGGAAACATATGTGGGGTGAGGTGTATGAGCCTTTGGTCGATGATCAATGGCCACACAACCCCCATTTTTGTCGAAAATAGCCATGAACGACCATTTTCAATAATACCGAAGGCTAACACCTACGGATTTTTGACCAAGAAATGGTCACCACCAGAAATCCAAGAATGTGGTCTATGGCAAGGAAACACATGTGGGGTGAGGTGTATGAGCGTTTGGTCGATGATCAATTGCCACACAACCCCCATTTTTGTCGAAAATAGCCATGAACGACCATTTTCAATAATACCGAAGGCTAACACCTACGGATTTTTGACCAAGAAATGGTCTCCACCAGAAATCCAAGAATGTGATATATGGCAAGGAAACTTATGTGGGGTGAGGTGTACGATCCTCTGGTCGATGATCAATGGCGACACAACCCCCATTTTTGGCGAAAATAGCCATGAATGACCATTTTCAATGACAGTGAAGGCTAACACCTACGAATTTTTGACCAACAAATGGTCTCCACCATAAATCCAAGAATGTGATCTATGGCAAGGAAACATATGTGTAGTGAGGTGTATGAGCCTCTAGTCGATGATCAATGGCCACACAACCCCCATTTTTGTCGAAAATAGCCATGAACGACCATTTTCAATGACACTGAAGGCTAACACCTATTGATTTTTAACCAAGAAATGGTCTCCACCATAAATCCAAGAATGTGATCTATGGCAAGGAAACATATGTGTAGTGAGGTGTATGAGCCTCTGGTCGAAGATCAATGGCCACATAACCACCATTTGTGTCGAAAATAGCCATGAATGACCATTTTCAATAATACCGAAGGCTAACACGTACGGATTTTTGACCAAGAAATGGTCTCCACTAGAAATCCAAGAATGTGATCTATGGCAAGGAAACATATCTGGGGTGAATTGTACGAGCCTCCGGTCAATGATAAATGGCCACACAACCCCCATTTTAGTCAAAAATAGCCATGAACGACCATTTTCAATAATACCGAAGGCTAACACCAACAGATTTTTGACCAAGAAATGGTCTCCTCTATAAATCCAAGAATGTGATCTATGGCAAGAAAACATATGTGGGGTGAAGTGTACGAGCCTCTGGTCGATGATCAATGGCCACACAACCCCCATTTTTGTCAAAAATAGCCATGAACGACCATTTTCAATGACACTGAAGGATAACACCTATGGATTTTTGACCAAGAAATGGTCTCCACCATAAATCCAAGAATGTGATCTATGGCAAGGAAACATAAGTGTAGTGAGGTGTATGAGCCTCTGGTCGAAGATCAATGGCCACACAACCCCCATTTTTGTCGAAAATAGCCATGAATGACCATTTTCAATAATACCGAAGGCTAACACGTACGGATTTTTGACCAAGAAATGGTCTCCACCAAAAATCCAAGAATGTTATCTATGGCAAGTAAACATATGTGGGGTGAATTGTACGAGCCTCTGGTTGATGATAAATGGCCACACAACCCCCATTTTAGTCGAAAATAGCCATGAACGACCATTTTCAATAATACCGAAGGCTAACACCAACAAATTTTTGACCAAGAAATGGTCTCCTCCAGAAATCCAAGAATGTGATCTATGGCAAGAAAACATATGTGGGGTGAAGTGTACGACCCTCTGGTCGATGATCAATGGCCACACAACCCCCATTTTTGTCGAAAATAGCCATGAACGACCATTTTCAATGACACTAAAGGCTAACACCTATGGATTTCTGACCAAGAAATGGTCTCCACCATAAATCCAAGAATGTGATCTATGTCAAGGAAACATATGTGTAGTGAGGTGTATGAGCCTCTGGTCGAAGATCAATGGCCACACAACCCCCATTTTTGTCGAAAATAGCCATGAATGACCATTTTCAAAAATACCGAAGGCTAACACATTCGGATTTTTTTCCCAAGAAATGGTCTCCACCAGAAATCCAAGAATGTGATCTATGGCAAGGAAACATATGTGGGGTGAGGTGTAGGAGCATCTGGTCGATGATCAATGGCCACACAACCCCCATTTTGTCGAAAATAGCCATGAACGACCATTTTCAATAATACCGAAGGCTAACACGTACGAATTTTTGACCAAGAAATGGTCTCCACCAGAAATCCAAGAATGTGATCTATGGCAAGGAAACATATGTGGTTGAGGTTTACGAGCCTCTAGTCGATGATAGATGGCCACACAACCCCCATTTTTGATGAAAATAGCCATGAGCGACCATTTTCAATAATACTAGATGCTAACACCTACGGATTTTTGACTAAGAAATGGTCTCCACCAGAAATCCAAGAATGTGATCTATGGCAAGGAAACATATGTGGTGTGAGGTGTATGAGCCTCTGGTCGATGATCAATGGCCACACAACCCCCATTTTTGTCGAAAATAGCCATGAACGACCATTTTCAATAATACCGAAGGCTAACACCTACGGATTTTTGACCAAGAAATGGTCTCCACCAGAAATCCAAGAATGTGATCTACAGCAAAGAAACATATGTGGGGTGAGGTGTACGAGCCTCTAGTCGATGATCAATGGCCACACAACCCGTATTTTCAATGACACTGAAGGCTAACAACTACGGATTTTTGACCAAAAAATGGTCTCCACCATAAATCCAAGAATGTGATCTATGGCAAGGAAACATATGTGGGTTGAGGTGTACGAGCCTCTGGTCGATGATCAATGGCCACACAACCCTAATTTTTGTCAAAAATAGCCATGAACGACCATTTTCAATGACACTGAAGGCTAACACATTCAGATTTTTGACCAAAAATGGTCTCAACCAGAAATCAAAGAATGTGATCTATGGCAAGGAAACATATGTGGGGTGAGGTTTACGAGCTTCTGGTTGATGATCATTGGCCACACACCCCCATTTTTGTCGAAAATAGCCATGAATGACCATTTTCAATAATACTGAAGGCTAACACGTACGGATTTTTGACCAAGAAATGGTCTCCACCAGAAATCCAAGAATGTGATCTATGGCAAGGAAACATATGTGGGTGAGGTGTATGAGCCTCTAGTCGATGATAAATGGCCACACAACCCCCATTTGAGTCGAAAATAGCCATGAACGACCATTTTCAATAATACCGAAGGCTAACACCAACGGATTTTTGACCAAGAAATGGTCTCCACCAGAAATCCTAGATTGTGATCTCTGGCAAGAAAACATATGTGTGGTGAAGTGTACGAGCCTTTGGTCGATGATCAATGGCCACACAAACCCCATTTTTGTCGAAACTAGCCATGAACGACCATTTTAAATGACACTGAAGGCTAACACCTACGGATTTTTGACCAAGAAATGGTCTCCACAATAAATCCAAGAATGTGATCTATGGCAAGGAAACATATGTGTAGTGAGGTGTATGAGCCTTTGGTCGAATATCAATGGCCACACAACCCCCATTTTTGTCGAAAATAGCCATGAACGACCATTTTCAATAGTACCGAAGGCTAAAACATTCAGATTTTTGACCAAGAAATGGTCACCACCAGAAATCAAAGAATGTGATCTATGGCTAGGAAACATATGTGGGGTGAGGTGTACGAGCCTCTGGTCGATGATCAATGGCCACACAACCCCCATTTTTGTCGAAAATAGCCATGAGTGACCATTTTCAGTAATACTGAAGGCTAACACGTACAGATTTTTGACCAATAAATGGTATCCACCGGAAATCCAAGAATGTGATCTATGGCAAGGAAACATATGTGGGGTGACGTGTACGAGCCTCTGGTCGATGATAATTGGCCTCATAACCCCCATTTTTTGTCTAAAATAGCCATGAATGACCATATTAAATAATACTGAAGGCTAACACGTACCGATTTTTGACCAAGAAATGGTCTCCACCGGAAATCCAAGAATGTGATCTATGGCAAGGAAACATATGTGGGGTGAATTGCACGAGCCTCTGGTCGATGATAAATGGCCACACAACCCCCATTTTAGTCGAAAATAGCCATGAACGACCATTTTCAATAATACCGAAGGCTAACACCAACAGATTTTTGACCAAGGAATGGTCTCCTCCAGAAATCCAAGAATGTGATCTATGGAAAGAAAACATATGTGGGGTGAAGTGTACAAGCCTCTGGTCGATGATCAATGGCCACACAACCCCCATTTTTGTCGAAAATAGCCATGAACGACCATTTTCAATAACACTAAACGCTAACACCTATGGATTTCTGACCAAGAAATGGTCTCCACCATAAATCCAAGAATGTGATCTATGGCAAGGAAACATATGTGTAGTGAGGTGTATGAGCCTCTGGTCAAAGATCAATGGCCACACAACCCCCATTTTTGTCGACAATAGCCATGAATGACCATTTTCAAAAATACCAAAGGCTAACACATTCAGATTTTTGCCCAAGAAATGGTCTCCACCAGAAATCCAAGAATATGAGCTATGGCAAGGAAACATATGTGGGGTGAGGTGTACGAGCCTCTGGTCGATGATCAATGGCCACACAACCCCCATTTTGCCGAAAATAGCCATGAACGACCATTTTCAATAATACCGAAGGCTAACACGTACGAGTTTTTGACCAAGAAATGGTCTCCACCAGAAATCCAAGAATGTGATCTATGGCAAGGAAACATATGTGGGGTGAGGTTTATGAGCCTCTAGTCGATGATAAATGGCCACACAACCCCCATTTTTTATGAAAATAGCCATGAGCGACCCTTTTCAATAATACTAGAGGCTAACACCTACGGATTTTTGACCAAGAAATGGTCTCCACTAGAAATCCAAGAATGTGATCTATGGCAAGGAAACATATGTGGGGTGAGGTGTATGAGCCTCTGGTCGATGATCAATGGCCACACAACCCCCATTTTTGTCGAAAATAGCCATGAACAACCATTTTCAATAATACCGAAGGCTAACACCTACGTATTTTTGACCAAGAAATGGTCTCCACCAGAAATCCAAGAATGTGATCTACAACAAGAAAACATATGTGGGGTGAGGTGTATGAGCCTCTGGTCGACGATCAATGGCCACACAACCCTAATTTTTGTCGAAAATAGCCATGAACGACCATTTTCAATGACACTGAAGGCTAACACCTACGGATTTTTGACCAAGAAATGGTCTCCTCTAGAAATCCAAGAATGTGATCTATGGAAAGAAAACATATGTGGGGTGAAGTGTACGAGCCTCTGATCGATGATAAATGGCCACACAACCCCCATTTTAGTCGAAAATAGCCATGAACGACCATTTTCAATAATACCGAAGGCTAACACCAACAGATTTTTGACCAAGGAATGGTCTCCTCTAGAAATCCAAGAATGTGATCTATGGCAAGGAAACATATGTGTAGTGAGGTGTATGAGCCTCTGGTCGAAGATCAATGGCCACACAACCCCCATTTTTGTCGAAAATAGCCATGAATGACCATTTTCAATAATACCGAAGGCTAACACGTACGGATTTTTGACCAAGAAATGGTCTCCACCAGAAATCCAAGAATTTGATCTATGGCAAGGAAACATATGTGGGGTGAGGTGTATGAGCCTCTAGTCGATGAAAAATGGCCACACAACCCCCATTTGAGTCGAAAATAGCCATGAACGACCATTTTCAATAATACCGAAAGGCTAACACCAACGGATTTTTGACCAAGAAATGGTCTCCACCAGAAATCCTAGATTGTGATCTCTGGCAAGAAAACATATGTGGGGTGAAGTGTACGAGCCTTTGGTCGATGATCAATGGCCACACAAACCCCATTTTTGTCGAAACTAGCCATGAACGACCATTTTCAATGACACTGAAGGCTAACACCTACGGATTTTTGACCAAGAAATGGTCTCCACAATAAATCCAAGAATGTGATCTATGGCAAGGAAACATATGTGTTGTGAGGTGTATGAGCCTTTGGTCGAATATCAATGGCCACACAACCCCCATTTTTGTCGAAAATAGCCATGAACGACCATTTTCAATAGTACTGAAGGCTAAAACATTCAGATTTTTGACCAAGAAATGGTCACCACCAGAAATCAAAGAATGTGATCTATGGCTAGGAAACATATGTGGGGTGAGGTTTACGAGCCTCTGGTCGATGATCAATGGCCACACAACCCCCATTTTTGTCGAAAATAGCCATGAGTGACCATTTTCAGTAATATTGAAGGCTAACACGTACAGATTTTTGACCAATAAATGGTATCCACCGGAAATCCAAGAATGTGATCTATGGAAAGGAAACATATGTGGGGTGAGGTGTACGAGCCTCTGGTCGATGATCATTGGCCACATAACCCCCATTTTTTTTGTCGAAAATAGCCATGAATGACCATATTCAATAATACCGAAGGCTAACACGTACCGATTTTTGACCAAGAAATGGTCTCCACCGGAAATCCAAGAATGTGATCTATGGCAAGGAAACATATGTGGGGTGAATTGCACGAGCCTCTGATCGATGATAAATGGCCACACAACCCCCATTTTAGTCGAAAATAGCCATGAACGACCATTTTCAATAATACCGAAGGCTAACACCAACAGATTTCTGACCAAGAAATGGTCTCCACCATAAATCCAAGAATGTGATCTATGGCAAGGAAACATATGTGTAGTGAGGTGTATGAGCCTCTGGTCAAAGATCAATGGCCACACAACCCCCATTTTTGTCGACAATAGCCATGAATGACCATTTTCAAAAATACCAAAGGCTAACACATTCGGATTTTTGCCCAAGAAATGGTCTCCACCAGAAATCCAGGAATATGAGCTATGGCAAGGAAACATATGTGGGGTGAGGTGTACGAGCCTCTGGTCGATGATCAATGGCCACACAACCCTCATTTTGCCGGAAATAGCCATGAACGACCATTTTCAATAATACCGAAGGCTAACACGTACGAGTTTTTGACCAAGAAATGGTATCCACCAGAAATCCAAGAATGTGATCTATGGCAAGGAAACATATGTGGGGTGAGGTTTATGAGCCTCTAGTCGATGATAAATGGCCACACAACCCCCATTTTTTATGAAAATAGCCATGAGCGACCATTTTCATTAATACTAGAGGCTAACACCTACGGATTTTTGACCAAGAAATGGTCTCCACTAGAAATCCAAGAATGTGATCTATGGCAAGGAAACATATGTGGGGTGAGGTGTATGAGCCTCTGGTCGATGATCAATGGCCACACAACCCCCATTTTTGTCGAAAATAGCCATGAACAACCATTTTCAATAATACCGAAGGCTAACACCTACAGATTTTTGACCAAGAAATGGTCTCCACCAGAACTCCAAGAATGTGATCTACAGCAAGGAAACATATGTGTAGTGAGGTGTATGAGCCTCTGGTCGAAGATCAATGGCCACACAACCCCCATTTTTGTCGAAAATAGCCATGAATGACCATTTTCAAAAATACCAAAGGCTAACACATTCGGATTTTTGCCCAAGAAATGGTCCCCACCAGAAATCCAAGAATGTGATCTAAGGCAAGGAAACATATGTGGGGTGAGGTGTACGAGCCTCTGGTCGATGATCAATAGCCACACAACCCCCATTTTGCCGAAAATAGCCATGAACGACCATTTTCAATAATACCGAAGGCTAACACATACGAGTTTTTGACCAAGAAATGGTCTCCACCAGAAATCCAAGAATGTGATTTATGGCAAGGAAACATATGTGGGGTGAGGTTTATGAGCCTCTAGTCGATGATAAATGGCCACACAACCCCCATTTTTTATGAAAATAGCCATGAGCGACCATTTTCAATAATACTAAAGGCTAACACCTACGGATTTTTGACCAAGAAATGGTCTCCACTAGAAATCCAAGAATGTGATCTATGGCAAGGAAACATATGTGGGGTGAGGTGTATGAGCCTCTAGTCGATGATCACTGGCCACACAACCCCCATTTTTGTCGATAATAGCCATGAATGACCATTTTCAATAATACCGAAGGCTAACACCTACGGATTTTTGACCAAGAAATGGTCTCCACCAGAAATCCAAGAATGTGCTCTACGGCAAGGAAACATATGTGGGGTGAGGTGTATGAGCCTCTGGTCGACGATCAATGGCCACACAACCCTAATTTTTGTCGAAAATAGCCATGAACGACCATTTTCAATGACACTGAAGGCTAACACCTACAAATTTTTGACCAAGAAATGGTCTCCCACAGAAATCCAAGAATGTGATCTATGGCAAGGAAACATATGTGGGGTGAGGTTTATGAGCCTCTAGTCGATGATAAATGGCCACACAACCCCCATTTTTATTAAAATATCCATGAGCGACCATTTTCAATAATACTAGAGGCTAACACCTACGGATTTTGACCAAGAAATGGTCTCCACCAGAAATCCAAGAATGTGATCTATGGCAAGGAAACATATGTGGGGTGAGGTGTATGAGCCTCTGGTCGATGATCAATGGCCACACAACCCCCATTTTTGTCGAAAATAGCCATGAACGACCATTTTCAATAATACCGAAGGCTAACACCTATGGATTTTTGACCAAGAAATGGTCTCCACCAGAAATCCAAAAATGTGATCTATGGCAAGGAAATATATGTGGGGTGAGGTTTATGAGCCTCTAGTCGATGATAAATGGCCACACAACCCCCATTTTTTATGAAAATAGCCATGAGCGACCATTTTCAATAATACTAGAGGCTAACACCTACGGATTTTTGACCAAGAAATGGTCTCCACTAGAAATCCAAGAATGTGATCTATGGCAAGGAAACATATGTGGGGTGAGGTGTATGAGCCTCTGGTCGATGATCAATGGCCACACAACCCCCATTTTTGTCGAAAATAGCCATGAACAACCATTTTCAATAATACCGAAGGCTAACACCTACGGATTTTTGACCAAGAAATGGTCTCCACCAGAAATCCAAGAATGTGATCTACAGCAAGGAAACATATGTGGGGTGAGGTGTATGAGCCTCTGGTCGATGATCAATGGCCACACAACCCTAATTTTTGTCGAGAATAGCCATGAACGACCATTTTCAATGACACTGAAGGCTAACACCTACGAATTTTTGACCAAGAAATGGTTTCCACCATAAATCCAAGAATGTGATCTAAGGCAAGGAAACATATGTGTAGTGAGGTGTATGAGCCTCTGGTCGAAGATCAATGGCCACACAACCCCCATTTTTGTCGAAAATAGCCATGAATGACCATTTTCAAAAATACCAAAGGCTAACACATTCGGATTTTTGCCCAAGATATGGTCTCCACCAGAAATCCAAGAATGTGATCTATGGCAAGGAAACATATGTGGGGTGAGGTGTACGAGCCTCTGGTCAATGATCAATAGCCACACAACCCCCATTTTGCCGAAAACAGCCATGAACGACCATTTTCAATAATACCGAAGGCTAACACATACGAGTTTTTGACCAAGAAATGGTCTCCACCAGAAATCCAAGAATGTGATCTATGGCAAGGAAACATATGTGGGGTGAGGTTTATGAGCCTCTAGTCGATGATAAATGGCCACACAACCCCCATTTTTTATGAAAATAGCCATGAGCGACCATTTTCAATAATACTAGAGGCTAACACCTACGGATTTTTGACCAAGAAATGGTCTCCACCAGAAATCCAAGAATGTGATCTATGGCAAGGAAACATATGTGGGGTGAGGTGTATGAGCCTCTAGTCGATGATCACTGGCCACACAACCCCCATTTTTGTCGATAATAGCCATGAACGACCATTTTCAATAATACCGAAGGCTAACACCTACGGATTTTTGACCAAGAAATGGTCTCCACCAGAAATCCAAGAATGTGCTCTACGGCAAGGAAACATATGTGGGGTGAGGTTTATGAGCCTCTGGTCGACGATCAATGGCCACACAACCCTATTTTTTGTCGAAAATAGCCATGAACGACCATTTTCAATGACACTGAAGGCTAACACCTACGGATTTTTGACCAAGAAATGGTCTCCACCATAAATCCAAGAATGTGATCTATGGCAAGGAAACATATGTGTAGTGAGGTGTATGAGCCTCTGGTCGAAGATAGACATGAATGAACATTTTCAAAAATACCAAAGGCTAACACATTCGGATTTTTGCCCAAGAAATGGTCTCTACCAGAAATCCAAGAATGTGATCTATGGCAAGGAAACATATGTGGGGTGAGGTGTACAAGACTCTGGTCGATGATCAATGGCCACACAACCCCCATTTTGCCGAAAATAGCCATGAACGACCATTTTCAATAATACCGAAGGCTAACACGTACGAGTTTTTGACAAAGAAATGGTCTCCACCAGAAATCCAAGAATGTGATCTATGGCAAGGAAACATATGTGGGGTGAGGTTTATGAGCCTCTAGTTGATGATAAATGGCCACACAACCCCCATTTTTATTAAAATAGCCATGAGCGACCATTTTCAATAATACTAGAGGCTAACACTTACGGATTTTTGACCAAGAAATGGTCTCCACCAGAAATCCAAGAATGTGATCTATGGCAAGGAAACATATGTGGGGTGAGGTGTATGAGACTCTGGTCGACGATCAATGGCCACACAACCCCCATTTTTGTCGAAAATAGCCATGAACGACCATTTTCAATAATTACGAAGGCTAACACCTACGGATTTTTGACCAAGAAATGGTCTCCACCAGAAATCCAAGAATGTGATCTATGGCAAGGAAACATATGTGTAGTGAGGTGTATGAGCCTCTGGTCCAATATCAATGGCCACACAACCCCCATTTTTGTCGAAAATAGCCATGAACGACCATTTTCAATAGTTTCGAAGGCTAACACATTCGGATTTTTGACCAAGAAATCGTCTCCACCAGAAATCAAAGAATGTGATCTATGGCAAGGAAACATATGTGGGGTGAGGTGTACGAGCATTTGGTCGATGATCAATGGCCACACAACCCCCATTTTTGTCGAAAATAGCCATGAATGACCATTTTCAATAATACCGAAGGCTAACACTTACGGATTTTTGACCAAGAAATGGTCTCCACCAGATATCCAAGAATGTGATCTATGGCAAGGAAACAAATGTGGGGTGAGGTGTATGAGCCTCTGGTCGATGATAAATGGCCACACAACCCCCATTTCAGTCGAAAATAGCCATGAACGACCATTTTCAATAATACCGAAGGCTAACACCAACAGATTTTTGACCAAGAAATGGTCTCCACCAGAAATCCAAGAATGTGATTTATGGCAAGAAAACATATGTGGGGTGAAATGTACGAGCCTCTGGTCGATGATCAATGGCCACACAACCCCCATTTTTGTCGAAAATAGCCATGAACGACCATTTTCAATGACACTGAAGGCTAACACCTATGGATTTTTGACCAAGAAATAGTCTCCACTATAAATCCAAGAATTTGATCTATGGCAAGGAAACATATGTGTAGTGAGGTGTATGAGCCTCTGGTCGAAGATCAATGGCCACACAACCCCCATTTTTGTCGAAAATAGCCACGAATGACCATTTTAAAAAATGCCGAAGGCTAACACATTCGGATTTTTGCCCAAGAAATGGTCTCCACCAGAAATCCAAGAATGTGATCTATAGCAAGGAAACATATGTGGGGTGAGGTGTACGAGCCTCTGGTCGATGATCAATGGCCACACAACCCCCATTTTGTCGAAAATAGCCATGAACGACCATTTTCAATAATATCGAAGGCTAACACGTACGAATTTTTAACCAAGAAATGGTCTCCACCAGAAATCCTAGAATGTGATCTATGGCAAGGAAACATATGTGAAGTGAGGTATACGAGCCTCTGGTCGATGATAAATGGCCACACAACCCCCATTTTTGATGAAAATAGCCATGAACGACCATTTTCAATAATACCAGAGGCTAACACCTACGGATTTTTTTACCAAGAAATGGTCTCCACCAGAAATCCAAGAATGTGATCTATGGCAAGGAAACATATGTGGGGTGAGGTTTATGAGCCTCTAGTCGATGATAAATGGCCACACAACCCCCATTTTTTATGAAAATAGCCATGAGCGACCATTTTCAATAATACTAGAGGCTAACACCTACGGATTTTTGACCAAGAAATGGTCTCCACCAGAAATCCAAGAATGTGATCTATGGCAAGGAAACATATGTGGGGTGAGGTGTATGAGCCTCTAGTCGATGATCAATGGCCACACAACCACCATTTTTGTCGGAAATAGCCATGAACGACCATTTTCAATGACACTGAAGGCTAACACCTACAGATTTTTTACCAAGAAATGGTCTCCACCATAAATCCAAGAATGTGATCTATGGCAAGGAAACATATGTGTAGTGAGGTGTATGAGCCTCTGGACCAAGATCAATGGCCACACAACCCCCATTTTTGTCGAAAATAGCCATGAATGACAATTTTTAATAATACCGAAGGCTAACACATTCGGATTTTTGCCCAAAAAATGGTCTCCACTAGAAATCCAAGAATGTGATCTATGGCAAGAAAACATATGTGGGGTGAGGTGTACGAGCCTCTGGTCGATGATCAATGGCCACACAACCCCCATTTTGTCGAAAATAGCCATGAACGATCATTTTCAATAATACTGAAGGCTAACACGTACGAATTTTTGACCAAGAAATGGTCTCCACCAGAAATCCAAGAATGTGATCTATAGCAAGGAAACATATGTGGGGTGAGGTGTACGAGCCTCTGGTCGATGATAAATGGCCACACAACCCCCATTTTTGATGAAAATAGCCATGAACGACCATTTTCAATAATACCGAAGGCTAACACCTACGGATTTTTGACCAAGAAATGGTCTCCACAAGAAATCCAAGAATGTGATCTATGGAAAGGAAACAAATGTGGGGTGAGGTGTATGAGCCTCTGGTCGATGATCAATGTCCAAAGAACCCCCATTTTTGTCAAAAATAGCCATGAACGACCATTTTCAATAATACCGAAGGCTAACACCTACGGATTTTTGACCAAGAAATGGTCTCCACCAGAAATCCAAAATGTGATCTATGGAAAGGAAACATATGTGGGGTGAGGTGTACGAGCCTTTGGTCGATGATCAATGGCCACATAACCCCCATTTTTGTCGAAAATAGCAATGAACGACCATTTTCAATGACACTGAAGGGTAACAAATATGGATTTTTGACCAAGAAATGGTATCCACCATAAGTCCAAGAATGTGATCTATGGCAAGGAAACATATGTGGGGTGAGGTGTATGGGCCTCTGGTCGTTGATCAATGGCCACACAACGCCCATTTTATGTCGAAAATAGCGATCAACGACCATTTTCAATAATACAGAAGGCTAACACGTATGGATTTTTGACCAAGAAATGGTCTCCACCAGAAATCCGAGAATGTGATATATGGCAAGGAAACATATGTGGGGTGAGGTGTACGAGCCTCTAGTCGATGATCAATGGCCACACAACCCCCATTTTTGTGGAAAATAGCCATGAACGACCATTTTCAATGACACTGAAGGCTAACACCTACGGAATTTTGACGAAGAAATGGTCTCCACCATAAATCCAAGAATGTGATCTATGGCAAGAAAAGATTTGTGTAGTGAGGTGTATGAGCCTCTGGTTGAAGATCAATGGCCACACAACACCCATTTTTGTCGAAAATCGCCATGAATGACCATTTTCAATAATACCGAAGGCTAACACATTCAGATTTTTGCCCATGAAATGGTCTCCACCAGAAATCCAAGCATGTGATCTATGGCAATGAAACATATGTGGGGTGAGGTATACGAGCCTCCGGTCGATGATCAACGGCCACACAACCCCCATTTTTGTCGAAAATAGCCATGAACGACCATTTTCAATAATACCGAAGGCTAACACCTACGAATTTTTGACCAAGAAACGGTCTCCACTAGAAATCCAAGAATGTGATATATGGCAAGAAACCATATGTGGGGTGAGGTGTAGGAGCCTCTGGTCGATGATCAAAGGCCACACAACCCCCATTTTTGTCGAAAATAGCCATGAACGACCATTTTCAATAATTCCGACCAGAGGCTCATACACCTCACCCCACATATGTTTCCTTTCCATAGATCACATTCTTGGATTTCTGGTGGAGACCATTTCTTGGTCTAAAATCTGTAGGTGTTAGCCTTCGCTATTATTGAAAATGGTCGTTCAAGGCTATTTTCATCAAAAATGGGGGTTGTGTGGCCATTTATCATCGACCAGAGGCTCGTACACCTCACCCCACATATGTTTCCTTGCTATAGATCACATTCTTAAATTTCTAGTGGAAACCATTTCTTGGTCAAAAATTCGTACGTGTTAGCCTTCAGTATTATTGAAAATGATCATTCATGGCTATTTTCGACAAAATGGTGGTTATGTGGGCATTGATCATCGACCAGAGGCTCGTACACCTCATCCCACATATGTTTCCTTGCCATAGATCACATTCTTGGATTTCTAGTGGAGACCATTTCTTGGGCAAAAATCCGAATGTGTTAGCCTTCGGTATTATTGAAAATTGTCATTCATGGCTATTTTCGACAAAAATGGGGGTTGTGTGGCCATTGATCTTTGACTAGAGGCTCATACACCTCACTACACATATGTTTCCTTGCCATAGATCACATTCTTGGATTTATGGTGGAGACCATTTCTTGGTCAAAAATCCGTAGTTGTTAGCCTTCAGTGTCATTGAAATTGGTCGTTCATGGCTATTTTCGACAAAAATGGGGGTTGTGAGGCCATTGATCATCAACTAGAGGCTCGTACACTTCACCCCACATAGGTTTTCTTGCCATAGATCACATTCTTGGATTTCTGGTGGAGACCATTTCTTAGTTAAAAATCCGTTGGTGTTAGCCTTCGGTATTATTCAAAATGGTCGATCATGGCTATTTTCGACTAAAATGGGGGTTGTGTGGCCATTTATCATCGACCAGAGGCTCGTACACCTCACCCCACATATGTTTCCTTGCCATAGATCACATTCTTGGATTTCTGATGGAGACCATTTATTGGTCAAAAATCTGTACGTGTTAGCCTTTAGTATTATTGAAAATGGTCATTCATGGCTATTTTCGACAAAAATGGGGGTTGTGTGGCCATTGATCATCGACCAGAGGCTCGTAAACCTCACCCCACATATGTTTCCTTGCCATAGATCACATTCTTTGATTTCTGGTGGAGACCATTTCTTGGTCAAAAATCTGAATGTTTTAGCCTTCGGTACTATTGAAAATGGTCGTTCATGGCTATTTTCGACAAAAATGGGGGTTGTGTGGCCATTGATATTCGACCAAAGGCTCATACACCTCACTACACATGTTTTCTTTCCATAGATCACATTCTTAGATTTATGGTGGAGACCATTTCTTGGTCAAAAATCCGTAGGTGTTAGCGTTCAGTGTCATTGAAAATGGTCGTTCATGGCTATTTTCGACAAAAATGGGGTTTGTGTGGCCATTGATCATCGACCAGAGGCTCGTACACTTCACCCCACATATGTTTTTTTGCCATAGATCACATTCTTGGATTTCTGGTGGGGACCATTTCTTGGTCAAAAATCCGTTGGTGTTAGCCTTCGGTATTATTGAAAATGGTCGTTCATGGCTATTTTCGACAAAAATGGGGGTTGTGTGGCCATTTATCATCGACCAGAGGCTCATACACCTCACCCCACATATGTTTCCTTGCCTTAGATCACATTCTTGGATTTCTGGTGGTGACCATTTCTTGGTAAAAAATCCGTAGGTGTTAGCCTCTGGTATTATTGAAAATGGTCGTTCATGGCTATTTTCATCAAAAATGGGGGTTGTGTGGCCATTTATCTTCGACCAGAGGCTCGTACACCTCACCCCACATATGTTTCCTTGCCATATATCAAATTCTTGGATTTCTAGTGGAGACCATTTCTTGGTCAAAAATTCGTACGTGTTAGCCTTCGGTATTATTGAAAATGGTTGTTCATGGCTATTTTCGACAAAATGGGGGTTGTGTGGCCATTGATCATCGACCAGAGGATCGTACACCTCACCCCACATATGTTTCCTTGCCAGAGATCACATTCTTGGATTTCTGGTGGAGACCATTTCTTGGGCAAAAATCTGAATGTGTTAGCCTTCGGTATTTTTGAAAATGGTCATTCATGGCTATTTTCGACAAAAATGGGGGTTGTGTGGCCATTGATCTTCGACCAGAGCTCATACACCTCACTACACATATGTTTCCTTGCCATATATCAAATACTTGGATTTATTGTGGAGACCATTTCTTGGTCAAAAATCCATAGGTGTTAGCCTTCAGTGTCATTGAAAATGGTCGTTCATGGCTATTTTCGACAAAATGGGGGTTGTGTGGCCATTGATCATTGACCAGAGGCTCGTACACTTCACCCCACATATGTTTTCTTGCCATAGATCACATTCTTGGATTTCTGGTGGAGACCATTTCTTGGTCAAAAATCTGTTGGTGTTAGCCTTCGGTATTATTGAAAATGGTCGTTCATTGCTATTTTCGACTGAAATGGGGGTTGTGTGGCCATTTATCATCGACCAGAGGCTCATACACCTCACCCCCCATATGTTTCCTTGCCATAGAAAACATTCTTGGATATCTGGTGGAGACCATTTCTTGGTCAAAAATCCGTACGTGTTAGCCTTCGGTATTATTGAAAATGGTCATTCATGGCTATTTTCGACAAAAATGGGGGTTGTGTGGCCATTGCTCATCGACCAAAGGCTCGTACACCTCACCCCACATATGTTTCCTTGCCATAGATCACATTCTTTGATTTCTGGTGGAGACCATTTCTTGGTCAAAAATCCGAATGTGTTAGCCTTCGGAACTATTGAAAATGGTCGTTCATGGCTATTTTCGACAAAAATGGGGGTTGTGTGGCCATTGATATTGGACCAGAGGCTCATACACCTCACTACACATATGTTTCCTTGCCATAGATCACATTCTTGGATTTATGGTGGAGACCATTTCTTGGTCAAAAATCCGTAGGTGTTAGCCTTCAGTGTCATTGAAAATGGTTGTTCATGGCTATTTTCGACAAAAAATAGGGTTGTGTGGCCATTGATCGTTGACCAGAGGCTCATACACCTCACCCCACATATGTTTCCTTGCTGTAGATCACATTCTTGGATTTCTGGTGGAGACCATTTCTTGGTCAAAAATCTGTAGGTGTTAGCCTTCGGTATTATTGAAAATGGTCGTCCATGGCTATTTTTGACAAAAATGGGGGTTGTGTGGCCATTGATCATCGACCAGAGGCTCATACACCTCACCCCACATATGTTTCCTTGCCATATATCACATTCTTGGATTTCTGGTGGTGACCATTTCTTGGTCAAAAATCCGTAGGTGTTAGCCTCTAGTATTATTGAAAATGGTCGCTCATGGCTATTTTCATAAAAAATGGGGGTTGTGTGGCCATTTATCATCGACTAGAGGCTCATAAACCTCACCCCACATATGTTTCCTTTCCATAGATCACATTCTTGGATTTCTGGTGGAGACCATTTCTTGGTCAAAAACTCGTACGTGTTAGCCTTCGGTATTATTGAAAATGGTCGTTCATGGCTATTTTCGGCAAAATGGGGGTTGTGTGGCCATTCATCATCGACCAAAGGCTCGTACACCTCACCCCACATATGTTTCCTTGCCATAGATCACATTCTTGGATTTCTGGTGGAGACCATTTCTTGGGCAAAAATCCGAATGTGTTAGCCTTTGGTATTTTTGAAAATGGTCATTCATGGTTATTTTCGACAAAAATGGGGGCTGTGTGGCCATTGATCTTCGATCAGAGGCTCATACACCTCACTACACATATGTTTCCTTGCCATAGATCACATTCTTGGATTTATGGTGGAGACCATTTCTTGGTCAAAAATCCGTAGGTGTTAGCCTTCAGTGTCATTGAAAATGGTCGTTCATGGCTATTTTCGACAAAAAATAGGGTTGTGTGGCCATTGATCGTTGACCAGAGGCTCATACACCTCACCCCACATATGTTTCCTTGCCGTAGATCACATTCTTGGATTTCTGGTGGAGACCATTTCTTGGTCAAAAATCCGTAGGTGTTAGCCTTCGGTATTATTGAAAATGGTCGTCCATGGCTATTTTCGACAAAAATGGGGGTTGTGTGGCCATTGATCATCGACCAGAGGCTCATACGCCTCACCCCACATATGTTTCCTTGCCATAGATCACATTCTTGGATTTCTGGTGGTGACCATTTCTTGGTCAAAAATCCGTAGGTGTTAGCCTCTAGTATTATTGAAAATGGTCGCTCATGGCTATTTTCATAAAAAATGGGGGTTGTGTGGCCATTTATCATCGACTAGAGGCTCATAAACCTCACCCCACATATGTTTCCTTTCCATAGATCACATTCTTGGATTTCTGGTGGAGACCATTTCTTGGTCAAAAACTCGTACGTGTTAGCCTTCGGTATTATTGAAAATGGTCGTTCATGGCTATTTTCGGCAAAATGGGGGTTGTGTGGCCATTCATCATCGACCAAAGGCTCGTACACCTCACCCCACATATGTTTCCTTGCCATAGATCACATTCTTGGATTTCTGGTGGAGACCATTTCTTGGGCAAAAATCCGAATGTGTTAGCCTTTGGTATTTTTGAAAATGGTCATTCATGGTTATTTTCGACAAAAATGGGGGTTGTGTGGCCATTGATCTTCGATCAGAGGCTCATACACCTCACTACACATATGTTTCCTTGCCATAGATCACATTCTTGGATTTATGGTGGAGACCATTTCTTGGTCAAAAATCCGTAGGTGTTAGCCTTCAGTGTCATTGAAAATGGTCGTTCATGGCTATTTTCGACAAAAATTAGGGTTGTGTGGCCATTTATCGTTGACCAGAGGCTCATACACCTCACCCCACATATGTTTCCTTGCCGTAGATCACATTCTTGGATTTCTGGTGGAGACCATTTCTTGGTCAAAAATCCGTAGGTGTTAGCCTTCGGTATTATTGAAAATGGTCGTCCATGGCTATTTTCGACAAAAATGGGGGTTGTGTGGCCATTGATCATCGACCAGAGGCTCATACACCTCACCCCACATATGTTTCCTTGCCATAGATCACATTCTTGGATTTCTGGTGGTGACCATTTCTTGGTCAAAAATCCGTAGGTGTTAGCCTCTAGTATTATTGAAAATGGTCGCTCATGGCTATTTTCATAAAAAATGGGGGTTGTGTGGCCATTTATCATCGACTAGAGGCTCATAAACCTCACCCCACATATGTTTCCTTTCCATAGATCACATTCTTGGATTTCTGGTGGAGACCATTTTTTGGTCAAAAACTCGTACGTGTTAGCCTTCGGTATTATTGAAAATGGTCGTTCATGGCTATTTTCGGCAAAATGGGGGTTGTGTGGCCATTCATCATCGACCAAAGGCTCGTACACCTCACCCCACATATGTTTCCTTGCCATAGATCACATTCTTGGATTTCTGGTGGAGACCATTTCTTGGGCAAAAATCCGAATGTGTTAGCCTTTGGTATTTTTGAAAATGGTCATTCATGGTTATTTTCGACAAAAATGGGGGTTGTGTGGCCATTGACCTTCAATCAGAGGCTCATACACCTCACTACACATATGTTTCCTTGCCATAGATCACATTCTTGGATTTATGGTGGAGACCATTTCTTGGTCAAAAATCCGTAGGTGTTAGCCTTCAGTGTCATTGAAAATGGTCGTTCATGGCTATTTTCGACAAAATGGGGGTTGTGTGGCCATTGATCATTGACTAGAGGCTCGTACACTTCACCCCACATATGTTTTCTTGCCATAGATCACATTCTTGGATTTCTGGTGGAGACCATTTCTTGGTCAAAAATCTGTTGGTGTTAGCCTTCGGTATTATTGAAAATGGTGGTTCATGGCTATTTTCGACTGAAATGGGGGTTGTGTGGCCATTTATCATCGACCAGAGGCTCATACACCTCACCCCACATATGTTTCCTTGCCATAGAAAACATTCTTGGATATCTAGTGGAGACCATTTCTTTGTCAAAAATCCGTACGTGTTAGCCTTCGGTATTATTGAAAATGGTCATTCATGGCTATTTTCGACAAAAATGGGGGTTGTGTGGCCATTGATCATCGACCAAAGGCTCGTACACCTCACCCCACATATGTTTCCTTGCCATAGATCACATTCTTTGATTTCTGGTGGAGACCATTTCTTGGTCAAAAATCCGAATGTGTTAGCCTTCGGAACTATTGAAAATGGTCGTTCATGGCTATTTTCGACAAAAATGGGGGTTGTGTGGCCATTGATATTGGACCAGAGGCTCATACACCTCACTACACATATGTTTCCTTGCCATAGATCACATTCTTGGATTTATGGTGGAGACCATTTCTTGGTCAAAAATCCGTAGGTGTTAGCCTTCAGTGTCATTGAAAATGGTCGTTCATGGCTATTTTCGACAAAAATTAGGGTTGTGTGGCCATTGATCGTCGACTAGAGGCTCATACACCTCACCCCACATATGTTTACTTGCCGTAGATCACATTCTTGGATTTCTGGTGGAGACCATTTCTTGGTCAAAAATCCGTAGGTGTTAGCCTTCGGTATTATTGAAAATGGTCGTCCATGGCTATTTTCGACAAAAATGGGGGTTGTGTGGCCATTGATCATCGACCAGAGGCTCATACACCTCACCCCACATATGTTTCCTTGCCATAGATCACATTCTTGGATTTCTGGTGGAGACCATTTCTTGGTCAAAAATCCATAGGTGTTAGCCTCTAGTATTATTGAAAATGGTCGCTCATGGCTATTTTCATAAAAATGGGGGTTGTGTGTCCATTTATCATCGACTAGAGGCTCATAAACCTCACCCCACATATGTTTCCTTTCCATAGATCACATTCTTGGATTTTTGGTGGAGACCATTTCTTGGTCAAAAACTCGTACGTGTTAGCCTTCGGTATTATTGAAAATGGTCGTTCATGGCTATTTTCGGTAAAATGGGGGTTGTGTGGCCATTGATCATCGACCAGAGGCTCGTACACCTCACCCCACATATGTTTCCTTGCCATAGATCACATTCTTGGATTTCTGGTGGAGACCATTTCTTGGGCAAAAATCCGAATGTGTTAGCCTTTGGTATTTTTGAAAATGGTCATTCATGGTTATTTTCGACAAAAATGGGGGTTGTGTGGCCATTGATCTTCGATCAGAGGCTCATACACCTCACTACACATATGTTTCCTTGCCATAGATCACATTCTTGGATTTATGGTGGAGACCATTTCTTGGTCAAAAATCCGTAGGTGTTAGCCTTCAGTGTCATTGAAAATGGTCGTTCATGGCTATTTTCGACAAAAATTAGGGTTGTGTGGCCATTGATCGTCGACCAAAGGCTCATACACCTCACCCCACATATGTTTCCTTGTCGTAGATCACATTCTTGGATTTCTAGTGGAGACCATTTATTGGTCAAAAATCCGTAGGTGTTAGCCTTCGGTATTATTGAAAATGGTCGTTCATGGCTATTTTCGACAAAAATGGGGGTTGTGTGGCCATTGATCATCGACCAGAGGCTCATACACCTCACCCCACATATGTTTCCTTGCCATAGATCACATTCTTGGATTTCTGGTGGAGACCATTTCTTGGTCAAAAATCCGTAGGTGTTAGCCTCTAGTATTATTGAAAATGGTCGCTCATGGCTATTTTCATAAAAAATGGGGGTTGTGTGGCCATTTATCATTGACTAGAGGCTCATAAACCTCACCCCACATATGTTTCCTTGCCATAGATCACATTCTTGGATTTCTGGTGGAGACCATTTCTTGGTCAAAAACTCGTACGTGTTAGCCTTCGGTATTATTGAAAATGGTCGTTCATGGCTATTTTCGGCAAAATGGGGGTTGTGTGGCCATTGATCATCGACCAGAGGCTCGTACACCTCACCCCACATATGTTTCCTTGCCATAGATCACATTCTTGGATTTCTGGTGGAGACCATTTCTTGGGCAAAAATCCGAATGTGTTAGCCTTTGGTATTTTTGAAAATGGTCATTCATGGCTATTTTCGACAAAAATGGGGGTTGTGTGGCCATTGATCTTCGACCAGAGGCTCATACACCTCACTACACTTATGTTTCCTTGCCATAGATCACATTCTTGGATTTATGGTGGAGACCATTTCTTGGTCAGAAATCCATAGGTGTTAGCCTTTAGTGTCATTGAAAATCGTCGTTCATGGCTATTTTTGACAAAAATGGGGGTTGTGTGGCCATTGATCATCGACCAGAGGCTCGTACACTTCACCCCACATATGTTTTCTTTCCATAGATCACATTCTTGGATTTCTGGAGTAGGTCATTCCTTGGTCAAAAATCTGTTGGTGTTAGCCTTCGGTATTATTGAAAATGGTCGTTCATGGCTATTTTCGACTAAAATGGGGGTTGTGTGGCCATTTATCATCGACGAGAGGCTCGTGCAATTCACCCCACATATGTTTCCTTGCCATAGATCACATTCTTGGATTTCTGGTGGAGACCATTTCTTGGTCAAAAATCCGTACGTGTTAGCCTTCGGTATTATTGAATATGGTCATTCATGGCTATTTTCGACAAAAATGGGGGTTGTGTGGCCAATGATCATCGACCAGAGGCTCGTACACCTCACCCCACATATGTTTCCTTGCCATAGATCACATTCTTGGATTTCCGGTGGAGACCATTTATTTGTCAAAAATCTGTACGTGTTAGCCTTTAGTATTATTGAAAATGGTCATTCATGGCTATTTTCGACAAAAATGGGGGTTGTGTGGCCATTGATCATCGACCAGAGGCTCGTAAACCTGACCCCATATAAGTTTCCTTGCCATAGATCACATTCTTTGATTTCTGGTGGAGACCATTTCTTGGTCAAAAATCTGAATGTTTTAGCATTCGGTACTATTGAAAATGGTCGTTCATGGCTATTTTCGACAAAAATGGGGGTTGTGTGGCCATTGATATTCGACCAAAAGCTCATACACCTCACTACACATATGTTTCCTTGCCATAGATCACATTCTTGGATTTATTGTGGAGACCATTTCTTGGTCAAAAATCCGTAGGTGTTAGCCTTCAGTGTCATTGAAAATGGTCGTTCATGGCTATTTTCGACAAAAATGGGTGTTGGGGGCCTTCGTCCTCCGAAGGTCCTCAAAAACATGATTTGACAATGTTTTCCAAGTGGATTATATGAACAGGTATTTTCGGATTCAGAATTATGGATATGGAGCACGACCAGGACGAAGCCTGAACCAGACGAAGGTCGAAAGCAGCCGAAGCTGTACGCAGGGAAGCTTCGGCGCGATAGCATAAGGGGGAACTGACTTAAAGATGAAAAGACTTCGGGAGCCTCGACAGATTTCCATAAATCGTTAACAAATGTAATGGACATAGATGTAATTTTACGTGGGCTGCGTCCCGCGTCTATAAATAGATGAACAGTACTCCCGTACTGTTCACGCTGACGGTGCATTGACATTTTGCGTCACGCTTGTACTTGTTACCTTCTCTCAGGACCGAAGGTACATTTGTAATTTATAATCATTTCTATTTCTTTGTGTTAATAAAATAGAAATGATTCTATGATCTACACTTCATGTTTTATATGAGTCCTTCGTTATCACTTGTTGAATTTACGAAGGTAAGTCCCTCATGACCTTCGTCCGGAACCCATTATTCCCGAAGGGGAATAATGTTTGATAGGACGAAGGGCCTTAACGTTTAACACTTTTTATGTTGCCTTGTTCTTAATCCGAAGCATTTGAGAACAAGTCTCCAACATTGGCGCCCACCTCCGGTGAACTCACTTCCACTTCGAGTTTTTTTTTTTTTTTTTTTTTTGAACACCTTCGGAAGCTATGGCGCCGAAGAAAGCTTCAGCGACTGGGGCTTCAGCACTGCAACCGCTGGACCACAACCAGGAGACCGTCTCTCTTCGGGAGGCCCGAAGCCAGAAGAGAAAGGCTGTCAGCCCGACACTTCAGGAAGAAGAGTTAGACCAAGAAATCAGGGATATGGAGATGCTACACCAACAAGTACAAAGGAAGAAGGAGAAGATGGCCCGCCTAGCTGAGTTGCAAAGGCAGATAGACGAAGCCTCTGAGGAAGTCCGCCATCTTACTCACGATGAGCAGAACAGAAGGCCTCATCAGAAAGACCTTCATCAGGAGGGCTTCGTCAACGAAGATGACTGGTATGATAATTTCCATCAGGGAAATTTTGTTTTTGATGATGCTTCTCCTCTGTCTGCTGAGCTGCAGGCTACACCTTGGCCTCCATCCTATAAGCCACCCCAGCTCCCTATGTTTGATGGTCACTCCGACCCGAAGCAATTCTTGATGAGCTACGAAGCAACGGTGTCTTCGTACGGGGGCAATGCTGCAGTCATGGCGAAGTCTTTCGTCATGGCCGTCAGGAATGTTGCTCAGACCTGGTATTCCTCCCTTCGGCCAGGAACAATAACTTCATGGCAGAAGCTGAAGGATATGTTGCTGACCAGCTTTCAAGGATTTCAGACGAAGCCAGTCACAGCTCAAGCCCTGTTCCAGTGTATTCAGGATCACGAAGAGTACCTTCAGGCGTATGTCCGAAGGTTTTTACGATTGAGGGCGCAGGCACCAACGGTGCCCAATGAAATTGTTATCGAAGCTATGATCAAGGGGCTTCGTCCTGGGCCTGCAGCTCAATACTTTGCTAGAAAGCCTCCTCAGACCTTGGAGAAATTGCTCCAAAAGATGGATGAGTACATTCGTGCTGACAATGACTTTCGTCAAAGAAGGGAGGAGGCCTTCAGATTTTCTGAAATGACCAGGGGCTTCGGAGGAAGATACTACCCGAGACATGTCCGTTCCATCCACAACACTCAGAATGATGATAAGGGGAGTCAGAACAGACCACAATGCTCCTCACAGGCTTCGGGGCAACAACAAACTTCCTTCCGGCCACCAGCTCCAAGAGGCAGAGGCGCCAGGGGCTTCGGCGGAAGATTCGGAGATCAGCCAAGGAGAAGGCAAGGGCCATACCACTAGGTCGTGCCATATTACAATCCAGAAGCAAAAGGAAATTGCCGAAGCTGCATCTCAACAATCTCAGCCGAAGCAGGTCATGCATACCGCTTCGTATCATCCGCCTTATATCCCACAATACATAGACAACCACCCTGCAGCTTCTGTAGCTTCGGCAAGTCAACCTCAAGCTTCCTGGCAACAGCTTCCGCCCCCACCTCCATTGCAGCAAGGTCAACAGCCAGAAGGGAGTCAATACGCTCCACATCAGAGGGACTTCAGAGAGCAGTCCGAAGCTCGCACAGTCAACAGCACTGTGCCAGAGTCGAAGCACATTTATTGATACATATCCTACCTTTGATAGCAGTCTTTCCTATTCAGTTTTATTTTCTGTGAAGCAAAAAACATTGATAGTTTTCATGAAATAATTTCGTTGTTTTTCACAAGGAAGATCTATTTGCTTCACAAGCTTAAGTTGCTGAAGCTTAAAAATTTTTCCGTTACCAAGGAGGACCTTCAAATTAAAAATCCTTCGGAGCAACAGAAAGTCGTTCTAAGGAACGCAGAGTAAGCTTGTGACGTCACAAAAAGCCGTTCCAAAGGGAGCGCAGTGTAAGTTTTCTGCTCAGAAGTCGTTCCTAAAGGAATGCAGAGCCTACAGCGAAAAGTCAACGCTGATACCGCCTAAGTAAAGGGCGAAGAAGCTCCTAAGGGAGGCTTACAGCGAAAAGTCAACGCTGATACCGCCTAAGTAAAGGGCGAAGAAGCTCCTAAGGGAGGCTTACAGCGAAAAGTCAACGCTGAGATCGTCTAAGTAAAAGACGAAGAAGCTCCAAAGACGTTCCTAAGGGAATGCAGAGCTTACGAATGTGTTTTGTGTATGTATCTTCGGAACAGACGTCATTTGCATAACATTACATCATCACATCATTTCGCATAGCATAAGCATCATACATCATGTTGCATGCGGCAAAAGAAGGGCACACAGTATTAACCTTCGAAAGAATGATTTGAGAAAGTGCAAATCGTGCAAAGTCACGAGGGAATATGTTGATGATCTTCGGAAAATAGCTTCGGAGGCTGTTTTTACGAAGCATGGATGTGTCTTGTCAAGACAGTTTTAACGAAGAATGTTTTCTTCACGAAGCATGAAAAGAAGGGAAGGTGTTTTTTCGCCGAAGGCTCAAAAATGGTATGTATGTACAGTTTCATGCATCGTAAAGAATTGAATAATGAAAAGAAACTTGTACATTACATCCAAATGTACAAAATATTACATAGATCAAAATTTAAATGCTTCTTCTAATAGCATCTAGTCCTCTCTTAATACAGCTTCGGCGACTTCATTTAGAAGTTGATCAACAACTTTGTCCATGATAGCTTCGGCCATTTGTTTGATTTCTTCATCTCCTTTTGTGTGGGGATCGGCAGTCGACCCAGCAGCTTCTGAGGGAAGAGAACATTTCTTCATCACTATTAAAAACTATGTGCAAAGTTTGAAACAAAAATTACAACACAATAGGAACGACTAATTAATACCTAATTGTCTTTCGGGCTCCGTACTTTTTTCGGCAGTTTCTGCCACTTTCCTAGCTTCGTGGATGCCTTTTTCGCTCCTTTGGATAATTTCTTGTGCCATTCCTCGGCCGCCGTTGTTCCAGATGTCAGTAAAAAATTTGCCACCAATCACGCTTGCTTCGGCCGAGGGGTCCTTGATATCTTCGGAAGATAAGGTAGCTTCGGACTGAGCTAAAAATTTTATATGCCCGCAACCTTTCTTCTCTAAGACGGAAGCAATTCCTCTGGCGCCCGAAAAAGCGCATATGTCGCCGCGACTGTTCAGAATCTCTTCGAAGGCCTCTGCTTCGTGGCTAATCCATTCCAGCGGATCTTCGGGATTACCTTGAGAAAAATTCTCTTCGCTGGAAAAGGCGCCGACGCTAGCAAAGCTGGTTTTAATTTTATTCACGCATTCTATAGATTTAACATAGCATTTTCCTAGAGATGTGCGAAGCTCCTTAACTCTTGATTCCAATTTGCTGACCATAAAATCACTAAGTTCTCGTTTCGTTTCCTCAAGCGCGCGCTCCTCTTTAGCTCTAGCCAGCTGTTTCTGAAGATCTTTAATCTCGCGTTTTTGAGCTTCGGTTTGGGCTTTTGAAACAGCTTCGTCTTTTTTCACTTTATCTACCAGTGTAAGCAGAATTTTATCTTTTTCCAAAGCTTCGTTTCTCAGTTTGATAACTTCAGAGCGTAAATTATTAAATGCAATTTCATAACTTTCATCTTCGGCGCTCTTTTGCGCTCTTAGCGCGTTGCTTAGGATCAGGCCCTATACGAAAAAGAACTCATATAAGAAAAAAGGAATGAGTTGCGTAAAAAATTATAAGGGGTTTTATTCAAGCGTTTAATTCCCATACCTTCAGGCTGTTGTACGCAAGACTGTCTGCGAGGTCTTCTTTCGTCATGGCGCTTAATCCAGATTCAAGCTTCGGGAAACCAATACTTCTGGCCATCTCTCGGCAGACAGATAGCTCTTTGTTGTCAGGCAGGCAGTACAAGAAATCATCTTCATTTGTCCCATTGAATATTACTGCTCCCTTTGGATATTTTAGCTCCTTTGCATAATGGTTAGCTTCGTGGGTTTCTTCTTCAGATAGTTTTTTCCCCGAAGCATGTCGTATGATGTAATCACACATGCTGGCAGGCGCTTCGGGGATGACAGTGTCAGTTTCTTCAATTAAAATTGGTTCTGGTATTTTTATTGCTTCAGCTTCCAAAGTTTGCTCCCTGAAGGGCTCTGAAGGCCCAGCCTTAGCTTCAGCTTGTTGTGTCGGAGCTTCAGAAGAAGCTTCAGCAATTTCAACACTCTTTTTTTGGAGTTGTACTTGAAGACTTAATTGTCTCCAAGACATCTAGAACATTTACCATTCTCTTTCTTTTTGGGGTCACCATTGGCCCCTTTTGGATTTTTGCTGCTTCGACATTTGCTACAGGACTCAAAATATCTGATGCTTTTTCCTTAGTCGGATTTTTCGCTTTTTCCATTTTTTCTGTCGATGGCGCTTCGGCCATCTCTGCAATTTCTGGCAGCAAGGTTGGCTGTTCAGCTTCGGCGGCCGAAGAAGTTACTCCGGTAAACTCAGGCACCGAAGCTGGTTCAATATGGCGTGGTCGGTGTGTGAGGACCTTCAACCTTTTTCCTTTCGGTTCTGGCTCGCTAGGAGCAGTTCCAGCTTCTTCTTTTTCAGGGGTTATGTTTTTCCTTTTTTGCCTTCGGATGGGATAACGATAATCAGGGTAGAAGAACCCGACTGCATCAAATACTCGGTTGAGTCTCTTCTTTTTTCGGCCTCCGAAGGCTGCTGATAGCGCAGTATTTTCAGCCTTCGAATATGCCCCAAGTAATTCGTCACTTAATGTTTCAATGCTTTTCAGCCAGTCATCATCAGGTTCAATAAATTTATCTGCATATTTGAATGTATACTTTAATCTGACTAGTCCGCCTTCGTCGGGCTCTTTGATGGTTTCCTTCGGCATTTCCCACTTTTCTGCAAGTGGCCATACCCTGAAGGCAATGTGTTCTTGGACCAAGTCCCTTGTCCCAATAAACGAGCAGACTACCCCGAAGGCTCTTTGGCATTCTTCGGCCGCTTCGTCCATTTCGACCTTCGGCCTTCGAAGACCGAAACGTTGCCAGATTGGGTGCATAATGATACTCTTCACATTCTCTTGAGCTGTTAGATCATTCTTTACATAAAACCATTCAGTCATCCAGGCTCCCGGCCACCTCTTCCGAAAGGTCGGCACAGGGCAGCTTGACCCGGAGCGGGCGCCGAAGCTGTAGCACCCAAAGTTGTTATGGTATTGCTCCTTTCCCCAGGGTTTCGTCTCGTATAATAACTCATGAATGTTGCAGAAGCTTTTAGCGTTCGGTTCCAAACCTTGGCTCCTCGCAGCCCAGACGAACACTCCCATTCTTATGATGGCTTCGGGAGTGATTTGATGCAGATGGACTTGAAATGTCTTTAGTACTTCAACAACAAAGTTGCTCAGGGGGAATCGAAGCCCAGCCTTGAGGAAGCTTCGGAAAATCACAACTTCATCTTCTTCGGGGGTGGGAGAAGTTTTTTCCCCGGCATCAGCTCTCACAATAGATATGTCTCGGAAATATCGCCCCCTCATATTATCAATGTGACTCTGCTTGATGGTCGTTTTCCCAAAAACTGTGTGGCTTGGTCGCCACGGTCGATCTTCGGCCTCTTCCCCACCACTTTCCACATCATAGCTGTCGCTATTATCAGTATCTTCGGACAAACCTTCGAGAATCTCATTCGTGATTTTTTCTGTATTGGTCTCTGCCATCGCTATCAGGAACCCCAGATTCTTCTCCTCCTCGAGACTCAGCTTCGTCTCAGCAGGGATCTTCAGCTTCGTCTCAGCAGGGATCTTCTTGCCTTCAGACATCTTCGGAAACGCTAAAAAATTGTTCCCGAGGCCGAAGCTTCGAAGTCAAAAAGACCAGCAAATCTTAATGAACAAGAGCTAAAAATTTTAGTGGACCGAAGCAAAAGGCAAGTGTGCGTACCAAATGAGTTCGCGATGTGATCTTATTTATACGCCTAGGGCGTTGAAAATTGAAAGGCCCCGCTTGTCAGTGAATGTTGCTATTCTAGCAAAGGGAAGGTGTTTTTTCGGACCTTCGGCTCAAGGCCTTCGTCCATATCGCAATCTGAATTTATTATTTACAAATTAATATTGCGAGGGGCTACTGTTGGGGGCCTTCGTCCTCCGAAGGTCCTCAAAAACATGATTTGACAATGTTTTCCAAGTGGATTATATGAACAGGTATTTTCGGATTCAGAATTATGGATATGGAGCACGACCAGGACGAAGCCTGAACCAGACGAAGGTCGAAAGCAGCCGAAGCTGTACGCAGGGAAGCTTCGGCGCGATAGCATAAGGGGGAACCGACTTAAAGATGAAAAGACTTCGGGAGCCTCGACAGATTTCCATAAATCGTTAACAAATGTAATGGACATAGATGTAATTTTACGTGGGCTGCGTCCCGCGTCTATAAATAGATGAACAGTACTCCCGTACTGTTCACGCTGACGGTGCATTGACATTTTGCGTCACGCTTGTACTTGTTACCTTCTCTCAGGACCGAAGGTACATTTGTAATTTATAATCATTTCTATTTCTTTGTGTTAATAAAATAGAAATGATTCTATGATCTACACTTCATGTTTTATATGAGTCCTTCGTTATCACTTGTTGAATTTACGAAGGTAAGTCCCTCATGACCTTCGTCCGGAACCCATTATTCCCGAAGGGGAATAATGTTTGATAGGACGAAGGGCCTTAACGTTTAACACTTTTTATGTTGCCTTGTTCTTAATCCGAAGCATTTGAGAACAAGTCTCCAACAATGGGGTTTGTGTGGCCATTGATCATCAACTAGAGGCTCGTACACTTCACCCCACATATGTTTTCATGCCAGAGATCACATTCTAGGATTTCTGGTGGAGACCATTTCTTAGTCAAAAAATCCGTTGGTGTTAGCCTTCGGTATTATTGAAAATGGTCGTTCATGGCTATTTTGGACTAAAATGGGGGTTGTGTGGCCATTTATCATCGACCAGAGGCTCATACACCTCACCCCACATATGTTTCCTTGCCATAGATAACATTCTTGGATTTCTGGTGGAGACCATTTCTTGGTCAAAAATCCGTACGTGTTAGCCTTCGGTATTATTGAAAATGGTCATTCATGGCTATTTTCGACAAAAATGGGGGTTGTGTGGCCAATGATCATCAAACAGAGGCTCGTAAACCTCACCCCACATATGTTTCCTTGCCATAGATCACATTCTTTGATTTCTGGGGGAGACCATTTTTTGGTCAAAAATCCGAATGTGTTAGCCTTCGGTACTATTGAAAATGGTCGTTCATGGCTATTTTCGACAAAAATGGGGGTTGTGTGGCCATTGATATTCGACCAGAGGCTCATAGACCTCACTACAAATATGTTTCCTTGCCATAGATCACATTCTTGGATTTATGGTGGAGACCATTTCTTGGTCAAAAATCCATAGGTGTTAGCCTTTAGTGTCATTGAAAATGGTTGTTCATGGCTATTTTCGACAAAAATAGGGGTTGTGTGGCCATTGATCATCGACCAGAGGCTCGTACACCTCACCCCACATATGTTTCCTTGCCATAGATCACATTCTTGGATTTCTGGTGGAGACCATTTCTTGGTAAAAAATCTGTAGGTGTTAGCCTCTAGTATTATTGAAAATGGTCGTTCATGGCTATTTTCATCAAAAATGGGGGTTGTGTGGCCATTTATCATCTACCAGAGGCTCGTACACCTCACCCCACATATGTTTCCTTGCCATAGATCACATTCTTGGATTTCTGGTGGAGACCATTTCTTGGTCAAAAATTCGTATGTGTTAGCCTTCGGTATTATTGAAAATGGTCGTTCATGGCTATTTTCGACAAAATGGGGGTTGTGTGGCCATTGATCATCGACCAGAGGCTCGTACACCTCACCCCACATATGTTTCCTTGCCATATATCACACTCTTGGATTTCTGGTGGAGACCATTTCTTGGGCAAAAATCCGAATGTGTTAGCCTTCGGTATTCTTGAAAATGGTCATTCATGGCTATTTTCGACAAAAATGGGTGTTGTGTGGCCATTGATCTTCGACCAGAGGCTCATACACCTCACTACACATATGTTTCCTTGCCATAGATCAAATTCTTGGATTTATGGTGGAGACCATTTCTTGGTCAAAAATCCATAGGTGTTAGCCTTTAGTGTCATTGAAAATGGTCGTTCATGGCTATTTTCGACAAAAATGGGGGTTGTGTGGCCATTGATCATCGACCAGAGGCTCGTACACTTCACCCCACATATGTTTTCTTGCCATAGATCACATTTTTGGATTTCTCGTGGAGACCATTTCTTGGTAAAAAATCTATTGGTGTTAGCCTTCGGTATTATCGAAAATGGTCGTTCATGGCTATTTTCGACTAAAATGGGTGTTGTGTGGCCATTTATCATCGACCAGAGGCTCATACACCTCACCCCACAAATGTTTCCTTGCCATAGATCACATTCTTGAATATCTGGTGGAGACGATTTCTTGGTCAAAAATCCGTACGTGTTAGCCTTGGGTATTATTGAAAATGGTCATTCATGGCTATTTTCGACAAAAATGGGGGTCATGTGGCAATTGATCATCGACCAAAGGCTTGTACACCTCACCCCACATACTTTTATTTCTGGTGGAGACCATTTCTTGGTCAAAAATCCGTAGGTGTTAGCCTTCAGTGTCATTGAAAATGGTCGTTCATGGCTATTTTCGACAAAAATTAGGGTTGTGTGGCCATTGATCATCGACCAGAGGCTCGTACACCTCAACCCACATATGTTTCCTTGTCGTAGATCACATTCTTGGATTTATGGTGGAGACCATTTTTTGGTCAAAAATCCGTAGTTGTTAGCCTTTAGTGTCATTGAAAATGGTCGTTCATGGCTATTTTCGACAAAAATTAGGGTTGTGTGGCCATTGATCGTCGACCAGAGGCTCGTACACCTCACCCCACATATGTTTCCTTGCCGTAGATCACATTCTTGGATTTCTGGTGGAGACCATTTCTTGGTCAAAAATCCGTAGGTGTTAGCCTTCGGTATTATTGAAAATGGTCGTTCATGGCTATTTTCGACAAAAATGGGGGTTGTGTGGCCATTGATCATCGACCAGAGGCTCATACACCTCACCCCACATATGTTTTCTTGCCATAGATCACATTCTTGGATTTCTGGTGGAGACCATTTCTTAGTCAAAAATCCGAAGGTGTTAGCCTGTAGTATTATTGAAAATGGTCGCTCATGGCTATTTTCATCAAAAATGGGGGTTGTGTGGCCATCTATCATCGACTAGAGGCTCGTAAACCTCACCCCACATATGTTTCCTTGCCATAGATCACATTCTTGGATTTCTGGTGGAGACCATTTCTTGGTCAAAAATCCGAATGTGTTAGCCTTTGGTATTTTTGAAAATGGTCATTCATGGCTATTTTCAACAAAAATGGGGGTTGTGTGGCCATTGATCTTCGACCAGAGGCTCATACACCTCACTACACATATGTTTCCTTGTCATAGATCACATTCTTGGATTTATGGTGGAGACCATTTCTTGGTCAGAAATCCATAGGTGTTAGCCTTTAGTGTCATTGAATATGGTCGTTCATGGCTATTTTCGACAAAAATGGGGGTTGTGTGGCCATTGATCATCAACCAGAGGCTCGTACACTTCACCCCACATATGTTTTCTTGCCATAGATCACATTCTTGGATTTCTGGTGGAGACCATTTCTTGGTCAAAAATCTGTTGGTGTTAGCCTTCGGTATTATTGAAAATGGTGGTTCATGGCTATTTTCGACTGAAATGGGGGTTGTCTGTCCATTTATCATCGACCAGAGGATCGTACACCTCACCCCACATAAGTTTCCTTGCCATATATCACATTCTTGGATTTCTGGTGGAGACCATTTCTTGGTCAAAAATCCGTAGGTGTTAGCCTTCGGTATTATTGAAAATCGTCGTTCATGGCTATTTTCGGCAAAATGGGGGTTGTGTGGCCATTGATCATTGACCAAAGGCTCGTACACCTCACCCCACATATGTTTCCTTTCCATAGATCACATTCTCGGATTTCAGGTGGAGACCATTTCTTGGGAAAAAATCCGATTGTGTTAGCCTTTGGTATTTTTGAAAATGGTCATTCATGGATATTTTCAACAAAAATGGGGGTTGTGTGGCCATTGATCTTCGACCAGAGGCTCATACACCTCACTACACATATGTTTCCTTGTCATAGATCACATTCTTGGATTTATGGTGGAGACCATTTCTTGGTCAGAAATCCATAGGTGTTAGCCTTTAGTGTCATTGAAAATGGTCGTTCATGGCTATTTTCGACAAAAATGGGGGTTGTGTGGCCATTGATCATCAACCAGAGGCTCATAGACTTCACCCCACATATGTTTTCTTGCCATAGATCACATTCTTGGATTTCTGGAGGAGACTATTTCTTGGTCAAAAATCTGTTGGTGTTAGCCTTCGGTATTATTGAAAATGGTTGTTCATGGCTATTTTCGACTAAAATGGGGGGTTGTGTGGCCATTTATCATCGACCAGAGGCTCGTACAATTCACCCCACATATGTTTCCTTGCCATAGATCACATTCGTGGATTTCTGGTGGAGACCATTTATTGGTCAAAAATCCGTATGTGTTAGCCTTCGATATTATTGAAAATGGTCATTCATGGCTATTTTCGACAAAAATGGGGGTTGTGTGGCCATTGATCTTCAACCAGAGGCTCATACACCTCACTACACTTATGTTTCCTTGTCATAGATCACATTCTTGGATTTATGGTCGAGACCATATCTTGGTCAAAAATCCATAGGTGTTAGCCTTCAGTGTCATTGAAAATGGCCGTTCATGGCTATTTTCGACAAAAATGGGGGTTGTGTGGCCATTGATCATCGACCAGAGGCTCGTACACTTCACCCCACATATGTTTTCTTGCCATAGATCACATTCTTGGATTTCTAGGGGAGACCATTTCTTGGTCAAAAATCTGTTGGTGTTAGCCTTCGGTATTATTGAAAATGGTCGTTCATGGCTATTTTTGACTAAAATGGGGGTTGTGTGGCCATTTATCATCGACCAGAGTCTCGTACAATTCACCCCACATATGTTTCCTTGCCATAGATCACATTCTTGGATTTCTGGTGGAGACCATTTCTTGGTCAAAAATCCGTACGTGTTAGCCTTCGGTATTATTGAAAATGGTCATTCATGGCTATTTTCGACACAAATGGGGGTTGTGTGGCCATTGATCTTTGACCAGAGGCTCATACACCTCACTACACATATGTTTCCTTGCCATAGATCACATTCTTGGATTTATGGTGGAGACCATTTCTTGGTCAAAAATCCATAGGTGTTAGCCTTCAGTGTCATTGAAAATGGTCGTTCATGGCTATTTTCGACAAAAATGGGGGTTGTGTGGCCATTGATCATCGACCAGAGGCTCGTACACTTCACCCCACATATGTTTTCTTGCCATAGATCAGAATCTTGGATTTCTCGTGGAGACCATGTGTTGGTCAAAAATTTGTAGGTGTTAGCCTTCAGTGTCATTGAAAATGGTCATTCATGGCTATTTTCGACAAAAATGGGGGTTGTGTCGCCATTGATCATCGACCAGAGGATCGTACACCTCACCCACATAAGTTTCCTTGCCATATATCACATTCTTGGATTTCTGGTGGAGACCATTTCTTGGTCAAAAATCCGTAGGTGTTAGCCTTCGGTATTATTGAAAATCGTCGTTCATGGCTATTTTCGCCAAAAATGGGGGTTGTGTGGCAATTGATCATCGACCAAAGGCTCATACACCTCACCCCACATGTGTTTCCTTGCCATAGACCACATTCTTGGATTTCTGGTGGTGATCATTTTTTGGTCAAAAATCCGTAGGTGTTAGCCTTCGGTATTATTGAAAATGGTCGTTCATGGCTATTTTCGACAAAAATTGGGGTTGTGTGGCCATTGATCATCGACCAAAGGCTCATACACCTCACCCCACATATGTTTCCTTGCCATAGACCACATTCTTGGATTTCTGGTGGAGACCATTTGTTGGTCAAAAATCCGTAGGTGTTAGCTTTCGGTATTATTGAAAATGATCGTTCATGGCTATTTTCATCAAAAATGGGGGTTGTGTGGCCATTTATCATAGACCAGAGGCTCGTACACCTCACCCCACATATGTTTCCTTGCCATAGAGCACACTCTTGGATTTCTGGTGGAGACCATTTCTTGGTCAAAAATTCGTACGTGTTAGCCTTCGGTATTATTGAAAATGGTCGTTCATGGCTATTTTCGACAAAATGGGGGTTGTGTGGCCATTGATCATCGACCAGAGGCTCGTACACCTCACCCACATATGTTTCCTTGCCGTAGATCACATTCTTGGATTTCCGGTGGAGACCATTTCTTGGTCAAAAATCCGTACGTGTTAGCCTTCGGTATTATTGAAAATGGTCGTTCATGGCTATTTTTGACAAAATAGAGGTTCTGTGGCCATTGATCATCGACCAGAGGCTCATACACCTCACCCCACATATGTTTCCTTGACATAGATCACATTTTTGGATTTCTGGTCGAGACCATTTCTTGGGCAAAAATCCGAATGTGTTAGCCTTGGTATTATTGAAAATGGTCATTCATGGCTATTTTTGACAAAAATGGGGGTTGTGTGGCCATTTATCTTCAACCAGAGGCTCATACACCTCACTACACATATGTTTTCTTGCCATAGATCACATTCTTGGATCTATGGTGGAGACCAGTTCTTGGTCAAAAATCCATAGGTGTTAGCCTTCAGTGTCATTGAAAATAGTCATTCATGGCAATTTTCGACAAAAATGGGGGTTGTGTGGCCATTGATAATCGACCAGGGGCTTGTACACCTCACCCCACATATGTTTCCTTGCCATAGATCACATTTTTGGATTTCTGGTGGAGACCATTTCTTGGTCAAAAATCCGTTGGTGTTAGCCTTCGGTATTATTGAAAATGGTCGTTCATGGCTATTTTCGACAAAAATGGGGGTTGTCTGGCCATTTATCATCGACCAGAGGCTCATACACCTCACCCCACATATGTTTAATTGCCATAGATCATATTCTTGGATTTCTGGTGGAGACGATTTCTTGGTCAAAAATCCGTAGGTGTTAGCCTTCGGTATTATTGAAAATGGTCGTTCATGGCTGTTTTCGACAAAAATGGGGGTTGTGTGGCCATTGATCATCGACCAGAGGCTCGTACACCTCACCCCACATATGTTTCCTTGCCATAGATCAAATTCTTGGATTTCTGGTGGAGACGATTTCTTGGTCAAAATTCCGTAGGTGTTAGCCTTCGGAATTATTGAAAATGGTCGTTCATGGCTATTTTCGACAAAAATGGGGGTTGTGTGGCCATTGATCATCAATCAGAGGCTCGTACACCTCACCCCACATATGTTTCCTTGCCATAGATCACATTCTTGGATTTCTGGTGGAGACCATTTCTTGGTCAAAAATCTGTAGGTGTTAGCCTTCGGTATTATTGTAAATGGTCGTTCATGGCTATTTTCGACAAAAATGGGGGTTGTGTGGCCATTGATCATCGACCAGAGGCTCATACACCTCACCCCACATATGTTTCCTTGCCATAGATCACATTCTTGGATTTCTTGTGGAGACCATTTCTTAGTCAAAAATCCGTACGTGTTAGCCTTCGGTATTATTGAAAATGGTCATTCATGGCTATTTTCGACACAAATGGGGGTTGTGTGGCCATTGATCTTCGACCAGAGGCTCATACACCTCACTACACATATGTTTCCTTGCCATAGATCACATTCTTGGATTTATGGTGGAGACCATTTCTTGGTCAAAAATCCATAGGTGTTAGCCTTCAGTGTCATTGAAAATGGTCGTTCATGGCTATTTTCGACAAAAATGGGGGTTGTGTGGCCATTGATCATCGACCAGATGGTCGTACACTTCACCCCACATATGCTTTCTTGCCATAGATCACAATCTTGGATTTCTCGTGGAGACCATTTGTTGGTCAAAAATTCGTAGGTGTTAGCCTTCAGTGTCATTGAAAATGGTCATTCATGGCTATTTTTGACAAAAATGGGCGTTGTGTCGCCATTGATCATCGACCAGAGGCTCGTACACCTCACCCCACATAAGTTTCCTTTCCATAGATCACATTCTTGGATTTTTGGTGGAGACCATTTCTTGGTCAAAAATCCGTAGATGTTAGCCTTCGGTATTATTGAAAATGGTCGTTCATGGCTATTTTCGACAAAAATGGGGATTGTGTGGCAATTGATCATCGACCAAAGGCTCATACACCTCACCCCACATATGTTTCCTTGCCATAGACCACATTCTTGGATTTCTGGTGGAGACCATTTCTTGGTCAAAAATCCATAGGTGTTAGCCTTCAGTGTCATTGAAAATAGTCGTTCATGGCTATTTTCGACAAAAATGGGGGTTGTGTGGCAATTGATCATCGACCAAAGGCTCGTACACCTCACCCCACATATGTTTCCTTGCCATAGAGCACACTCTTGGATTTCTGGTGGAGACCATTTCTTGGTCAAAAATTCGTACGTGTTAGCCTTCGGTATTATTGAAAATGGTCGTTCATGGCTATTTTCGACAAAATGGGGGTTGTGTGGCCATTGATCATCGACCAGAGGCTCGTACACCTCACCCACATATGTTTCCTTGCCGTAGATCACATTCTTGGATTACCGGTGGAGACCATTTCTTGGTCAAAAATCCGTACGTGTTAGCCTTCGCTATTATTGAAAATGGTCGTTCATGGCTATTTTTGACAAAATAGAGGTTCTGTGGCCATTGATCATCGACCAGAGGCTCATACACCTCACCCCACATATGTTTCCTTGACATAGATCACATCTTTGGATTTCTGGTCGAGACCATTTCTTGGGCAAAAATCCGAATGTGTTAGCCTTGGTATTATTGAAAATGGTCATTCATGGCTATTTTTGACAAAAATGGGGGTTGTGTGGCCATTTATCTTCAACCAGAGGCTCATACACCTCACTACACATATGTTTTCTTGCCATAGATCACATTCTTGGATCTATGGTGGAGACCAGTTCTTGGTCAAAAATCCATAGGTGTTAGCCTTCAGTGTCATTGAAAATAGTCATTCATGGCAATTTTCGACAAAAATGGGGGTTGTGTGGCCATTGATAATCGACCAGGGGGTTGTACACCTCACCCCACATATGTTTCCTTGCCATAGATCACATTTTTTGATTTCTGGTGGAGACCATTTCTTGGTCAAAAATCCGTTGGTGTTAGCCTTCGTTATTATTGAAAATGGTCGTTCATGGCTATTTTCGACAAAAATGGGGGTTGTCTGGCCATTTATCATCGACCAGAGGCTCGTACACCTCACCCCACATATGTTTAATTGCCATAGATCATATTCTTGGATTTCTGGTGGAGACGATTTCTTGGTCAAAAATCCGTAGGTGTTAGCCTTCGGTATTATTGAAAATGGTCGTTCATGGCTGTTTTCGACAAAAATGGGGGTTGTGTGGCCATTGATCATCGACCAGAGGCTCGTACACCTCACCCCACATATGTTTCCTTGCCATAGATCAAATTCTTGGATTTCTGGTGGAGACGATTTCTTGGTCAAAATTCCGTAGGTGTTAGCCTTCGGAATTATTGAAAATGGTCGTTCATGGCTATTTTCGACAAAAATGGGGGTTGTGTGGCCATTGATCATCGATCAGAGGCTCGTACACCTCACCCCACATATGTTTCCTTGCCATAGATCACATTCTTGGATTTCTGGTGGAGACCATTTCTTGGTCAAAAATCTGTAGGTGTTAGCCTTCGGTATTATTGTAAATGGTCGTTCATGGCTATTTTCGACAAAAATGGGGGTTGTGTGGCCATTGATCATCGACCAGAGGCTCATACACCTCACCCCACATATGTTTCCTTGCCATAGATCACATTCTTGGATTTCTTGTGGAGACCATTTCTTAGTCAAAAATCCGTACGTGTTAGCCTTCGGTATTATTGAAAATGGTCATTCATGGCTATTTTCGACACAAATGGGGGTTGTGTGGCCATTGATCTTCGACCAGAGGCTCATACACCTCACTACACATATGTTTCCTTGCCATAGATCACATTCTTGGATTTATGGTGGAGACCATTTCTTGGTCAAAAATCCATAGGTGTTAGCCTTCAGTGTCATTGAAAATGGTCGTTCATGGCTATTTTCGACAAAAATGGGGGTTGTGTGGCCATTGATCATCGACCAGATGGTCGTACACTTCACCCCACATATGCTTTCTTGCAATAGATCACAATCTTGGATTTCTCGTGGAGACCATTTGTTGGTCAAAAATTCGTAGGTGTTAGCCTTCAGTGTCATTGAAAATGGTCATTCATGGCTATTTTTGACAAAAATGGGCGTTGTGTCGCCATTGATCATCGACCAGAGGCTCGTACACCTCACCCCACATAAGTTTCCTTGCCATAGATCACATTCTTGGATTTTTGGTGGAGACCATTTCTTGGTCAAAAATCCGTAGATGTTAGCCTTCGGTATTATTGAAAATGGTCGTTCATGGCTATTTTCGACAAAAATGGGGATTGTGTGGCAATTGATCATCGACCAAAGGCTCATACACCTCACCCCACATATGTTTCCTTGCCATAGACCACATTCTTGGATTTCTGGTGGAGACCATTTCTTGGTCAAAAATCCATAGGTGTTAGCCTTCAGTGTCATTGAAAATGGTCGTTCATGGCTATTTTCGACAAAAATGGGGGTTGTGTGGCCATTGATCATTGACCAGAGGCTCGTACACTTCACCCCACAGACGTTTTCTTGCTATAGATCACATTCTTGGATTTCTGGTGGAGACCATTTCTTGGTTAAAAATCCGTACGTGTTAGCCTTCGGTATTATTGAAAATGGTCATTTATGGCTATTTTCGATAAAAATGGGGGTTGTGTGGCCATTGATTATCGACCAGAGGCTCGTACACCTAACCCCACATATGTTTCCTTGCCATAGATCACATTCTTGGATTTCTGGTGGTGACCATTTCTTGGTAAAAAATCCGTAGGTGTTAGCCTTCGGTATTATTGAAAATGGTCGTTCATAGCTATTTTCGACAAAAATGGGGGTTGTGTGGCCATTGATCATCAACCAAAGGCCCATACACCTCACCCCACATATGTTTCCTTGCCATAGACCACATTCTTGGATTTCTAGTGGAGACCATTTGTTGGTCAAAAATTCGTAGGTGTTAGCCTTCGATATTATTGAAAATGGTCGTTCATGGCTATTTTCATCACAAATGGGGGTTGTGTAGCCATTTATCATCAACCAGAGACTCGTACACCTCACCCCACATATGTTTCCTTGCCATAGATCACATTCTTGGATTTCTAGTGGAGACCATTTCTTGGTCAAAAATTCGTACGTGTTAGCATTCGGTATTATTGAAAATGGTCGTGGTCGTTCATGGCTATTTTCGACAAAATGGGGGTTGTGTGGCCATTGATCATCGACCAGAGGCTCGTACACCTCACCCACATATGTTTCCTTGCCGTAGATCACATTCTTGGATTTCTGGTGGAGACCATTTCTTGGTCAAAAATCCATACGTGTTAGCCTTCGGTATTATTGAAAATGGTCGTTCATGGCTATTTTCGACAAAATAGAGGTTCTGTGGCCATTGATCATCGACCAGGGGCTCATACACCTCACCCACATATGTTTCCTTGTCATAGATCACATTCTTGGATTTCTGGTGGAGACCATTTCTTGGGCAAAAATCCGAATGTGTTAGCCTTCGGTATTATTGAAAATGGTTATTCATGGCTATTTTCGACAAAAATGGGGGTTGTGTGGCCATTTATCTTCAACCAGAGGCTCATACACCTCACTACACATATGTTTTCTTGCCATAGATCACATTCTTGGATCTATGGTGGAGTCCAGTTCTTGGTCAAAAATCCATAGGTGTTAGCCTTCAGTGTCATTGTAAATAGTCGTTCATGGCTATTTTCGACAATAATGGGGGTTGTGTGGCCATTGATAATCGACCAGAGGCTCGTACACCTCACCCCACATATGTTTCCTTGCCATAGATCACATTCTTGGATTTCTGGAGGAGACCATTTCTTGGTCAAAAATCCGTAGGTGTTAGCCTTCGGTATTATTGGAAATGGTCGTTCATGGCTATTTTCGACAAAAATGGGGGTTGTGTGGCCATTGATCATCGACCAGAGCTCGTACACCTTACCCCACATATGTTTTATTGCCATAGATCAAAATCTTGGATTTCTCGTGGAGACCATTTCTTGGTCAAAAATCCGTACGTGTTAGCCTTCTGTATTATTGAAAATGGTCGTTCATGGCTATTTTCGACAAAAATGGGGGTTGTGTGGCCATTGATCATCGACCAGAGGCTCGTACACCTCACCCGACATATAATTCCTTGCCATAGATCATATTCTTGGATTTCTGGTGGAGACGATTTCTTGGTCAAAAATCCGTAGGTGTTAGCCTTCGGTATTATTGAAAATGGTCGTTCATGGCTATTTTCGACAAAAATGGGGGTTGTGTGGCCATTGATCATCGACCAGAGGCTCGTACACCTCACCCCACATATGTTTCCTTGCCATAGATCAAATTCTTGGATTTCTGGTGGTGACGATTTCTTGGTCAAAAATCCATAGGTGTTAGCCTTCGATATTATAGTAAATGGTCGTTCATGGCTATTTTCGACAAAAATGGGGGTTGTGTGGCCATTGATCATCGACCAGAGGCTCATACACCTCACCCCACATGTTTCCTTGCCATAGATCACATTCTTGGATTTCTGGTGGAGACCATTTCTTGGTCAAAAATCTGTAGGTGTTAGCCTCTAGTATTATTGAAAATGGTTGTTCATGGCTATTTTGATAAAAAAATGGGGGTTGTATGGCCATTTATCATTGACCGGAGGCTCGTACACCTCACCCCACATATGTTTCTTGCCATAGATCACATTCTTGGATTTCTGGTGGAGACCATTTCTTGGTCAAAAATTCGTACGTGTTAGCCTTCGGTATTATTGAAAATGGTCGTTCATGGCTATTTTCGACAAAATGGGTGTTGGGGTCGTGCTTCGGTGCGCCGAAGGTCCCACACGAAGAAGCAGCTTCGGCTGGAGTTGTCTCCAAGAGATGGCCGAAGGTTCCTTTTTATGGAGCTTCGGCGTTTTAAACCGACATAGAGATAGAATGACCTTTTTATTCATATAGGTCTGAGTCAATGTTGTAAACATTTGTAAGGGGCATAATTGTAATTTGTCACAGGCCGCGACCTGTGCCTATAAATAGATGAACAGTACCTCTGTACTGTTCACGCGAACCTGTCATTGGCCTTCACATCACACTTGTACTATTGCCTTCCTCAAGACCGAAGGTACATCTGTCATTTATATTCGTATTAATAGAAATGAAAATGATTTTATGTTAACATTTGAATGTCCATTTTATACCTCATGATTTATGTGAATGCTTCATCCTACGTAATTATGTTTACGAAGGTGCGTCCTTCGTAACCTTCGTCCGAAGTTCCTTATATCCTAAGGGGATATAATGAAATGGAGGGCGAAGGACCTTAGTATCTAACATTTTCTGTGTTGCCTTGTTCTTAACTCTTAGCATTTGAGAACAAGCTCCCAACATTGGCGCCCACCGCCGGTGAACTCACTTCCACTTTTCTGAGCTGATGGCTTCGTTCAACAATCAAGCTGGAGCTGCTTCGGCTTCGAAGCTGGTGCTCCCGATAACAGGCGGTTCTTGCTCAGAGCCGGCTAACAAGAAGCAGAAGAAAGAGGCTCAGAGAAGGGTGCAGCATGTTGGAGTACAGGGACCCTTCATCAAGTCAAAATGGTCTCATATTCCAATTACCTTCTCTCAGGAAGACCTTCAGCTTAAGGATTATCCTCACAATGATGCTATGGTTATTTCTTGCGTGATCAAAGGATTTCTAGTCCACAATGTCCTAGTTGATACAGGCAGTGCAGCTGACATTATATTTGCTAAAGCCTTCAGACAAATGCAAGAGCCTGAAGACAAGATTCATGATGCTACGCACCCTCTTTGTGGCTTCGGAGGGCGGCAGATTGTGGCACTTGGGAAGATTACCATGCCGGTAACCTTCGGATTTGTCAACAACACAAGGACTGAGCAAATTGTGTTTGATATTGTTGACATGGAGTATCCTTACAATGCTATCATTGGTCGTGGAACTCTTAACGCCTTCGAAGCAATTCTTCACCCAGCTTATCTCTGCATGAAAATACCTTCGGACCAAGGACCTATTGCTATTCATGGAAGCCAGGAAGCTGCTAGAAGGGCCGAAGGAAGCTGGACTGACTCCAAGGCAATCCATAACATAGATGGAGCTGAAGCTTGTGAACAGTATAAATTCAGGAGGGAGAAGGCAGCTTCAGCAGATCAGCCGAAGCCCATGTTATTGTGTGAGGATGTAGCAGAGCAGAAGGTGTTGTTGGGTTCGCAATTATCTGAAGACCAGGAGAAAACCTTGATAAGGTTTTTATTCAACAACAAAGATGTTTTTGCATGGTCAGCCAATGATCTTTGTGGAGTGAATCGGGATGTCATTGAACATTCGCTCAATGTTGACCCATCCTTCAGACCCCGAAAGCAGAGGCTTCGGAAAATGTCTGATGACAAGGCCGAAGGGGCTCGTAATGAAGTAAAAAGACTCCTCAGTGCAGGAGTTATCAGAGAAGTGAAGTATCCAGAGTGGTTAGCTAACACCGTTATGGTGAAGAAGGCCAATGGCAAGTGGAGAATGTGTATTGATTTCACAGATCTCAACAAGGCTTGTCCGAAGGATGAATTTCCGCTGCCAAGGATAGATTCTTTAGTTGATGCAGCAGCTTCTTCGGAGCTCATGAGTCTCCTGGACTGCTACTCAGGCTATCATCAAATCTGGATGAAGAAGGAAGACGAGCCGAAGACTAGCTTCATAACTCCAAGTGGTACATATTGCTATCTTCGGATGCCTGAGGGGCTCAAGAATGCTGGAGGGAGTTTCAGCAGAATGACTGCGAAGGTTCTCCAATCTCAGATAGGCAGAAATGTGTTGACCTATGTTGATGACATTATCGTAAAGAGCACGAAGCAAGAAAATCATATTGCTGATTTGCAGGAGACCTTCGCCAGCTTCAGACAGGCTGGTCTGAAGCTGAATCCAGAAAAATGCGTCTTCGGAGTGAAGAAGGGCAAGTTTCTTGGATGTCTGGTTTCAACGAAGGGAATCGAAGCTAACCCAAATAAAATCGAAGCTATACTTCGAATGGAGCCACCAACCACAAGAAAGGGGGCCCAAAGATTGACAGGAAGGCTGGCATCTCTCAACAGATTTATATCCAGATCAGCAGAAAGAAACTTACCATTCTTCGAGGTGCTGAAGTCAGCTGAAGTCTTTCAATGGGGCCCAAGTCAACAAAAAGCCTTCGAAGAGCTGAAGCAATATTTAATAGATCTCACAACATTAACTCCACCAACGCCAGGGGCTCCTCTGCTATTGTATGTGGCAGCTTCGCACTCAGCGGTAAGTGCGGCACTTGTTCAGGAAAAGTTTGATGGACAAGCCAAGAAGCAAGTCCCAGTATATTTTGTGTCTGAGGTCCTCAGTGTCTCAAAGAAAAATTATACAGAGCTGGAGAAGGTGTTGTACGCCGTTTTAATGGCATCCAGGAAGCTTCGGCATTACTTTCAGGCATTCAACATTATTGTTCCTTCTTCGCAGCCGTTGAAGGACATCATGAGGAATAGAGAAGCTACCGGGCGTATTGGAAAGTGGGCTGCGGAGCTTAATGAATTTTACATTGATTATGTGCATAGATCCTCAATTCAGTCTCAAGCATTGGCAGATTTCATTGCCGACTGGACGCCAGGGGCTCAGGATGAAGAAGCGAATAAAGATGCCGAAGCATGGACAGTGTTCTGTGACGGCTCTTGGGGAACCTTCGGAGCAGGTGCAGCTGCTGTGTTGGTCTCTCCGTCCAAGGTTAAAACTTGTTATGCAGCAAGACTTGACTTCAGCTGCACAAATAATATCGCTGAGTACGAAGCTTTGCTCCTGGGTCTTCGGAAACTAAAGGCAATGGGGATCAGAAGGGCAATTCTTAAAACTGATTCCCAGGTTGTTTCGGGTCATATTGATAAAAGTTGCAAGGCTAAGGACCCGAAGCTTGAAAAATACCTAGACACGGTCCGAAGGATCGAAGCTTCCTTCGAAGGATTTTCTGTTAAGAATATCCCTCGAGGACAAAATGAGCATGCTGATTTATTAGCCAAGTCTGCAGCACAGGGGCTGCCACTACCTTCGGACGTGTTCTTCGAAACAATAAAGGCACCTTCAGTGGAGCTACTTGAAAGAGCAGTCCTTAATATTTCTCCTGTCTACAGTGAAGATTGGAGAACAGAAATAATCTCCTACCTTCAGGGAAACTTTCTATCAGATGACGAAGCTTATAATAAGAGGATAGAGGCAAGAGCTCGTCCCTATGTCATGATAGAAGGGGAGTTATACAAGCATGGAGTTTGTGCCCCGCTGCTCAAGTGCTTGTCTAGGGCCGAGGGTATAGAGTTGATGAAGGAGATACATGCAGGCTTGTGCGGATCCCACATTGGATCCAGGCCGTTACTTGGAAAAGTGTTCCGCCAAGGATTTTATTGGCCGAAGGCAGCTTCGGATGCAGCGGAGTTAGTCCAAAAGTGCGAAGGTTGTCAAAAATGTGCAAGAGATCAAAAACAACCTTCGTCATTAACACAGCTGATACAACCCATCTGGCCATTGCAAAGGTGGGGCCTTGACTTGTTGGGTCCATTGCCACCGGCCCAAGGCAACCTAAAATATGTTATAGTAGCTGTGGAGTATTTTTCCAAGTGGATTGAGGCGAAGCCATTAGCCACAATAACTTCGGCCACTGTCCAAAAATTTTTCTGGCAGAATATTGTCTGTCGCTTCGGAGTGCCGAAGGCTATCACTGTAGATAATGGAACACAGTTCGACTCCGAAGATTTCAGAAATTTCTGTGATCAAATTGGCACGAAGATCCATTTTGCATCAGTCAGGCATCCGGAGTCGAATGGGCTTGTTGAAAGGGCCAACGGCATCATAATGACAGGGATAATGAAGCTAATTTTTAATCAACCAAGGGGAAAATGGCCAGATCAGTTGACCAAAGTGGTGTGGAGCCACAATACAACAACATCAAGGTCTACAGGCTTTACCCCATTCAAGTTATTATTTGGTGACGAAGCAATAACTCCAGAAGAAGCTAAAGCTGGATCAATAAGAGTGGTAGCTTCGGCAGAATCAGGTGCCGAAGGTACTTGTCTTGTGGAAAAAGATGCCTTAGAAGGGATCAGGCTTCAGGCCGTGGAAAATATCAACAAATACCAGGCTGAAACAATCAAATGGCGAGATAGAAAAGTCCGGCTAAAAAATATTGAGCCAGGACATTTCGTGCTTCGAAGAGTGGCCAACCCGGATACAGTGGGCAAGTTGCAACTGAAGTGGGAAGGGCCTTTCTTAGTAGCATCTTCGTCAAGGCCTGGTTCGTACAGACTGAAGGACATGAACGGCAATGAAATTCCAAGATCTTGGAATGCGGATGAGCTTCGGCGGTTCTATGTATAACTTGATGTAATTTTATCTTTTCTTTTTTATGGCACCCTTTTCCTTTCTAAAGGGGGAGAAAGGTTTTTAATGGGGCCATCATATGTAATTTTCCTTTTTAGTTTTATAAGAGCAAAATCCCCCAAAAGATGTAAATGTAAAAGCTGAGAGCGCACCATCGAGTGCCGAAACTGAAAAAGAGAAAAAAGCTCCGAAGACGTCCCTAAGGGGATGCAGAGCTTACAGCGAAAAGTCAACGCTGATTCCGCCGAAAGTAAAAGGCGAAGAAGCTCCAAAGACGTTCCCAAGGGAATGCAGAGCTTATACCGTCTAAGTAAAAGACGAAGAAGCTCCAAAGTCGTCCCTAAGGGGATGCAGAGCTTACAGCGAAAAGTCAACGCTGATACTGCCTAAGTAAAAGGCGAAGAGGCTCCAAAGTCGTTCCTAAAGGAATGCAGAGCTAATGTGTGGTTGTTCCTAAGTAATGGCTGACAATGTGGCTTCGGACATATGCTTCGGACATTCATTCGTGCATTACATTACATCATAACATTTGCATGCATAAGCATTCATTCATAGCATTTGTGTTCACAAGTGGCTGCTTCGGCAAAAAGCTTCGGAAAAGGGGTTTTTTAATGATTCGTTATGTAAAAGAAAAGCTTCGGAGAAGTGCGTTTTTATGATTTGTTATGCTATGTTGTGTACAAAAGAGAAACGTTTCGTTGCTCGGCAAAAAGAAGAATTGTTTTTATGCTTCGTTGTGTACGAAAAGAAGGGAAGGTGTTTTTTCGCCTTCGGCTCAAAATACTAATTTCGTCCACATCAAAGCGCCTCAATCGAAGGGTAAGAATATATTACAAGGTATGTACAAAGTTCCTTGAGAACAGTCTAATTGTATTTACAAGAATTGTTACAAAAATGTCCTGAGTTTTTCTACAGTACACTTCTACTGATCTTCATTAAGTTTCAGCTTCGGCGACAGCTTCGGCGACAGCTTCGGCGACATAAATTAGGCATCATCTTCACCTTCGTCATCCTACATAAATTAAGAAATTACGAGTAAAAATCAAGAGCAAAGGAAAAGGTAAGTCCGAAGTATCATTTCTTACTGGTTCAAGATGACTTCGTGCTTCGTCTCCAGCTTTCTCCCGCCCGCCTTTTGTCCATATCATTTTTATGAACCTATTGGAGATACTTCGGGCGAGGTCAGGCATATCATCCAGTATTGATGGAGATAAGGTGAAGTTGGGCCTGTTGACAATTTTTCCGTGTTCGCAGCCGGCCTTCAGAAATGCAGCAGCGGTACCCCGAGAAGCTACCCAGGCACAGAAGTCGCCGTGCCCGGCTATAACTTCGTCAAGCTCTTCGATTTCAGCTTCAATATGATCGAAGGCCTGGGGTAAATTTTCCGCTGAAGGGTTAAATTTCCCGCTGCTGGCTCCAACAGAGTAAAATATCTTCTTTAATCGTCCAATGCAATTATTGCCAAAGTTCAAGCATTTGTCTTGAAGGCTAGTTAATGTTTTCTTCAACTCTGAGCTGGTCTGGACTTCGGCTTTAAGCTTCGAATTCAGTTCTAGCTTCTCCTGTTCGAATTGTTTTGATTGATTGATAAGCTTCGAATTCAACTCTGATAATTTAGCCTCAGCCTCAGCCAGTAAGCCTTCGGCCGATTGGAGCTCGAAGTCTTTCTTTTCAATGATGGCAGATTGCTCTTTTATTTTGTTTTCTAAGTTTTCAATAACAGCTTCGTGCTTTTTGTCCTCCAAGTCTTGCTGCATCTTCAGAGCTTTGCTCAGTAGCATGCTCTGTACAGAAACAACTTATGTTAGTAATATTTTCATTGTTAACAGCAATAAAAATCAGAGAAAAGGTTGTTTACCCTGAAGTTAGAATAAAATAAGCTGCCGACGATATGTTGTCGTCGGTAGCGGCTGATGTCTGTCTCTAGCTTCGGAAAACCGATACTCTTTGATAGAGTACCGATTACCTTAGCACCAGTCTGGTCTCGAATGCAGCCTAGTTTTTCATCGTCTACACCTCCAAATAGGAGGGCACCTGACTTGTAGCCGCAGGATTTGGCATATTCTTTAAGTTCTTCTATTTCGTCCTTTGTCAGTTTTTGCCCAATTAAATTCTGAAAGGAGTAGGCTTCGTCATCCGAAGTATCTTCGGCTATTTCTTTTCCTTTTTCAGGCACTGTGGCCATGGATTTTTCAGTAGCAACACCCGCTTCTTCTGCATCAATGTCTTCCAAGATTTTGTTAATATCCTCAATGGTTGTTTCTAAATTAACATCTTCGGCTGTAGCAGCTTCGGTAGCCGCGACCTCCGAAGAGGCGACTTCGACGTTCTTGGTGCTTTCGGCAGCTGCTGTTTTCTGAACTGACGCTCTTGGCGGTGTCTTATCGATAACTTCAGTTACCGCAATGATTCTTTGCCGTTTGGGTTTGCTCATCTTCGCCTGATCCGGCTCGTCCACCTTTTGAAAAAGCTTCGTCAGTTGGAGCCCTAATGGACTTAGCTTCGTGGGCATAGGTTCAGTCATTACCTTTAAAATTTCTTCCACGTCGCTGGTGGAAGGCGGTGTGGGGGTCCTCTCTTCTTCGGATATTTTCCGTTTCGGACTTGATATTTTTCTTTTCTTCGGGATTTTCTTCTCTGCTGCTGATTGCTCTTCATCCTTTGTCAGAATTTCAGTTACTCTTTTTCTTTTGAGGCCTTCGGCACCCTTGTTCAAATGCTCATAGTCTGGGTACTCGAAGCCCAGGGCATCAAATACTCGGTTCAGCCTTCGCTTCGGTCGGGTGCCGAAGGCCGCTGTCATTAATTGATCCTCCTTTTTGGAGTAATTCCCCAAGATTTCATTACACATTGTCTCAACTGTGTCTAACCACTCTTTGCAGGGTTTCTTAAAGTACTTCTTGAATTTAAAGTGATAGGGCAGACGGACCAGCTCCCCCTTCTTCTTTTCGCCCTTCAGCTTCGGCATTTCCCACTCTTTTAGAGTAGGGAAAACTCTGAATGCCAAAAATTCCTGAACTAGATCCCTGGTGCCAATATGTTTTGAAATGATTTCAAATTCACCCAGAGCAGCCCAGGTAGGACCCTTTAAGTCGCCGATGCGGCAGCGTGGCCTCGTCTCTCCGAAGATTAATTCCAGAGGGCTTTGTACCAATTTTTCTCTGTCTTCGTCAACTTTTACATAAAACCATTCAGATTTCCAGCCTGCTGGCCATTTGCTTCGGTAGCTGATGACAGGACATTTTGTTGTCTTCCGGTAGGCAAAATTATAGCAACCGAAATTGTCATGTAGCCCATCTTTTCTGGCCTTTGTTTGGTAGTGTAATTCGTGAACTCGGCAGAAGCTGTCAGCAAACGGTTCCACGGCTTGGCTCCGAAGGGCCCAGATATAAACATTGAGCCTAACGATGGCGTTAGGAGTCAATTGATGAAAGTAGATACCAAACCTCCTTAATATCTCTGCAATAATATTGTGCAGAGGAAATCTCAGCCCAGCCTTTAAAAAGCTTTTGAAGATAACAATCTCATCCTTCCCTGGCTTCGGGGTGGTTTCTTCTCCCCCGAAGCGGAGTAGCTTCTTCTGATCTTCATTGAAATAACCTGCTTTCACCATCTTCGAAAGATCAGCTTTTGAAACAGTTGATTTCCCAAAATCCAGGTGACTGGGCTTGCTGGGCGTAGCAATGTGGTAGTCATCTTCGGAGTCAGTCCCATCAATGTTTTCTTCCTCTTCGGCTGTTATCGGGTTTGCTTCGGCAGCAGGCCTTTCTTCCGCAGTCACTAGACCGGAACGCTGCATCGCTTCGGAGATGGGCACAGTGTCCGAACCTTCGGCTTCGTCTCCCTCACGTACAACTTTGGCAGTAGATCGCACTCGTGCCATGTGATTCTGAGTTTGGGGAAGTCAAAAACTTTTTTCTTTTTTCTTTTCTCCGAAGCTCTCCTTTCTGACGAAGCAAGCGTCGAGAAGGACCTTCGTTCGATTTTGAGAGTCAAGCTTCGGCTATGGTGGAAAATTTTGGCAGCAAAACAGTGCAAATAGCAATGAATGCTGTGGTAACTTCACACCTACCCGCTTGTTTATATAGTACTGCAGGTAAGAAGGCGAAGCGGCAAGATTTTTACACCAGACGGGCGGTCACTTGTACTCGCTGTGCAGTGGACCGCAAAGACCAAACAGTAACTCTGCAAGGTGGGCCTGGCACGTACTCGGAAGCCGGATCGTTTCTCTGCAACGAGCTCAGGGAAGGTGTTTTTTGGACCTTCGGCTTCCCGAAGCTGAAGAAGTTTTTTTTCACGGGTCAAGCTCGTTACCAAAAACGATCTAGCACCGCGAAAGGGGCTACTGTTGGGGTCGTGCTTCGGTGCGCCGAAGGTCTCACACGAAGAAGCAGCTTCGGCTGGAGTTGTCTCCAAGAGATGGCCGAAGGTTCCTTTTTATGGAGCTTCGGCGTTTTAAACCGACATAGAGATAGAATGACCTTTTTATTCATATAGGTCTGAGTCAATGTTGTAAACATTTGTAAGGGGCATAATTGTAATTTGTCACAGGCCGCGACCTGTGCCTATAAATAGATGAACAGTACCTCTGTACTGTTCACGCGAACCTGTCATTGGCCTTCACATCACACTTGTACTATTGCCTTCCTCAAGACCGAAGGTACATCTGTCATTTATATTCGTATTAATAGAAATGAAAATGATTTTATGTTAACATTTGAATGTCCATTTTATACCTCATGATTTATGTGAATGCTTCATCCTACGTAATTATGTTTACGAAGGTGCGTCCTTCGTAACCTTCGTCCGAAGTTCCTTATATCCTAAGGGGATATAATGAAATGGAGGGCGAAGGACCTTAGTATCTAACATTTTCTGTGTTGCCTTGTTCTTAACTCTTAGCATTTGAGAACAAGCTCCCAACAATGGGGGTTGTGTGGCCATTGATCATCGACCAGAGGATCGTACACCCCACCCCACATATGTTTCCTTGCCATAGATCACATTTGGTGGAGACCATTTCTTGGGCAAAAATCCGAATGTGTTAGCCTTCGGTATTTTTGAAAATGGTCATTCATGGCTATTTTCGATAAAAATGGGGGTTGTTTCGCCATTGATCTTCGACCAGAGGCTCATACACCTCACTACACATATGTTTCCTTGCCATATATAACATTCTTGGATTTATGGTGGAGACCATTTCTTGGTCAAAAATCCATAGGTGTTAGCCTTCAGTGTCATTGAAAATGGTCGTTCATGGCTATTTTCGACAAAATAGAGGTTCTGTGGCCATTGATCATCGACCAGAGGCTCATAAACCTCACCCCACATATGTTTCCTTGCCATAGATCACATTCTTCGATTTCTGGTGGAGACCATTTCTTGGTCAAAAATCCGTAGGTGTTAGCCTTGGCTATTATTGAAAATGGTCATTCATGGCTATTTTCGACAAAAATGGGGGTTGTGTGGCCATTTATCTTTAACCAGAGGCTCATACACCTCACTACACATATGTTTTCTTGACATATATCACATTCTTGGATCTATGGTGGAGACCAGTTCTTGGTCAAAAATCCGTAGGTGTTATCCTTCAGTGTGATTGAAAATAGTCGTTCATGGCTATTTTCGACAAAAATGGGGGTTGTGTGGCCATTGATAATCGACCAGAGGCTCGTACACCTCACCCCACAAATGTTTCCTTGCCATATATCACATTCTTGGATTTCTGGTGGAGACCATTTCTTGGTAAAAAATCCGTATGTGTTAGCCTTCGGTATTATTGAAAATGGTCGTTCATGGCTATTTTCGACAAAAATTGGGGTTGTGTGGCCATTTATCTTTGACCAGAGGCTCGTACACCTCACCCCACAAATGTTTCATTACCACAAATCACAATCTTGGATTTCTTGTGGAGACCATTTCTTGGTCAAAAATCCGTACATGTTAGCCTTCTGTATTATTGAAAATGGTCGTTCATGGCTAGTTTCGACAAAAATGGGGGTTGTGTGGCCATTGATCATCGACTAGAGGCTCGTACACCTCACCCCACATATGTTTCCTTGACATAGATAATATTCTTGAATTTCTGGTGGAGACGATTTCTTGGTCAAAAATCCGTAGGTGTTAGCCTTCTGTATTATTGAAAATGGTCGTTCATGGCTATATTCGACAAAAATGGGGGTTGTGTGGCCATTGATCATCGACCAGAGGCTCGTACACCTCACCCCACATATGTTTCCTTGCCATAGATCACATTCTTGGATTTCTGGTGGAGACCATTTCTTGGTCAAAAATCCGTAGGTGTTAGCCTTCGGTATTATTGAAAATGGTCGTTCATGGCTATTTTCGACAAAAATGGGGGTTGTGTGGCCATTGATCATCGAACAGAGGCTCACACACCTCACCCCACATATGTTTCCTTGCCATAGATCACATTCTTGGATTTCTGGTGGAGACCATTTCTTGGTCAAAAATCCGTAGGTGTTAGCCTATGGTATTATTGAAAATGGTCATTCATTTTTGACCACACAACCCCCATTTTTTATCCAAGAATGTGATATATGGCAAGAAAACATATGTGTAGTGAGGTGTATGAGCCTCTGGTTGAAGATAAATGGCCACACAACCCCCATTTTTGTCGAAAATAGCCATGAATGACCATTTTCAGTAATACCAAAGGCTAACACCTACGGATTTTTGACCAAGAAATGGTCTCCACCAGAAATCCAAGAATGTGATCTATGGCAAGGAAACATATGTGGGGTGAGGTGTATGAGCCTCTGGTCGATGATCAATGGCCACAGAACCTCTATTTTGTCGAAAATAGCCATGAACGACCATTTTCAATGACACTGAAGGCTAACACCTATGGATTTTTGACCAAGAAATGGTCTCCACCATAAATCCAAGAATGTGATATATGGCAAGGAAACGTATGTGTAGTGAGGTGTATGAGCCTCTGGTCGAAGATCAATGGCGAAACAACCCCCATTTTTATCGAAAATAGCCATGAATGACCATTTTCAAAAATACCGAAGGCTAACTCATTCGGATTTTTGCCCAAGAAATGGTCTCCACCAGAAATCCAAGAATGTGATCTATGGCAAGGAAACATATGTGGGGTGAGGTGTACGAGCCTCTGGTCGATGATCAATGGCCACACAACCCCCATTATGTCGAAAATAGCCATGAACGACCATTTTCAATAATACCGAAGGCTAACACGTACGAATTTTTGACCAAGAAATGGTCTCCACCAGAAATCCAAGAATGTGATCTATGGCAAGAAACATATGTGGGGTGAGGTGTACGAGCATCTGGTCGATGATAAATGGCCATACTACCCCTATTTTTTATCAAAATAGCCATGAACGACCATTTTCAATAATACCAGAGGCTAACACCTACAGATTTTTGACCAAGAAATGGTCTCCACCAGAAATCCAAGAATGTGATCTATGGCAAGGAAACATATGTGGGCTGAGGTGTATGAGCCTCTGGTCGATGATCAATGGCCACACAACCCCCATTTTTGTCGAAAATAGCCATGAACGACCATTTACAATAATATCGAAGGCTAACACCTACGGATTTTTGACGAAGAAATGGTCTCCACCAGAAATTCAAGAATTTGATCTATGGCAAGGAAACATATGTGGGTTGAGGTGTACGAGCCTCTGGTCGATGATTAATGGCCACACAACCCCCATTTTTGTCGAAAATAGCCATGAACGACCATTTTCAATAATACCAAAGGCTAACACCTACGGATTTTTGGCCAAGAAATCGTCTCCACCTGAAATCCAAGAATATGATCTATGGCAAGTAATTATATGTCGGGTGAGGTGTACGAGCCTCTGGTCGATGATCAATGGCCACACAACCCCCATTTTTGTCGAAAATAGCCATGAACGACCATTTTCAATAATACCGAAGGATAACACGTACGGATTTTTGACCAAGAAATGGTGTCCACGAGAAATCCAAGATTTTGATCTATAGCAATAAAACATATGTGGGGTGAGGTGTACGAGCCTCTGGTCGATGATCAATGGCCACACAACCCCCATTTTTGTCAAAAATAGCCATGACGACCATTTTCAATAATACCGAAGGCTAACACCTACGGATTTTTGACTAAGAAATGGTCTCCACCAGAAATCCAAGAATGTGATCTATGTCAAGGAAACATATGTGGGGTGAGGTGTACGAGGCTCTGGTCGATTATCAATGGCCACACAACCCCCATTATTGTCGAAAATAGCCATGAACGACTATTTTCAATGACACTGAAGGCTAACACCTATGGATTTTTGACCAAGAACTGGTCTCCACCATAGATCCAAGAATGTGATCTATGGCAAGAAAACATATCTCTAGTGAGGTGTATGAGCCTCTGGTTGAAGATAAATGGCCACACAACCCCCATTTTTGTCGAAAATAGCCATGAATGACCATTTTCAGTAATACCAAAGGCTAACACCTGCGGATTTTTGACCAAGAAATGGTCTCCACCAGAAATCCAAGAATGTGATCTATGGCAAGGAAACATATGTGGGGTGAGGTGTATGAACCTCTGGTCGATGATCAATGGCCACAGAACCTCTATTTTGTCGAAAATAGCCATGAACGACCATTTTCAATGACACTGAAGGCTAACACCTATGGATTTTTGACCAAGAAATGGTCTCCACCATAAATCCAAGAATGTGATATATGGCAAGGAAACATATGTGTAGTGAGGTGTATGAGCCTCTGGTCGAAGATCAATGGCGAAACAACCCCCATTTTTATCGAAAATAGCCATGAATGACCATTTTCAAAAATACCGAAGGCTAACACATTCGGATTTTTGCCCAAGAAATGGTCTCCACCAAAAATCCAAGAATGTGATCTACGACAAGGAAACATATGTGGGTGAGGTGTATGAGCCTCTGGACGATGATCAATGGCCACAGAACCTCTATTTTGTCGAAAATAGCCATGAACGACCATTTTCAATAATACCGAAGGCTAACACGTACGGATTTTTGACCAAGAAATGGTCTCCACCAGAAATCCAAGAATGTGATCTATGGCAAGGAAACATATGTGGGTGAGGTGTATGAGCCTCTGGTCGATGAACAATGGCCACACAACCCCCATTTTGTCGAAAATAGCCATGAACGACCACAACCATTTTCAAAAATACCGAAGGCTAACACGTACGAATTTTTGACCAAGAAATGCTCTCCACTAGAAATCCAAGAATGTGATCTATGGCAAGGAAACATATGTGGGGTGAGGTGTACGAGCCTCTGGTTGATGATAAATGACCACACAACCCCCATTTTTGATGAAAATAGCCATGAACGACCATTTTCAATAATAACGAAGGCTAACACCTACGGATTTTTGACCAACAAATGGTCTCCACCAGAAATCCAATAATATGGTCTATGGAAAGGAAACATATGTGGGGTGAGGTGTATGAGCCTTTGGTCGATGATCAATGGCCACACAACCCTCATTTTTGTCGAAAATAGCTATGAACGACCATTTTCAATAATACCGAAGGCTAACACCTACGGATTTTTGACCAAGAAATGGTCACCACTAGAAATCCAAGAATGTGATCTATGGCAAGGAAACATATGTGGGGTGAGGTGTACGAGCCTCTGGTCGATAATCAATGGCCACACAACCCCCATTTTTGTCGAAAATTGCCATAAATGACCATTTTCAATAATACCGAAGGCTAACACGTACAGATTTTTAACCAAAAAATGGTCTCCACCAGAAATCCAAGAATGTGATCTATAGCAAGTAAACATATGTGGGGTGAGGTGTATGAGCCTCTGGTCGATGATAAATGGCCACACAACCCCCATTTTAGTCGAAAATTGCCATGAATGACCATTTTCAATAATACCGAAGGCTAACACAAATAGATTTTTGACCAAGAAATGGTCTCCACCAGAAATCCAAAAATGTGATTTATTGCAAGAAAACATATGTGGGGTGAAGTGTACGAGCCTCTGGTCGATGATCAATGGCCACACAACCCCCCATTTTTGTCGAAAATAGCCATGAACGACCATTTTCAATGACACTGAAGGCTAACACCTATGGATTTTTGACCAAGAAATGGTCTCCACCAGAAATCCAAGAATGTGGTCTATGGCAAGGAAACATATGTGGGGTGAGGTGTATGAGCCTTTGGTCGATGATCAATTGCCACACAACCCCCATTTTTGTCGAAAATAGCCATGAACGACCATTTTCAATAATACCGAAGGCTAACACCTACGGATTTTTGACCAAGAAATGGTCTCCACCAGAAATCCAAGAATGTGATCTATGGCAAGGAAACTTATGTGGGGTGAGGTGTACGAGCCTCTGGTCGATGATCAATGGCGATACAACCCCCATTTTTGTCGAAAATGGCTAACACCTATGGATTTTTGACCAAGAAATGGTCTCCACCATAAATCCAATAATTTGATCTAAGGCAAGGAAACATATGTGTAGTGAGGTGTATGAGCCTCTGGTCGAAGATCAATGGCCACACAACCCCCATTTTGTCGAAAATAGCCATGAATGACCATTTTCAAAAATACCGAAGGCTAACACATTCAGATTTTTGCCCAAGAAATGGTCTCCACCAGAAATACAAGAATGTGATCTATGGAAAGGAAACATATGTGGAGTGAGGTGTACGAGCCTCTGGTCGATGATCAATGGCCACACAACCCCCATTTTGTCGAAAATAGCCATGAACGACCATTTTCAATAATACCGAAGGCTAACACGTACGAATTTTTGACCAAGAAATGGTCTCCACCAGAAATCCAAGAATGTGTTCTATGGCAAGGAAACATATGTAGGGTGAGGTGTACGAGCCTCAGGTCGATGATAAATGGCCACAGAACCCCATTTTTGATGAAAATAGCCATGAACGAGCATTTTCAATAATACCGAAGTCTAACGCCTACGGATTTTTGACCAAGAAATGGTCTCCACCAGAAATCCAAGAATGTGATCTATGGCAAGGAAACATATGTGGGGTGAGGTGTACGAGCCTCTGGTCGATGATCAATGGCCACACAACCCCCATTTTGCCGAAAATAGCCATCAACGACCATTTTCAATAATACCGAAGGCTAACACGTAAGAATTTTTGATCAAGAAATGGTCACCACCAGAAATCCAAGAATGTGATCTATGGCAAGGAAACATATGTGGGGTGAGGTTTATGAGCCTCTAGTCGATGATAGATGGCCACACAACCCCCATTTTTGATGAAAATAGCCATAAACGACCATTTTCAATAATACTAGAGGCTAACACCTACGGATTTTTGACTAAGAAATGGTCTCCACCAGAAATCCAAGAATGTGAACTATGGCAAGGAAACATATGTGGGGTGAGGTGTATGAGCCTCTGGTCGATGATCAATGGCCACACAACCCCCATTTTTGTCGAAAATAGCCATGAACGACCATTTTCAATGACACTGAAGGCTAACAACTATGGATTTTTGACCAAGAAATGGTCTCCACCATAAATCCAAGAATGTGATCTATGGCAAGGAAACATATGTGTATTGAGGTGTATGAGCCTCTGGTGGAAGATCAATGGCCACACAACCCCCATTTGTGTCGAAAATAGCCATGAATGACCATTTTCAATAATACCGAAGGCTAACACGTACGGATTTTTGACCAAGAAATGGTCTCCACCAAAAATCCAAGAATGTGATCTATGGCAAGGAAAGATATGTGGGGTGAATTGTACGAGCCTCCGGTCGATGATAAATGGCCACACAACCCCCATTTTAGTCGAAAATAGCCATGAACGACCATTTTCAACAATACTGAAGGCTAACACCAACAGATTTTTGACCAAGAAATGGTCTCCTCCAGAAATCCAAGAATGTGATATATGGCAAGAAAACATATGTGGGGTGAAGTGTACGAGCCTCTGGTCGATGATCAATGGCCACACAACCACCATTTTTGTCGAAAATAACCATGAACGACCATTTTCAATGACACTAAAGGCTAACACCTATGGATTTCTGACCAAGAAATGGTCTCCACCATAAATCCAAGAATGTGATCTATGACAAGGAAACATATGTGTAGTGAGGTGTATGAGCCTCTGGTCGAAGATCAATGGCCACACAACCCCCATTTTTGTCGAAAATAGCCGTGAATGACCATTTTCAAAAATACCAAAGGCTAACACATTCGGATTTTTTCCCAAGAAATGGTCTCCACCAGAAATCCAAGAATGTGATCTATGGCAAGAAACATATGTGGGGTGAGGTGTACGAGCCTCTGGTCGATGATCAATGGCCACACAACCCCCATTTTGCCGAAAATAGCCATCAACGACCATTTTCAATAATACCGAAGGCTAACACGTAAGAATTCTTGACCAAGAAATGGTCTCCACCAGAAATCCAAGAATGTGATCTATGGCAAGGAAACATATGTGGGGTGAGGTTTACGAGCCTCTAGTCGATGATAGATGGCCACACAACCCCCATTTTTGATGAAAATAGCCATAAGCGACCATTTTCAATAATACTAGAGGCTAACACCTACGGATTTTTGACTAAGAAATGGTCACCACCAGAAATCCAAGAATGTGATCTACGGCAAGGAAACATATGTGGGGTGAGGTGTACGAGCCTCTGGTCGATGATCAATGGCCACACAACCCTAATTTTTATCGAAAATAGCCATGAACGACCATTTTCAATGACACTGAAGGCTAACAACTATGGATTTTTGACCAAAAAATGGTCTCCACCATAAATCCAAGAATGTGATCTACGGCAAGGAAACATATGTGGGTTTAGGTGTACGAGCCTCTGGTCGATGATCAATGGCCACACAACCCTAATTTTTGTTGAAAATAGCCATGAACGACCATTTTCAATGACACTGAAGGCTAACACCTACGGATTTTTGACCAAGAAATGGTCTCCACCAGAAATCAAAGAATGTGGGGTGAGGTGTACGAGCCTTTGGTCGATGATCAATGGCCACATGACCCCCATTTTTGTCCAAAATAGCCATGAATGACCATATTCAATAATACCGAAGGCTAACACGTACGGATTTTTGACCAAGAAATGGTCTCCACCAGATATCCAAGAATGTGATCCATGGCAAGGAAACATATGTGGGGTGAGGTGTATGAGCCTCTGGTCGATGATAAATGGCCACACAACCCCCATTTTAGTCGAAAATAGCCATGAACGACCATTTTCAATAATACCGAAGGCTAACACCAACAGATTTTTGACCAAGAAATGGTCTCCACCAGAAATCCAAGAATGTGATCTATGGGAAGAAAACATATGTGGGGTGATGTGTACGAGCCTCTGGTCGATGATCAATGGCCACACAACCCCCATTTTTGTCGAAAATAGCCATGAACGACTATTTTCAATGACACTGAAGGCTAACACCTATGGATTTTTGACCAAGAAATGGTCTCCACCATAAATCCAAGAATTTGATCTATGGCAAGGAAACATATGTGTAGTGAGGTGTATGAGCCTCTGGTCGAAGATCAATGGCCACACAACCCCCATTTTTGTCGAAAATAGCCATGAATGACCATTTTCAAGAATACCGAAGGCTAACACATTGGGATTTTTGCCCAAGAAATGGTCTCCACTAGAAATCCAAGAATGTGATCTATGGCAAGGAAACATATGTGGGGTGAGGTGTACGAGGCTCTGGTCGATGATCAATGGCCACACAACCCCCATTTTGTCGAAAATAGCCGTGAATGACAATTTTCAATAATACCGAAGGCTAACACGTACGAATTTTTGACCAGGAAATGGTCTCCACCAGAAATCCAAGAATGTGATCTATGGCAAGGAAACTTATGTGGGGTGAGGTGTACGAGCCTCTGATCCATGATAAATGGCCACACAACCCCCATTTTTGATGAAAATAGCCATGAACGACCATTTTCAATAATACTAGAGGCTAACACCTACAGATTTTTTACCAAGAAATGGTCTCCACCAGAAATCCAAGAATGTGATCTATGGCAAGGAAACATATGTGGGGTGAGGTGTATGAGCCTCTGGTTGATGATCAATGGCCACACAACCCCCATTTTTGTCGAAAATACCCATGAACGACCATTTTCAATAATACCGAAGGCTAACACCTACGAATTTTTGACCAAGAAATGGTCTCCACTAGAAATCCAAGAATATGATCTATGGCATGGAAACATATGTGGGGTGAGGTGTACGAGCCTCTGGTCGATGATCAATGGCCACACAACCCCTATTTTTGTCGAAAATAGCCATGAACAACCATTTTCAATGACACTTAAGGCTAACACCTATGGATTTTTGACCAAGAAATGGTCTCCACCATAAATCCAAGAATGTGATCTATGGCAAGGAAACATATGTGTAGTGAGGTCTATGAGCCTCTGGTCGAATATCAATGGCCACACAACCCCCATTTTTGTCGAAAATAGCCATGAACGACCATTTTCAATAGTACCGAAGGCTAACACATTCGGATTTTTGACCAAAAAATGGTCTCCACCAGAAATCAAAGAATGTTATCTATGGCAAGGAAACATATGTGGGGTGAGGTTTACGAGCCTCTGGTTGATGATCATTGGCCACACATCCCCCATTTTTGTCGAAAATAGCCATGAATGACCATTTTCAATAATACCGAAGGCTAACACGTACAAATTTTTGAACAAGAAATGGTCTCCACCTGAAATCCAAGAATGTGATCTATGGCAAGGAAACATATGTGGGGTGAGGTGTATGAGCCTCTGGTCAATGATAAATGGCTACACAACCCCCATTTTAGTCGAAAATAGCCATGAACGACCATTTTCAATAATACCGAAGGCTAACACCAACAAATTTTTGACCAAGAAATGGTCTCCACCAAAAATCCTAGAATGTGATCTCTGGCAAGAAATCATATGTGGGGTGAAGTGTATGAGCCTCTGGTCGATGATCAATGGCCACACAAACCCCATTTTTGTCGAAAATAGCCATGAACTACCATTTTCAATAGTACCGAAGGCTAAAACATTCAGATTTTTGACCAAGAAATGGTCTCCACCAGAAATCAAAGAATGTGATCTATGGCAAGGAAACATATGTGGGGTGAGGTTTACGAGCCTCTGGTCGATGATCAATGGCCACACAACCCCCATTTTTGTCGAAAATAGCCATGAATGACCATTTTCAATGACACTGAAGGCTAACGCCTACGGATTTTTGACCAAGAAATGGTCTCCACAATAATTCCAAGAATGTGATCTATGGCAAGGAAACATATGTGTAGTGAGGTGTATGAGCCTTTGGTCGAATATCAATGGCCACACAACCCCCATTTTTGTCGAAAATAGCCATGAACGACCATTTTCAATAGTACCGAAGGCTAAAACATTCAGATTTTTGACCAAGAAATGGTCTCCACCAGAAATCAAAGAATGTGATCTATGGCAAGGAAACATATGTGGGGTGAGGTTTACGAGCCTCTGGTCGATGATCAATGGCCACACAACCCCCATTTTTGTCGAAAATAGCCATGAATGACCATTTTCAATAATACTGAAGGCTAACACGTACAGATTTTTGACCAAGAAATGGTCTCCACCGGAAATCCAAGAATATGATCTATGGCAAGGAAACATATGTGGGGTGAGGTGTACGAGCCTTTGGTCGATGATCATTGGCCACACAACCCCCATTTTTGTCGAAAATAGCCATGAATGACCATATTCAATAATACCGAAGGCTAACACGTACGGATTTTTGACCAAGAAATGGTCTCCACCAGAAATCCTAGAATGTGATCTATGGCAAGGAAACATATGTGGGGTGAATTGCACGAGCCTCTGTTCGATGATAAATGGCCACACAACCCCCATTTTAGTCGAAAATAGCCATGAACGACCATTTTCAATAATACTGAAGGCTAACACCAACAGATTTTTGACCAAGGAATGGTCTCCTCCAGAAATCCAAGAATGTGATCTATGGAAAGAAAACATATGTGGGGTGAAGTGTACGAGCCTCTGGTCGATGATCAATGGCCACACAACCCCCATTTTTGTCGAAAATAGCCATGAACGACCATTTTCAATGACACTAAAGGCTAACACCTATGGATTTCTGACCAAGAAATGGTCTCCACCATAAATCCAAGAATGTGATCTATGTCAAGGAAACATATGTGTAGTGAGGTGTATGAGCCTCTGGTCGAAGATCAATGGCCACACAACCCCCATTTTTGTCGAAAATAGCCATGAATGACCATTTTCAAAAATACCAAAGGCTAACACATTCAGATTTTTGCCCAAGAAATGGTCTCCACCAGAAATCCAAGAATGTGATATATGGCAAGGAAACATATGTGGGGTGAGGTGTACGAGCCTCTGGTCGATGATCAATGGCCACACAACCCCCATTTTGCCGAAAATAGCCATGAACGACCATTTTCAATAATACCGAAGGCTAACACGTACGAGTTTTTGACCAAGAAATGGTCTCCACCAGAAATCCAAGAATGTGATCTATGGCAAGGAAACATATGTGGGGTGAGGTTTATGAGCCTCTAGTCGATGGTAAATGGCCACACAACCCCCATTTTTTATGAAAATAGCCATGAGCGACCATTTAATAATACTAGAGGCTAAAACCTATGGATTTTTGTCCAAGAAATGGACTCCACCAGAAATCCAAGAATGTGATCTATGGCAAGGAAACATATGTGGGGTGAGGTGTATGAGCCTCTGGTCGATGATCAATGGCCACACAACCCCCATTTTTGTCGAAAATAGCCATGAACGACCATTTTCAATAATACCGAAGGCTAACACCTATGGATTTTTGACCAAGAAATGGTCTCCACCAGAAATCCAAGAATGTGATCTACGGCAAGGAAACATATGTGGGGTGAGGTGTATGAGCCTCTGGTCGACGATCAATGGCCACACAACCCTAATTTTTGTCAAAAATAGCCATGAACGACCATTTTCAATGACACTGAAGGCTAACACCTACGGATTTTTGACCAAGAAATGGTCTCCACCATAAATCCAAGAATGTGATCTATGGCAAGGAAACATATGTGTAGTGAGGTGTATGAGCCTCTAGTCGAAGATCAATGGCCACACAACCCCCATTTTTGTCGAAAATAGCCATGAATGACCATTTTCAAAAATACCAAAGGCTAACACATTCGGATTTTCGCCCAAGAAATGGTCTCCACCTGAAATCCAAGAATGTGATATATGGCAAGGAAACATATATGGGGTGAGGTGTACGAGCCTCTGGTCGATGATCAATGGCCACACAACCCCCATTTTGTCGAAAATAGCCATGAACAATCATTTTCAATAATACCGAAGGCTAACACGTAGGAGTTTTTGACCAAGAAATGGTCTCCACCAGAAATCCAAGAATGTGATCTATGGCAAGGAAACATATGTGGGGTGAGGTTTATGAGCCTCTAGTCGATGATAAATGGCCACACAACCCCCATTTTTATGAAAATAGCCATGAGCGACCATTTTCAATAATACTAGAGGCTAAGACCTACGGATTTTTGACCAAGAAATGGTCTCCACCAGAAATCCAAGAATGTGATCTATGGCAAGGAAACATATGTAGGGTGAGGTGTATGAGCCTCTGGTCGATGATCAATGGCCACACAACCCCCATTTTTGTCGAAAATAGCCATGAACGACCATTTTCAATAATACCGAAGGCTAACACCTACGGATTTTTGACCAAGAAATGGTCTCCACCACAAATCCAAGAATGTGATCTACGGCAAGGAAACATATGTGGGGTGAGGTGTATGAGCCTCTGGTCGACGATCAATGGCCACACAACCCTAATTTTTGTCGAAAATAGCCATGAACGACCATTTTCAATGACACTGAAGGCTAACACCTATGGATTTTTGACCAAGAAATGGTCTCCACCATAAATCCAAGAATGTGATCTATGGCAAGGAAACATATGTGTAGTGAGGTGTATGAGCCTCTGGTCGAAGATCAATGGCCACACAACCCCCATTTTTGTCAAAAATAGCCATGAATGACCATTTTCAAAAATACCAAAGGCTAACACATTCGGATTTTTGCCCAAGAAATGGTCTCCACCAGAAATCCATGAATGTGATCTATGGCAAGGAAACATATGTGGGGTGAGGTGTACGAGCCTCTGGTCGATGATCAATGGCCACACAACCCCCATTTTGCCGAAAATAACCATGAACGACCATTTTCAATAATACCGAAGGCTAACACGTACGAGTTTTTGACCAAGAAATGGTCTACACCAGAAATCCAAGAATGTGATCTATGGCAACGAAACATATGTGGGGTGAGGTTTATGAGCCTCTAGTCGATGATAAATGGCCACACAACCCCCATTTTTTATGAAAATAGCCATGAGCGACCATTTTCAATAATACTAGAGGCTAACACCTACGGATTTTTGACCAAGAAATGGTCTCCACCATAAATCCAAGAATGTGATCTATGGCAAGGAAACATATGTGTAGTGAGGTGTATGAGACTCTGGTCGAAGATCAATGGCCACACAACCCCCATTTTTGTCGAAAATAGCCATGAATGACCATTTTCAAAAATACCAAAGGCTAACACATTCGGATTTTCGCCCAAGAAATGGTCTCCACCTGAAATCCAAGAATGTGATATATGGCAAGGAAACATATATGGGGTGAGGTGTACGAGCCTCTGGTCGATGATCAATGGCCACACAACCCCCATTTTGTCGAAAATAGCCATGAACAATGATTTTCAATAATACCGAAGGCTAACACGTAGGAGTTTTTGACCAAGAAATGGTCTCCACCAGAAATCCAAGAATGTGATCTATGGCAAGGAAACATATGTGGGGTGAGGTTTATGAGCCTCTAGTCGATGATAAATGGCCACACAACCCCCATTTTTATGAAAATAGCCATGAGCGACCATTTTCAATAATACTAGAGGCTAAGACCTACGGATTTTTGACCAAGAAATGGTCTCCACCAGAAATCCAAGAATGTGATCTATGGCAAGGAAACATATGTAGGGTGAGGTGTATGAGCCTCTGGTCGATGATCAATGGCCACACAACCCCCATTTTTGTCGAAAATAGCCATGAACGACCATTTTCAATAATACCGAAGGCTAACACCTACGGATTTTTGACCAAGAAATGGTCTCCACCACAAATCCAAGAATGTGATCTACGGCAAGGAAACATATGTGGGGTGAGGTGTATGAGCCTCTGGTCGACGATCAATGGCCACACAACCCTAATTTTTGTCGAAAATAGCCATGAACGACCATTTTCAATGACACTGAAGGCTAACACCTATGGATTTTTGACCAAGAAATGGTCTCCACCATAAATCCAAGAATGTGATCTATGGCAAGGAAACATATGTGTAGTGAGGTGTATGAGCCTCTGGTCGAAGATCAATGGCCACACAACCCCCATTTTTGTCGAAAATAGCCATGAATGACCATTTTCAAAAATACCAAAGGCTAACACATTCGGATTTTTGCCCAAGAAATGGTCTCCACCAGAAATCCATGAATGTGATCTATGGCAAGGAAACATATGTGGGGTGAGGTGTACGAGCCTCTGGTCGATGATCAATGGCCACACAACCCCCATTTTGCCGAAAATAACCATGAACGACCATTTTCAATAATACCGAAGGCTAACACGTACGAGTTTTTGACCAAGAAATGGTCTACACCAGAAATCCAAGAATGTGATCTATGGCAACGAAACATATGTGGGGTGAGGTTTATGAGCCTCTAGTCGATGATAAATGGCCACACAACCCCCATTTTTTATGAAAATAGCCATGAGCGACCATTTTCAATAATACTAGAGGCTAACACCTACGGATTTTTGACCAAGAAATGTGAAAGTCGCCTAGAGGGGGGGTGAATAGGGCGAAACTGAAATTTACAAATATAAACACAACTACAAGCCGGGTTAGCGTTAGAAATACAAACGAGTCCGCAAGAGAGGGCACAAAACAAATCGCAAGCAAAATGAAGAGTGTGACACGCGGATTTGTTTTACCGAGGTTCGGTTCTTGCAAACCTACTCCCCGTTGAGGAGGCCACAAAGGTCGGGTCTCTTTCAACCCTTCCCTCTCTCAAACGATCCCTAGGATCGAGTGAGCTTTCTCTTCTCAATCACTTGGAACACAACGTTCCCACAAGGACCACCACATGTTTGGTGTCTCTTGCCTCAATTACAAGTGAGTTTGATTGCAATGAAAGAATCAAGAAAGAAGAAAGCAATCCAAGCGCAAGAGCTCGAAAGAACACAAGCAAATCTCTCTCTCTAGTCAATAGGGCGTTGTGTGGAATTTGGAGAGGATTTGATCTCTTTGGTGTGTCTAGAATTGAATGCTAGAGCTCTTGTAGTAGTTGGGAAGTGGAAAACTTGGATGCAATGAATGGTGGGGTGGTTGGGGTATTTATAGCCCCAACCACCAAAAGTGGCCGTTGGGAGGCTGTCTGTTCGATGGCGCACCGGACAGTCCGGTGCACACCGGACATGTCCGGTGCCCCCGCCACATCATCACTGCCGTTGGATTCTGACCGTTAGAGCTTCTGACTTCTGGGCCCGCATGGATGTCCGGTGCACAACGGACATGTACTGTTCACTGTCCGGTGTGCCAGTATGGGCACGCCTGACTTCTGCGCGCGCTGCGCGCGCATTCAATGCGCCGCAGGTAGCCGTTGGCGCGGAGGTAGCCGTTGCTCCGGAGTTGCACCGGACAGTCCGGTGCACACCGAACATGTCCGGTGAATTATAGCGGACTAGCCGTTGGAGATTCCCGAAGCTGGCGAGTTTCTGAGGCCGCTCCTCCTTGGCGCACCGGACACTGTCCGGTGTACACCGGACAGTCCGGTGAATTATAGCGCGAGTGCCTCTGGAAATTCCCGAAGGTGGCAAGTTTGAGTTGGAGTCCTCTGGTGCACTGGACAGTCCGGTGCCCCCGGACAAGAGGTGCCTTCGGTTGCCTCTTTGCTCCTTTGTTGAATCCAAAACTTGATCTTTTTATTGGCTGAGTGTGAACCTTTTATACCTGTATAATCTATTCACTTGGGCAAACTAGTTAGTCCAATATTTGTGTTGGGCAATTCAACCACCAAAATTAATTAGGGACTAGGTGTAAGCCTAATTCCCTTTCAATCTCCCCCTTTTTGGTGATTGATGCCAACACAAACCAAAGCAAATATAGAAGTGCACAATTGAACTAGTTTGCATAATATAAGTGCAAAGGTTGCTTGGAATTGAGCCAATATCTATACTACTCTATAAGACAGTAGTGTAGACTCCACACCCGTGGTGCACGGTTCTGCCCCTCTGCTCCGCGATCCTCCCCTCTCCCGCATCGCGTGTTGCCCGCCGTGACTCCCGCCGGCGTGATGGCCATGCTTGCCCTCAGCCGTGACTCCCGCCGCCGTGACTCCCGCCGGCGTGATTCTAGGATATGTATTTAGTGTAGGCGTCCACAGTTGCTTGGTTCTGCCATCGCGCGCTCCGCCCGCGATTCCTCTCCCCGTGATTCCCCGTCCCGCGCCCGCAGCCCCCGTCGGCGTCCTCGCGGCCGCAGCCGACCATAGCCGCCGCGCCCGCAAATCACGCGCCCCCTTCCATCAATGGCTGCTCCGCGCCCCTGCGCCCCCAAATCGCGCGGATGGAAGGTACGCGCGTCCGCCAAGCCTACAACTTCTCCTCCTCCTCTCCCCATTGCTCAGTGTAGGCAGTCCCCAAATCCGCGCGTCCGCGCCCTCATCCTCTCCCCAGCAATGCGTCGCCACCTCCTCCTCGGACGCGCGGTGGAAGGTCCGCGCCTTTGCGCCCCCCAAATCGCGCGGATGGAAGGTCTGCAGTCCCCAAATCGCGCATCCACCGTTAATGGAAGGTCCGTGGCGTGGGGAAGGCCTGGGCGGGGGTGCTCATCCTGCTCATCGTTGTGTACGGGGCCGGGTTCGGCTGGTCTTGGGGCCCCCTCGGGTGGCTGGTCCCCAACGAGATTTCCCGCTGGAGGTGCGCGCTGCCGGGCAGAGCGTCCCGCTGGAGGTGCGGTTGCCATGCCTGGACCTCCATCGCCGCCATAGAAGGTAACGGCCCACCGATTGAAGTACCTCCCTAGGGGCTGACTCGTCGGCTTCGTCCCGCCAAACGGCAAGTTGCGACGCCTGTCCTTGCCATACCACGGCTCTCCAAGGTCCTGTAGGATGTGTTCAACAAGCTCAAGATCACTATGGTGAATCACAACTTTGGTTTCTCTCACTTCCCCTTATGCCGCACACGTGGGGTTTTCATTTTTGTGTTTTGGTTTTGATTGAACCAAGTTGCTGCCCTGGTGTTTCGTGCTCTGATTGTTGAGTCTTCAATGAGAGCTGATTATTTCCTCTGTTAATTTGGCGCAACATATAGAGGTGAACAAGCTTCTGATTATTTCCTTTGTTAATTATCCTTCTGGCATAGAATTTTATATCTCAAAAATTATAGAGGCATAGTTTTTTGTTTATTGTGCATGGAAACTTACTATTCTTTCACTTCCCTGTGCCCAGAAAATGGTAGTTGGCGGTAAAGTCAGAAGTTGGATATGTGCCAATTTCGCTTGCAATGTGCAAGACAGTGTTGTTTGTGGATTCTGCCATGAGTTTGCACTGATGTGCCAAGCCTCAGAAATGGCAAGTATTCTTGACATGGTTCCTGCAAAACTTGTATATTGACATCAAGGAGACATCACAAGATCCTTAAATAAAAGTAGAACCACCATGAATATTAGGATTTGTACTTCATACCCACCTATTTACAAAAGTAACATTATCATGCATTATCATATTAGGATTTTGCTCGGGAGCCTGTTCTTAAACCTCTGTATGCACATCCTGATCAAGTGAATGTTATTGGAATACTACCTGACAACAACGGCTCACTTTATGGTATGTGAACCATAATTCTCTAACTTCTAATTCTTCCTATTGATGCATGCGTGTTGCTGGGTTTTTATTATAATTATTAATAAATTATTCTTCATGGAGTTCTCTGTTGGCTTCTCCTTGGCTGATGCTTATCCAAATGATTGATGCCTATGAAACACGTCATGAGTTTTGTGTTGTCACAGAGTTTGCTCAGGTACACAAGAACTCAGTTAAATTATCTTGTCCTTTATTATCTTGACTGGTTTGAATTGCTTGCAGTTGGCTAACTTTAGTGAAAATCCTTGCCTTAGGTAGAACTATTTGAGGTGCTCGAGGATGATAAATACCTTCTAGAAGAACAAGTTCAGGCATTAGCTAGGCAGCTGGTATGCACTTCACTCTGGTTGTGTTCTCCATACATAATAGTAGTCCAGTTGTTTTGGTCGTCTTCCCTTCATTGTTTACCTTCATTGTTTTAGGACATTTTATTTCAGGTGAAAGCATTGTATTACTTTCTTACTAATCTGAATTATTCATCGGGATATGAAACCTTGGAACATCCTTACTGGGGAATGATCTATTGAAAAGGTAATTTCTCTTCTACCTTGGAATGCATAATTTGTCAATGTATAATTAGTTCAATTAAAATCCAACATAATTAATACTAGGTGTGTGCCCGTGCGTTGCCACGGTAGTTAAAAATTAGTATAAAACAAGATTAAAACGACAAACATCATTATGATATGTTAAATCCGTGTAGCAATACTGTTCCAAATTATAGATGTTTTAGCTTTTCTAATGACATTGGTTCCTAAGAAACATTCAATTCAACCAGCTTAGCACACGGGAAGCAAAAGTTTCATAAACCAGAACGGTTCATCTATCCTACAGATAATAAACTTCCAAGATATGCGCCAAATTAGTTTTATCATCTACAGTATTTTCACACCTCCCAGTAGTCTTGATGTGCTGCCGCGGACAAACATGTCCTAGTAGTGACGCAGACCACAGTGGTTCCTGGATAACACGAGTCACAAGGGGTTTGTGTCATATAATGAGTGCAAGCAACAAAACAGAGCTATGGACGGAAGAGCATATGACAGTTCCCAACATAGATGAGCAAGTTTCATCACCAAGTGTACAACTATAAAAAGCGATGTACAATTATAGAAACCCATGAAGGCAACACTAATGAAGACAAAAAAGTGCAACTAATATTTCAGCGGTTTCATAACAGTAACTATGTGGGCATGCTGACTTATGTATAACCGCAAAACATCAGTAACCTCGACACAGAAATATGGTAATGGTAATAGATTAACCTGATCTTCTTCAGCCTCTCAAGGTCATCCCTGAGATGAGCTTCATATCGAGGGCGTTGGAAACAACCTGAGAGAACCTACCATCCTTGCAGTCATTTTTCCTATTGAGGAACCAGCCATGGACCTTCAACTGTTGGGGGTTGGCAAGCATCCAACGACAGTCATGACTCATGAGATGCTCAAACTCATCCCAGGATAGCTCATCAGCCCTGCATAAAAGATGTAATCAATAAAGCTAAACATAGACAGGTGCAGCCAAATATATGTGAGCAGGTGTGCTGCTTGGCAATACCTTTCCTAGGGGACACCAAAATGCCAGGTGTTTAACCAGGGTGAATTATCAGCACATTATCCTACCATGAACTCTCTTAATTTTCACGGAGGACTTATCAATGTGGTTTAGGGACATATGTAAATCACTAAACCATAAAATGCTTAACTGCGATACAAGCATGGTCACCAATAGATGCGCACGTAAAGAGCTTACTCATTCCTTATTAAGAAAAATAGCTTACTCATCATGTGCATCATATGGACAAAAACTGTATAAACACAAAATAAAATAGGTGTATAGTGTATCAAGCTACCAGCCAAATTCATGACTTCGAAGCACCAGAAACTAAGATTGACATAGATTTCATATTGCAGAAAGTAGAAAGAGTTCGTAGCTAATATGTGATATTTTATATCATATTATAAAGCAACAAACTGTCAAGGGTACCATGTGACCACTTCACATAGAGAATAAACTTGTAAGTTGTAACACAAAGAAACATTAAGGAATCAAGGAACCAGAAATCAAAGTTTCTTCACCCAGGTAGAACACAATAATAAGAATAAATACACAAAATAATGCAGAAATGGCAGTTATCATAATAAGATTAGGGTTCGATCACTAACCACAAAAGACATGTCAGTGAACAACTTTATACCACATCATTTGCATAATTAATTAGGTCTAAACCACATAAACTAAAAGAAGCAGAATGACAAAATCTCATTGTGGCATGTCTAGGAAGCTACGAGGGTTTGCTTCTAGTATATTAGAGATGTGTTAGTCTGGCCGCATGTTGTTTTTTATATTTTCTTTCTTTTATGTACCTGAGCCATCATCGCCGTAACAAAATGACAGATGGGGAATGCTACAGAACATCATATAGGTTGAACTAACTTGCAGGGAACGAAATATCCTCTTGTAGAAGACTCACAAGTCAAGCATGCAGCAAAAGTATACATACACAAACAAATGCGCATGAAACCAAGAAGCTAGTTAGCATGATGCAAACATGTGCAGCATTTGATATTGGCTAATGACACTGAATCATTGGTCATCCTTAAATTCAACACCATCACTCCACCTAACATGCTTATGGTTATGAATTAGGGAGCTCCAGAAAGAGATTTATAACTCTGAATTCATGCTAGTAAAAAGACTGAACATTTAAGATGGCGATCAGCTAAATCAAAATGATATCCTAAAGGGATAACTAATGAACTTAATAAAATGGATATGACATCTATAGAGGGACCAATGCTAAATAAAGGAATATCTCCTCAGGATGGAAAACTGTACAGACAATTAGATCCATCATAGCAGGAGCTCCAGACCACAAAATTCATGTTCATTAATAATTCGGGAAGCCTGTAAAATACCACCCTACATTTTCTAGTTATTTTAAGGGACTCGTTTGGCAATTAACATGGCCCAAATCGAATGGACAAATATGATCAAACACATGATAGGCAACTTCCAAAAATGCATATCTCCCAAACCCGTTGTGCTAAAATCATGGGATTTTATAATAGAAAATATATCTAGATCCCCTATAATTTTTGTATTATCAAGTTTAGGAGAAAAATAGCCTATCTTGACTTGATTGGAATTAAAAGGTTGTTGCTGTTGTTGCAAGCTTAGAAGAAAAATACATTTCATAGATAAAATTGTCAATTGATTCAGAACTGGGCAAACTGAAATTTTAGCATTCAAGCTAAATGTTCTCTATTTTTATTTATTGGCTTTCCCAACCACACAACACTATAATGCTACCCAATATGTTTAGTGAGCAGGAAACTTCACAAGAAAATTTATTCCTATGGATTCATGCCAACCTCCGAAGTAATTAGTTTTTTCTCTAAATTTGCTCAGGCTTCATTATCATAAAGCAAACACCTAGGGAAGTCATTATTAAAGATATTTCCTACATATAAGCATCTTTCTCATGTTAGCGTGTAACCGTACAACTTTAGCCAAATAGATATTATAGTTCAGTATCACATTCAAATATCCAGCTAAGAATCTCAAAATCAGCTTACCCAGCTGATCTTATATCATACTAAAGCCTAGATCTACATGCCCAGATATAACATGATGAACGGTTGATTGTCCCAATTACTGTTCCTAGATATGTTTAACTTGGGCAATGCTAAGCCAATTCAACACAAAAATTCACGTTCAGGTTTGGTCTATGTGTCTGCAAAGCCAGTAGTCTTCAAAGTTGAACTATGTGCTGGTTTGATAGATGCAAGCCGGGAGGGTTTGACAAGTCAATGCGAAAACAAATCTATGGAAGTCGGCAGACAACAAAAGCAGAGCAGTCACTGGACAGATAGAGAGATGCTTGCCCCATAAAAAAAGCAATGCGGTGTTAGGTTTGGGTTTATATTAAGGTACAATTTAATAAAAAGTTGATATGGATCCTATGAACCCCATCTTATTCACCTGAATTTTATTACATCAGATATGACCAAACCTGAACCTGAATTTTTGTGTAGTATTACTTAATCGATGGTCCAGATGAAGCATGATTAATTTCACAAGACCTGATTGAAGAAACAGCTAAACATGTTATGTAGTCAAAATGAAGGACCAGAAACACTCAAACTGCACGAGGCCTATCCTAAATTAGAATACAGCTGCAGTGTGACAGAGCAAGTAGTGATATGTAGACATTTTAATACACACTGATAAAATAACAGAAATCTACGAACCAAAGTAAGAAAAAGGAACCTGGGACTGATTCTGCTGCCACGACTGTTTTGGAGGCTTGAATCAATTATAAATGAGAAGCAAAATAAAAAATAGCAGTACCTAATTTGTGCTGGTATTAATTTAGTACTAATTGTGAAATTTATTGCTTTGCATCTCAATTGAAATTCACATTGTATCCTATTTCAAGAAACTATTGGTCCAACTCCAGAACAAGCATAGGCTTGAGAGCAGTTACTTGTGTCTCTTTTTATGGGGATGGTTAACAAATAGTAAAGTGATATTTGGGGACATTGAAATGATGCTCACCACCAATTGCTCTTGTTGGCGTTGCATTTCCAAATTGGCAACACAAGTATCTTCCAGAACCATAACAGAAACTTCACTCTTAAGGAGTTGAACTTATGTCGGTCTAGAATCTTTTCCTGGTCATTATGATCTTGGGGATTATATCCAAAGAACTTCCACAGGACAAGTGCAAGAATAGCAATAACAATTTTGCAATCGCAACTCTCATGCTATCAATAACCCATCCATAAGGAAATTTGATTGAATGGTGATCTAGTGTCTCTGCAGTTGTATACCAGAGGAAACTTTGTTAGATTATTGTAATTATAATATTGTTGGTTGTATATAATCCTTGATAACACAACTGACAATTTTCAATGATGATATACTTGTAAGAGAAATATAGGATCAAGACCATAAAAAGAGTGGGTAACTGAAAGAAAATCGAAATAAAATAAGAAAAAATATGTGGAACAAAATATACAAAACACACTATCTAGATAAGGAAGTGATTGAGGCTACGTCAGCGATGCTCTGTCGAACACCTGGTGGGCGTAGGCGAGGTGTTGATGTGCTGATAGAATCTGAATCGCTGAAAGAATACACTCCTCTTGAAAATCCCTTGATTTCAGCAGGTTCTTTGGCACCTGAATACAAAGATACAGCAATTATCTAAACCATTCTCAGCATAAACGAACTTCATCATTTTGATCAGCAGCTATAGTGGCTACAAAAGAACAGAGCTGCTTTTGTTTGGACAGCTAGAGGTAGCATAAATGGATTGCAAGAAGACAATGATTTTAAACAGGACTAAAATAAATCTATCAAACCACATGATGTTCAAACAGACAACACTACAATTTTATGAGTACCTGTAATTTTAAACACTTGAACTTGTATATGTTCCAATTGTATGATTAGCAGTAGTTTTGATCAAAGAAGAGATCAGTTCAGCGACTTCAAGTTCCTTTGAAATACCTTTATGTTCATTCGTGAGAACAAAAAATAAACATTAGAAGAAAAGATGAAGGTGTCTCTACTCTCTACTCTCTAGAAATGTGTATGACAGACAGAGACAGTGGACTAATAAATGTTTCATCTTTCTTCTAATATAAAGAAAATCCATACTCATAGTTCATACAACTTAACCACACAAGACTTATGAGAAAGTTTTAATGTGCATTTGGACAGAGCAACACTTCTATACACAAATTTAGGATCTGTGCAGGATATAGGGTTCTGGCAAATATTACTAATGACATGCTCCTATAGAGCAAAATTCAGTAGCTCCTCATTTCAAAAAATCCTCTTGTTTACTTTGGACTGCATTTCCACTGCATGGCGGCATGAGCAGAATCCATAAAGTAAAACTTATGACGTACTTTTATTTTTTAGCACTGAATTCACAAAGTTCTAGCCATGAGTTGCAATATCTAGAGACACGAATATCTTTTGCATGATAATTTGTAGATTACATCATAAGTCAGATTAATCCATGTTGAGCGAAAATTTCATTTTGGAAAACATTTTTGCAAGTTCTGAGCTGAGGTGACTGAAACGATAACAGAAAATGTGGTTTTTGCACGAGATCTTTAAACTAATGACCATAGGTGCTAGAACAAAGTATTGATCAGGAGAGAATCATGTTCTTTATTCATGTCTAAGCTGAACAATGCGGGGATTTCGTCGAGCGGCAAGCATACCTACGTGAACACGGAGCTGTAGAACGTGGGTGACCGACGGGGAGGCAGCCCCGCCTCCGCATCCGTGTAAGCCTCCTCGTCCGCCCACGCTTGCGGTCTCGCTGGCGCGTCGCGATAGAGGCGAGGAGGCACATGACGGCTGTGCCCTGCAGCACGAGCTTCGGCGGTGGGGCAGCCGGCCAGCCGCCACTGGAGCCGACGCTGGGTCTGGCGCTGGAGCCACTGCCGCGGAGGTGGATCGGGCTTGGACCATTCCGTAGCAATCTTGCATGTTTCTTGAAGGATGGATCGGGCTTGGACCATTCCGTAGCTGCAAATGACAGGCATCTTTTGTTAATTAAACGCCATAGGAAAAAAAGACGGATGTTCATGTCAGGATGCCCTGCCTTAACATCAAGCAGTGGATATTTGGGCCTTGGCACCCAAGGAGGAGGAGGGGACATCTTTGCTAGCTCTTGTGCCGCAGAGAAGAACACGCTCTCCTGCAGCAGACTGCTGCTGTCGTCTGAAGTCTCGTGCTCTTGGCTTGGCTTCTCATCAGATTGTTGCTGGAAACATGGTGTTCTGTGTTTAGGAGATGCAGGTGGAGTCCTTTCTCTGACAGCCACTGCATCGGTGGAAGTGAGGCCGCCTGTTGGAGGGGAGGGAGTAGGAGATGAGGAGGCGGAGAAGGAGGGGCCACGGAGGGAGAAGATCGGGAGGCGGAGAAGGGAGGAGGAGACATGAGGCGAAGGGCAAGCAGCAGTGCACCGGCACCGCTTCGCCGGCGTGGGAGGGAGATGGACCTGCAAGCGGGGCTTCTGTGGAGGGTGGAGGTGGGCGCCTCCTCACCTTGCTCAAAGGCGATCCATGGCACCATGGCGTCGCGGGGTGGCGCGGGCGGACGAGGACATGAGGAAGAGGCGGAGGAGGAGAGCGAAGGTCGCCGCCATTGCGGGGTGTGGAAAGGTCGACGGGGATAGGCCACCAAACACAGATCTGTCTTGACCCAAGAGACGACGGCGCGAGGGATGTGTGGGGGAGGGTGCGGAGCGGTTTTGCAGGGGGGCGGGGAGAGACGCGGCGGCGAAGATCGCGGGCGAGGCGGGGCGTGCGGGTCCGCGAGGCGGGCGAGGCGGATCCTCCTAGGCTCGCCCCCCGCTGGGGAGTTTGGGGCTAGACTTTTTTCCGAGCCCGCGCGAGGGAAGGGCCGGAGGGGAGGGAGGCGAGCATCCGACGCGTGCGCGGAGGAGGGCGAGGATGGCAGGGTGCGTGTAGTCAGCGCGGGGGAGCAGGGGCGGCGAGCATCGCGGACGGGATAGCGACGACCCATTGATGGCGGCGACGAAAGCGCGGAGCGGAGGATGTCGGGGTGGGAGGCAGAACCGTGCACCACGGATGGATGTGGACGTCTACACTACACTCTTATAGAGTAGTATAGATTTTAGTTAAAACGATTAAATATAAAATAGATATTAAGTTTGAAGTAGAAAGGGTTAGCTATAAAATAATAGTTATCGTTGGATTTTTCTTAGATATATCATATCAGTTCAAGATATAATAGTGAAAAGATATGATGAAAATTATAATAGTGAAGCATCTTTTTCAACAAGGAACGTTATGCACTAATATTTTATCAAGTAATTTATAAAATATTTTTTGTAATGTCGCAAGGGAGAGGCATTGTACTATTTAGAACCTAAAGGGTAACATGCCTCCCTATAGTTCTGTCTCTCCGTGGTTCTGCCCACCCCAGGCCCCACATGTCAGAGTCTACATCTCCCTCCCTCCGAACATAGTGACCCTCGACATAGCAACTGCTTCCTCCTCTCTCGCTAGACTCGCATGAACCCCACCTGCCCCAAACCTTGGACCACTCCATCCTCCCCATAGAGGTTGAGATAAGTTCCACCACCCGATGCCACCACGCACCGCTGCCTATCCACGTTCCTCACACCCCACCTCCGTCGCACCCAAGTACAGAGGAACTTCTTCGACGACAATACATGCATGCTCACTATTGCTACCATCGCACTCTGCCCCCCGCCTGTACAATGGACCCAACGATCGCGCTCAAGCGCTGCCTGCGGATCGACACCTATGCCAGCCATTGGAGGAGGTCGAGGAGCCCTCGAGTTGATGCTCGCCCTCGCCTGTGCCTAGGATTAGCTCGGTACATAACCACCACGTCGCATCGCCTCGCCGTCCGAGAGAAGGAAAAAGGAGGAAAAGTATGCTCACCAGAATCCTTGGTGGTGGCGTCTGAACCCGCATCACGTTGTCCCTCACAAATTGCGACCGCCTGCCACCATTGCCTATTGCAGGTGTTCGACTACGAGGAGCTCTAGGCCGCCATAGCCGACTTTAGCTGCTCGTAGAAGCTTGTAGAAGAAACCTCCCCTCCTCAAAGCACCCCTTCCTCCATCGGCGCTGCATCGGTGACTTCGCATACGGGCCATCTCGGTCGAGCATCAGCCGAGCGGAGCGAGCAAGTCTGCAGGTAAAGTAAAGATTGCTTGGTTATAATTTATGGTTGGGAAATGAATACCACAAGGTTTTTAATGGCGTCTTGGCTTGTATTGCTGGCTAGCAAATGACACAATTGCTAACTTGCATTTTTGTAAGTGTCTATTGTGGATGATGGTGGGAATTCATACCAAGGAAATCCCTGTATTCAACTTCATTTTTCAGGCTCTGATTTTACCTTTTCCATTATCTCATTTACCATTTTAAGCTTCAAATAAAGATGTGTAAATCCAGGATGATATAATTTGTGACTCTATCAGTTTCCTATTTTGAAACTGCATTGTGCTTTATTAGAACTGATGTTTTCTATGTTGTTAGTGCCCTGGCAAAAGAATTTTTTGCATGTTGCAGTGTTGCATTTTCTCTATGTTGCAGTACTATTCTACAGTTCAATGAATCATAAAGTGTGGTTCTTTCTACAAGTGTTTATTATACCATATTGTATTGATTTAGATCTGAATATTGTGCAGTTGTGAAGAGAATCGCAAATAAACAACCTACTGAGCTTAAGTTTCTTCATCAAATCCTTTTTGGGAGGCTTGGAAAGGTAATTTAGTATATTTATGTGGTGCTTTTGAAATGACTAATGTAGCTTTCTATTTGGAAATGATTCCATGTATCTGCATCACGAGAACATAATTCACCTAGCCTAAACGACAAACTTACATATGGGCATCTAGCTAATTACTACGTGTATCATATATTTTTAGATTTCTTCTACGTGCACCGTTCTGCCTCTTGCCCTCGACCACCTCTGTAAGCATCCCCACTCCCGCGCTGAGATCTCGTGCCCGTAGACTTTGCCTCCTTGTCCGTCGGTGCTGCGGCGGCGGCGCTAGCGAGCTCCCCCGTGCTGGGATCTGGGATGCTCCCAGGCGTCGGGTTCGGCGAGACGGGGAGTCACCACGCGGCGGACGCGCCGCCGCCGCTACCTTGCAGTTCCTCGGTCGATTCAAGGTGAGCATCGGAGTTCAGAATTCAGAACCGTGAGGCCAGACTTTGGTAGTGCCATTGCTTGATCTCGTGATCAGGGCCTCAGGGGCCTTAATTGTTCGTTCGCAACTGATCTGGTGACTAGCTGAGTCCATTGGTCCCTTCAGAGGAGTTAGGTTCCCAATGATTGATCAACTCCTAACTCACCCTGCAAAAAGGGAAATGCTCGACGATTTCTCAGGATCGTAATAGTTGCTTTTCTCATCATTGTTTACTTCAGCTAAATCTCAACTTCTTGAGATCTTATTTGTAATAGGGAATATTATCAGTGGAAGAGACTGGTGAATCAAAGGCAGTCAACGCTAGATGGAGGCAAAGTGCCTACTGCATTGGGCCACCATGTTTTTGGTGTGGGCTGTTCCTCACGGAACCAACATATCTACAGATATTTTTCATCTTCTCATCAAGGGAGTATATGGGCCGGGAGCAAGGTGTGTTGAAGTATCATACCCATTCATTGGTTTGGTTTACTTCCTATTCTTTTGTAGACTACAGAAATGATCTGACTGTTATTTTGAGATGCTTGTTCCAAACAACATGGCGATGTGCTTTACATTAGGCTTCCAATCATTATTATTTTAAGTAAGTTCCTATTCTAGGTTCTACATGACCTGTTAGGGTATGTAAAAATTGTGGAAGTAGGGCCATGAGATGGTCTACAAAATGAGAAGGACATCATACCAACACCTGTAAAGGTTGAGCTTATACGAAGATTGGCCACATCCGGGTTACCTGTTGTGGAGGCAACGAGTTTTGTATCTCCAAAATGGGTACCTCAAGTATACTGCTTTACAAAATCTCTGGAAAATATTTAGATTAAATATCTGTTTTATCTGCACCTATTGTACACAATGATTTTCTCAGATGTGATTGTTGAAAAAGTTGCAGATCACACTCTTGTATGGATCAATAAGCTGCTGGCTGTTGACCATGACATTGCCATCAAGAGAGATAGGAAAGTTTCTATAAAGGTCTATATTTATCTGAGATTCTTAGTTTCTCAGACTATTGTATATCTAATTCTAATTATGTGTGCTCTTCCTTATCCTTGTTCTCCTTGATGCAAAAGGGGATATTGATTTTGTGGGTGGTTTCATTCATTGGAATACTCTTCAACTTCCTTACGATCATTTACATTGGTGAGTTTGTTGTCTTCATGAATGTTTGGATCTACTGTTTTTAAAAAGGAGAACAGTAGATCCAAACATCCTAGACTTGATGTGCATAGGGCATATGACATACTAAACTTGTCATTTTTTCTAGGTGTAATGCTCTCTCTGTTGGTTCCACCACTCTATGAGAAGTACCAGGATGAGATTGATGAGAAGGTTGGTGTAGCCCACAATGTACTATCGAGGCACATAGATACCATCATTACCAGGACTCGGCAATCAGCCAAGTAGAAGAAGACCGAGTAAAAGAAATGTTTTGTTGTATTGTTGTGAGTTTTATTATGACTCGATGTGAAAGTGAAATCTATTACTTGATAGTACGGGGCAAATTAAGTTTCATTGATTATGCTCTTTATTTGTTTTATTTGGAAACAAATTTTATCGTGAAATTAAGAAATAAAATAACATTGTGTTGTGCAGATGAAAAAATGTTTCTACCTTTGCTACCTTCTCATCGATGGAGTGTTGTGCACCATTCACCCTACTTGTCACCGGCGTCCTCGCCTTCTCCATCTAACTATTCTTTGTAAGATCTATCTGAAACCCACCATTTTTTTAGACTTTTGGGAATTGGGAATCCCAACATGGTTTGCTCAGGCCCATTCATGTCTTACTGGTCCGTTGATGTGCCGTAGGTGATCAAATATATAAGTGTCATCCATGGGTTCGGTCCCTACTTCAATTACCGTGTTACCAATTTTTTTCCAGGGCGCCTTTGTGTTTGTCCGTCTGTTATTGCCTTATTGGGATGCATTAGGAATCCCAAGTTGAGTTTGCTTAGTAGTCATGTTCTCCTTAACAATTACATACAGAGTTATGGGGTTAGGGACTTGGATAGGCATGTCTAGACTTGCTATGCATTGCCACTATATTTGGCATGCTTAGAACCGCTACACAAAACTTGCTATGTATTTTGTCTAAAAATACTATATCAGTGATATGCTTGCTAGACCTATATTTTTTTGTTCTTTTATTCTTGTGTGGGTCTATCAAGAATAATGCAATTAGATAGGGTTATATGCTTTGTCAATATTGTATGAGTCTTTAAGTGTAGTAGCAAAAGTCTTGGCACACTATTGTTTTAGTTATTATGATCTGAATAAACCATTTTATATATGGAGCTCGTGGCAATGTCAGCCCCGCAACACGACGATAGAGCCTGTAGTGCGCTCAGGCTCACTCTTCTCTGCAACAATGCATTGTTCCCCATGAGGGCTCCCGTCACTATTGCGTTCACGTCATCCGTCGTAATTAGAGGCTCGTTAATTTATGTTCCGTCGCAACGCACGGGCACATACCTAGTAAATACTTAAAAGATATGCATGGATTGTTTCTTTATTTTTAACATTTTGGACCACGCTTGCACCACATGTTTTGTTTTTGCAAACTATTTTGTAAATCCTTTTCAAAGTTCTTTTGCAAATAGTCAAAGGTATTTGAATAAGATTTTGCCAAGCATTTTCAAGATTTGAAATTTTCTCCCCCTGTTTCAAATGCTTTTCCTTTGACTAAACAAAACTCCCCCTAAATGAGATCCTCCTCTTAGTGTTCAAGAGGGTTTTGATATATCATTTTGAAATACTACTTTCTCCCCCTTTTGAACATAATAGGATACCAATTGATAATATTTTTGGAGAACACAAAGTTTTTGAAATTGGTGGTGGTGCGGTCCTTTTGCTTTGGGCTCATACTCTCTCCCCCTTTGGCATGAATCGCCAAAAACGGAATCATTAGAGCCCTCGAGATATTTTCTTCCCCTTTGGTCATAAATAGATGAGTTAAGATTATACCAAAGATGAAGTCCTTTTGCTCTCTCCCTCAAAGATGGAGAGTGGCTTGGAGTGACGGCGAAGCATGAGTTACGGAGTGGAAGCCTTTGTCTTTGCCGAAGACTCCAATTCCCTTTCAATATACCTATGACTTGGTTTGAGATAGACTTGAAAACACATTAGTCATAGCATATGAAAGAGACATGATCAAAGGTATATAAAATAGCTATGTGTGCAATTTAACAAAAGAAGTTCCTAGAATCAAGAATATTTAGCTCATGCCTAAGTTTGTTAAAAGTTTGTTCATCAAGTGGCTTGGTAAAGATATCGGCTAATTGATCTTTAGTACTAATGTAAGAAATCTCGATATCTCCCTTTTGTTGGTGATCCCTAAGAAAATGATACCGAATGGCTATGTGTTTAGTGCGGCTATGCTCGACGGGATTGTCGGCCATTTTGATTGCACTTTCATTATCACATAGCAAAGGGACTTTGGTTAATTTGTAACCGTAGTCCCGCAGGGTTTGCCTCATCCAAAGCAATTGCGCTCAACAATGACCTGCGGCAATGTACTCGGCTTCGGCGGTGGAAAGAGCGACCGAATTTTGCTTCTTTGAAGCCCAAGACACCAAGGATCTTCCCAAGAACTGGCAAGTCCCCGATGTGCTCTTCCTATTGATTTTGCACCCTGCCCAATCGGCATCCGAATAACCAATTAAATCAAATGTGGATCCCCTAGGATACCAAAGCCCAAACTCAGGAGTATAAGCCAAATATCTCAAGATTCGTTTTACGGCCGTAAGGTGAGCTTCCTTAGGGTCGGCTTGGAATCTTGCACACATGCATACGGAAAGCATAATATCCGGTCGAGATGCACATAAATAGAGTAAAGATCCTATCATCGACCGGTATACCTTTTGATCCACGGACTTACCTCCCGTGTCGAGGTCGAGATGCCCATTAGTTCCCATGGGTGTCTTGATGGGTTTGGCATCCTTCATTCCAAACTTGCTTAGAATATCTTGAGTGTACTTGGTTTGGCTTAGGAAGGTGCCCTCTTGGAGTTGCTTCACTTGAAATCCTAGAAAATACTTCAACTCCCCCATCATAGACATCTCGAACTTTTGTGTCATGATCCTACTAAACTCTTCACATGTAGACTCGTTAGTAGACCCAAATATAATATCATCAACATAATTTTGTCATACAAACAAGTCATTTTCAAGAGTTTTAGTAAAGAGTGTAGGATCGGCCTTTCCAACTTTGAAGCCATTAGCAATAAGGAAATCTCTAAGGCATTCATACCATGCCCTTGGGGCTTGCTTGAGCCCATAAAGCGCCTTAGAGAGCTTATAGACATGGTTAGGATACTCACTGTCTTCAAAGCCGGGAGGTTGCTCAACATAGACCTCTTCCTTGATTGGTCCATTGAGGAAGGCGCTTTTTACGTCCATTTGATAAAGCTTAAAGCCATGGTAAGTAGCATAGGCCAATAATATGCGAATTGACTCAAGCCTAGCTACGGGTGCATAGGTTTCACCGAAATCCAAACCTTCGACTTGGGAGTATCCCTTGGCCACAAGTCGAGCTTTGTTCCTTGTCACCACACCATGCTCGTCTTGCTTGTTGCGGAAGACCCATTTGGTTCCTACAACATTTTGGTTAGGACGTGGAACTAAATGCCATACCTCATTCCTAGTGAAGTTGTTGAGCTCCTCTTGCATCGCCACCACCCAATCCGAATCTTGGAGTGCTTCCTCTACCCTGTGTGGCTCAATAGAGGAAACAAAAGAGTAATGTTCACAAAAATGTGCAACACGAGATCGAGTAGTTACCCCCTTATGAATGTCGCCGAGGATGGTGTCCACGGGGTGATCTCGTTGGATTGCTTGGTGGACTCTTAGGTGTGGCGGCCTTTGCTCTTCATCCTCCTTGTCTTCCTCATTTGCATCTCCCCCTTGATCATTGCTATCATCTTGAGGTGGCTCATTTGCTTGATCTTCTCCTTCATGAACTTGAGCTTCATCCTCATTTTGAGTCGGTGGAGATGCTTGCGTGGAGGAGGATGGTTGATCTTGTGCATTTGGAGACTCTTCGGATTCCTTAGGACACACATCCCCAATGGACATGTTCCTTAGCGCGATGCATGGAGCCTCTTCATCACCTATCTCATCAAGATCAACTTGCTCTACTTGAGAGCCGTTAGTCTCATCAAACACAACGTCACAAGAAACTTCAACTAGTCCCGAGGACTTGTTAAAGACTCTATATGCCCTTGTGTTTGAATCATATCCTAGTAAAAAGCCTTCTACAGTCTTAGGAGCAAATTTAGATTTTCTACCTCTTTTAACAAGTATAAAGCATTTGCTACCAAAGACTCTAAAATATGAAATATTGGGCTTTTTACCGGTTAGGAGTTCGTATGATGTCTTCTTGAGGATTCGGTGTAGATATAACCGGTTGATGGCGTAGCAAGCGGTGTTGACCGCCTCGGCCCAAAACCGATCCGAAGTCTTGTACTCATCAAGCATGGTCCTTGCCATGTCCAATAGAGTTCTATTCTTCCTTTCCACTACACCATTTTGTTGTGGCGTGTAGGGAGAAGAGAACTCATGCTTGATGCCCTCCTCCTCAAGGAAGCCTTCGATTTGAGAGTTCTTGAACTCCGTCCCGTTGTCGCTTCTTATTTTCTTGATCCTTAAGCCAAACTCATTTTGAGCCCGTCTCAAGAATCCCTTTAAGGTCTCTTGGGTTTGAGATTTTTCCTGTAAAAAGAATACCCAAGTGAAGCGAGAATAATCATCCACTATTACAAGACAATACTTACTCCCGCCGATGCTTATGTAAGCAATCGGGCCGAATAGATCCATGTGGAGTAGCTCAAGCGGCCTGTCGGTCGTCATGATGTTTTTGTGTGGATGATGAGCACCAACTTGCTTTCCTGCTTGGCATGCGCTACAAACCCTGTCTTTCTCAAAATGAACATTTGTTAGTCCTAAAATGTGTTCTCCCTTTAGAAGCTTGTGAAGATTCTTCATCCCAACATGAGCTAGTCGGCGGTGCCAGAGCCAACCCATGTTAGTCTTAGCAATTAAGCAAGTGTCGAGTTCAGCTCTATCAAAATTTACCAAGTATAGCTGACCCTCTAACACTCCCTTAAATGCTATTGAATCATCACTTCTTCTAAAGACAGTGACACCTACATCAGTGAATAGACAGTTGTAGCCCATTTGACATAATTGAGATACGGAAAGCAAATTGTAATCTAATGAATCAACAAGAAAAACATTTGAAATGGAATGGTCAGGTGAAATAGCAATTTTACCCAAACCTTTGACCAAACCTTGATTTCCATCCCCGAATGTGATCGCTCTTTGGGGATCTTGGTTTCTCTCATATGAGGAGAACATCCTTTTCTCCCCTGTCATATGGTTTGTGCACCCGCTGTCGAGTATCCAACTTGAGCCCCCGGATGCATAAACCTACAAAACAAGTTTAGTTCTTGACTTTAGGTACCCAAATGGTTTTGGGTCCTTTTGCATTAGACACAAGAACTTTGGGTACCCAAACACAAGTCTTTGACCCCTTGTGCTTGCCCCCAACATATTTGGCAACTACCTTGCTGGATTTGTTAGTCAAAACATAAGATGCATCAAAAGTTTTAAATGAAATGTTATGATCATTTGATGCACTAGGAGTTTTCTTTCTAGGCAACTTAGCACGGGTTGGTTGCCTAGAGCTAGATGTCTCACCCTTATACATGAAAGCATGATTAGGGCCAGAGTGAGACTTCCTAGAATGAATTCTCCTAATTTTGCTCTCGGGATAACCGGCAGGGTATAAAATGTAACCCTCGTTATCCTGAGGCATGAGAGCCTTGCCCTTAACAAAGTTAGACAATCTTTTAGGAGGGGCACTAAGTTTGACATTGTCTCCCCTTTGGAAGCCAATGCCATCCTTGATGCCCGGGCGTCTCCCACTATAGAGCATACTTCTAGCAAATTTAAATTTTTCATTTTCTAAGTTATGCTTGGCAATTTTAGCATCTAATTTTGCTATATGATCATTTTGTTGTTTAATTAAAGCCATGTGATCATGTATAGCATCAATGTTAACATCTCTACATCTAGTGCAAATAGAAGTGTGCTCAATGGTAGATGTAGAGGGTTTGCAAGATTTTAATTCTACAACCTTAGCATGCAAGATATCATTCTTAGTTCTAAGGTCGGAAATGGTAGTACTGCAAACATCAAAATCTTTAGCCTTAGCAAGCAATTTTTCATTCTCAATTCTAAGGCTAGCAAGAGAAATGTTCAATTCTTCAATCCTAGCAAGCAAATCATCATTATTATCTCTAGGGTTGGGAATTGAAACATTGCAGACATGAGAATCAACCTTAGCTAATAAATTAGCATTTTCATTTCTAAGGTTGTCTATTGTTTCATGGCAAGTGCTTAGCTCACTAGATAATTTTTGATATTTCTCAATTTCTAGAGCATAAGCATTTTTAACCTTAACATGCTTCTTATTTTCTTTAATAAGGAAGTCCTCTTGGGTGTCCAAGAGATCATCCTTTTCATGGATGGCACTAATCAATTCATTAAGTTTTTCTTTTTGTTGCATGTTGAGATTGGCAAAAAGAGTGCGCAAATTATCTTCCTCATCACTAGCATTATCATCACTAGAGGATTCATATTTAGTGGAGGATTTAGATTTAACCTTCTTTTTGCCGTCCTTTGCCATGAGGCACTTGTGGCCGACGTTGGGGAAGAGGAGTCCTTTGGTGACGGCGATGTTGGCGGCGTCCTCGTCGTCGGAGGAGTCGCTTGAGCTTTCGTCGGAGTCCCACTCCCGACAAACATGGGCATCGCCGCCCTTCTTCTTGTAGTATCTCTTCTTCTCCTTTCTTCTCCCTTTCTTGTCGTCGCCCCTGTCACTATCACTTGATAAAGGACATTTAGCTATAAAGTGACCGGGCTTACCACACTTGTAGCAAACCTTCTTGGAGCGGGACTTGTAGTCTTTCCCCCTCCTTTGCTTGAGGATTTGGCGGAAGCTCTTGATGACGAGCGGCATTTCCTCATTGTCGAGCTTGGAGGCGTCTATTGGTTGTCTACATGGTGTAGACTCCTCCTTCTTTTCCTCCGTCGCCTTGAATGCGACGGGTTGAGCTTCGGATGTGGAGGGATCGTCAAGCTCGTTGACCTTCCTCGAGCCTTCGATCATGCACTCAAAACTTACAAAATTCCCGATAACTTCCTCGGGGGTCATTTTAGTATATCTAGGATTACCACGAATTAATTGAACTTGAGTGGGGTTAAGGAAAATGAGAGATCTTAGAATAACCTTAACCATTTTGTGGTCGTCCCACTTCTTGCTCCCGAGGTTGCGCACTTGGTTCACCAAGGTCTTGAGCCGGTTGTACATGTGTTGTGGCTCTTCCCCTTTGCGAAGCCGGAACCGACCGAGCTCCCCCTCGATCGTTTCCCGCTTGGTGATCTTTGTGAGCTCATCTCCCTCGTGCACGGTTTTGAGCACATCCCAAACCTCCTTGGCGCTCTTCAACCCTTGAACTTTGTTATACTCCTCTCTACTTAAAGAGGCAAGGAGTATTGTTGTTGCTTGAGAGTTGAAGTGCTCGATTTGGGCCACCTCATCCTCATCATAGTCTTCATCCCCTACGGACGGTACCTGTGCACCAAACTCAACAACATCCCATATACTTTTGTGGAGAGAGGTTAGATGAAATCGCATTAAATCACTCCACCTAGAATAATCTTCACCATCAAAAGTTGGTGGTTTGCCTAATGGGACGGAAAGTAAAGGTGTATGTTTAGAAATGCGAGGGTAGCGTAGGGGGATCTTACTATACTTCTTGCGCTCTTGGCGCTTAGAAGTGACGGATGCCGCGTCGGAGCCGGAGGTGGATGTTGATGAAGTGTCGGTCTCGTAATAGACCACTTTCCTCATCCTCTTGTGCTTGTCCCCACTCCGATGCGGCTTGTGAGAAGAGGATTTTTCCTTCTTCTCTTTGTTGTGAGAAGAAGATTTCTTCTCCTTCCCTTTGTTGGAGGAGATCTTCTTCTTTTCCTTCCTCTTGGTGCGGGACTCTTCCGATGAAGTGCTCCCGTGGCTTGTAGTGGGCTTTTCGCCGGTCTCCATCTCCTTCTTGGCGTGATCTCCCGACATCACTTCGAGCGGTTAGGCTCTAATGAAGCACCGGCTCTGATACCAATTGAAAGTCGCCTAGAGGGGGGGTGAATAGGGCGAAACTGAAATTTACAAATATAAACACAACTACAAGCCGGGTTAGCGTTAGAAATACAAACGAGTCCGCAAGAGAGGGCACAAAACAAATCGCAAGCAAAATGAAGAGTGTGACACGCGGATTTGTTTTACCGAGGTTCGGTTCTTGCAAACCTACTCCCCGTTGAGGAGGCCACAAAGGCCGGGTCTCTTTCAACCCTTCCCTCTCTCAAACGATCCCTCGGATCGAGTGAGCTTTCTCTTCTCAATCACTTGGAACACAAAGTTCCCACAAGGACCACCACAAGTTTGGTGTCTCTTGCCTCAATTACAAGTGAGTTTGATTGCAATGAAAGAATCAAGAAAGAAGAAAGCAATCCAAGCGCAAGAGCTCGAAAGAACACAAGCAAATCTCTCTCTCTAGTCACTAGGGCGTTGTGTGGAATTTGGAGAGGATTTGATCTCTTTGGTGTGTCTAGAATTGAATGCTAGAGCTCTTGTAGTAGTTGGGAAGTGGAAAACTTGGATGCAATGAATGGTGGGGTGGTTGGGATATTTATATCCCCAACCACCAAAAGTGGCCGTTGGGAGGCTGTCTGTTCGATGGCGCACCGGACAGTCCGGTGCACACCGGACATGTCCGGTGCCCCCGCCACGTCATCACTGCCGTTGGATTCTGACCGTTGGAGCTTCTGACTTCTGGGCCCACCTGGATGTCCGGTGCACACCGGACATGTACTGTTCACTGTCCGGTGTGCCAGTATGGGCACACCTGACTTCTGCGCGCGCTGCGCGCGCATTCAATGCGCCGCAGGTAGCCGTTGGCGTGGAGGTAGCCGTTGCTCCGGAGTTGCACCGGACAGTCCGGTGCACACCGGACATGTCCGGTGAATTATAGCGGACTAGCCGTTGGAGATTCCCGAAGCTGGCGAGTTTCTGAGACCGCTCCTCCTTGGCGCACCGGACACTGTCCGGTGTGCACCGGACAGTCCGGTGAATTATAGCGCGAGTGCCTCTGGAAATTCCCGAAGGTGGCAAGTTTGAGTTGGAGTCCTCTGGTGCACCGGACACTGTCCGGTGCCCCCGGACCAGAGGTGCCTTCGGTTGCCTCTTTGCTCCTTTGTTGAATCCAAAACTTGATCTTTTTATTGGCTGAGTGTGAACCTTTTATACTTGTATAATCTATTCACTTGGGCAAACTAGTTAGTCCAATATTTGTGTTGCGCAATTCAACCACCAAAATTTATTAGGGACTAGGTGTAAGCCTAATTCCCTTTCAAAATGGTCTCCACCAGAAATCCAAAATGTGATCTATGGCAAGGAAACATATGTGGGGAGAGGTGTATGAGCCTCTGGTCAATGATCAATGGCCACACAACCCCCATTTTTGTCGAAAATAGCCATGAACGAGCATTTTCAATAATACCGAAGGCTAACACCTACGGATTTTTGACCAAGAAATGGTCTACACCAGAATTCCAAGAATGTGATCTACGGCAAGGAAACATATGTGGGGTGAGGTGTATGAGCCTCCGGTCGACGATCAATGGCCACACAACCCTATTTTTTGTCGAAAATAGCCATGAACGACCATTTTCAATGACACTAAAGGCTAACACCTATGGATTTTTGACCAAGAAATGGTCTCCACCATAAATCCAAGAATGTGATCTATGGCAAGGAAACATATGTGTAGTGAGGTGTATGAGCCTCTAATCGAAGATCAATGGCCACACAACCCCCATTTTTGTCGAAAATAGCCATGAATGACCATTTTCAAAAATACCAAAGGCTAACACATTCGGATTTTTGCCCAAGAAATGGTCTCCACCAGAAATCCAAGAATGTGATATATGGCAAGGAAACATATGTGGGGTGAGGTGTACGAGCCTCTGGTCGATGATCAATGGCCACACAACCCCCATTTTGCCGAAAATAGCCATGAACGACCATTTTCAATAATACCGAAGGCTAACACGTACGAGTTTTTGACCAAGAAATGGTCTCCACCAAAAATCCAAGAATGTGATCTATGGCAAGGAAACATATGTGGGGTGAGGTTTATGAGCCTCTAGTCGATGATAAATGGCCACACAACCCCCATTTTTTATGAAAATAGCCATGAGCGACCATTTTCAATAATACTAGAGGCTAAGACTTACGGATTTTTGACCAAGAAATGGTCTCCACCAGAAATCCAAGAATCTGATCTATGGCAAGGAAACATATGTGGGGTGAGGTGTATGAGCCTCTGGTCGATGATCAATGGCCACACAACCCCCATTTTTGTCGAAAATAGCCATGAACGACCATTTTCAATAATACCGAAGGCTAACACCTACGGATTTTTGACCAAGAAATGGTCTCCACCAGAATTCCAAGAATGTGATCTACGGCAAGGAAACCTATGTGGGGTGAGGTGTATGAGCCTCTGGTCGACGATCAATGGCCACACAACCCTATTTTTTGTCGAAAATAGCCATGAACGACCATTTTCAATGACACTGAAGGCTAACACCTATGGATTTTTGACCAAGAAATGGTCTCCACCATAAATCCAAGAATGTGATCTATGGCAAGGAAACATATGTGTAGTGAGGTGTATGAGCCTCTGATCGAAGATCAATGGCCACACAAACCCCATTTTTGTCGAAAATAGCCATGAATGACCATTTTCAAAAATACCAAAGGCTAACACATTCGGATTTTTGCCCAAGAAATGGTCTCCACCAGAAATCCAAGAATGTGATATATGGCAAGGAAACATATGTGGGGTGAGGTGTACGAGCCTCTGGTCGATGATCAATGGCCACACAACCCCCATTTTGCCGAAAATAGCCATGAACGACCATTTTCTATAATACCGAAGGCTAACACGTACGAGTTTTTGACCAAGAAATGGTCTCCACCAAAAATCCAAGAATGTGATCTATGGCAAGGAAACATATGTGGGGTGAGGTTTATGAGCCTCTAGTCGATGATAAATAGCCACACAACCCCCATTTTTTATGAAAATAGCCATGAGCGACCATTTTCAATAATACTATAGGCTAAGACTTACGGATTTTTGACCAAGAAATGGTCTCCACCAGAAATCCAAGAATGTGATCTGTGGCAAGGAAACATATGTGGGGTGAGGTGTATGAGCCTCTGGTCGATGATCAATGGCCACACAACCCCCATTTTTGTCGAAAATAGCCATGAACGACCATTTTCAATAATACCGAAGGCTAACACCTACGGATTTTTGACCAAGAAATGGTCTCCACCAGAATTCCAAGAATGTGATCTACGGCAAGGAAACATATGTGGGGTGAGGTGTATGAGCCTCTGGTCGACGATCAATGGCCACACAACCCTAATTTTTGTCGAAAATAGCCATGAACGACCATTTTCAATGACACTGAAGGCTAACACCTATGGATTTTTGACCAAGAAATGGTCTCCACCATAAATCCAAGAATGTGATCTATGGCAAGGAAACGTATGTGTAGTGAGGTGTATGAGCCTCTGGTCGAAGATCAATGGCCACACAACCCCCATTTTTGTCGAAAATAGCCATGAATAACCATTTTCAAAAATACCAAAGGCTAACACATTCGGATTTTTGCCCAAGAAATGGTCTCCACCAGAAATACAAGAATGTGATATATGGCAAGGAAACATATGTGGGGTGAGGTGTACGAGCCTCTGGTCGATGATCAATGGCCACACAACCCCCATTTTTGTCGAAAATAGCCATGAACGACCATTTTCAATAATACCGAAGGCTAACACCTACGGATTTTTGACCAAGAAATGGTCTCCACCAGAAATCCAAGAATGTGATCTACGGCAAGGAAACATATGTGGGGTGAGGTGTATGAGCCTCTGGTCGACGATCAATGGCCACACAACCCTAATTTTTGTCGAAAATAGCCATGAACGACCATTTTCAATGACACTGAAGGCTAACACCTACGGATTTTTGACCAAGAAATGGTCTCCACCATAAATCCAATAATGTGATCTATGGCAAAGAAACATATGTGTAGTGAGGTGTAGGAGCCTCTGGTCGAAGATCAATGGCCACACAACCCCCATTTTTGTCGTAAATAGCCATGAATAACCATTTTCAAAAATACCAAAGGCTAACACATTCGGATTTTTGCCCAAGAAATGGTCTCCACTAGAAATCCAAGAATGTGATATATGGCAAGAAAACATATGTGGGGTGAGGTGTACGAGCGTCTGGTCGATGATCAATGGCCACACAACCCCCATTTTGCCGAAAATAGCCATGAACGACCATTTTCAATAATACCGAAGGCTAACACGTACGAGTTTTTGACCAAGAAATGGTCTCCACCAGAAATCCAAGAATGTGATCTATGGCAAGGAAACATATGTGGGGTGAGGTTTATGAGCCTCTAGTTGATGATAAATGGCCACACCACCCCCATTTTTTATGAAAATAGCCATGAGCGACCATTTTCAATAATACTAGAGGCTAAGACCTACGGATTTTTGACCAAGAAATGGTCTCCACCAGAAATCCAAGAATGTGATCTATGGCAAGGAAACATATGTGGGGTGAGGTGTATGAACCTCTGGTCGATGATCAATGGCCACACAACCCCCATTTTTGTCGAAAATAGCCACGAACGACCATTTTCAATAATACCGAAGGCTAACACCTACGGATTTTTGACCAAGAAATGGTCTCCACCAGAATTCCAAGAATGTGATCTATGGCAAGGAAACATATGTGGGGTGAGGTGTATGAGCATCTGGTCGACGATCAATGGCCACACAACCCTAATTTTTGTCGAAAATAGCCATGAACGACCATTTTTAATGACACTGAAGGCTAACACCTATGGATTTTTGACCAAGAAATGGTCTCCACCATAAATCCAAGAATGTGATCTATGGCAAGGAAACATATGTGTAGTGAGGTGTATGAGCCTCTGGTGGAAGATCAATGGCCACACAACCGCCATTTTTGTCGAAAATAGCCATGAATGACCATTTTCAAAAATACCAAAGGACATTCGGATTTTTGCCCAAGAAATGGTCTCCACCAGAAATCCAAGAATGTGATCTATGGCAAGGAAACATATGTGGGGTGAGGTGTACGAGCCTCTGGTCGATGATCAATGGCCACACAACCCCCATTTTGCCGAAAATAGCCATGAACGACCATTTTCAATAATACCGAAGGCTAACACGTACGAGTTTTTTACCAAGAAATGGTCTCCAAAAGAAATCCAAGAATGTGATCTATGGCAAGGAAACATATGTGGGGTGAGGTTTATGAGCCTCTAGTCGATGATAAATGGCCACACAACCCCCATTTTTGACGAAAGTTGCCATGAGCGACCATTTTCAATAATACTAGAGGCTAACACCTACGGATTTTTGACCAAGAAATGGTCACCACCAGAAATCCAAGAATGTGATCTATGGCAAGGAAACATATGTGGGGTGAGGTGTATGAGCCTCTGGTTGATGATCAATGGCCACACAACCCCCATTTTTGTCGAAAATAGCCATGAACGACCATTTTCAATAATACCGAAGGCTAAAATATTCAGATTTTTGACCAAGAAATGGTCTCTAGCAGAAATCAAAGAATGTGATCTATGGCAAGGAAACATATGTGGGGTGAGGTTTACGAGCCTCTGGTCGATGATCAATGGCCACACAACCCCCATTTTTGTCGAAAATAGCCATGAATGACCATTTTCAATAATACTGAAGGCTAACACGTACAGATTTTTGACCAATAAATGGTCTCCACCAGAAATCCAAGAAAGTGATCTATGGCAAGGAAACATATGTGGGGTGAGGTGTACGAGCCTCTGGTCGATGATAAATGGCCACACAACCCCCATTTTAGTCGAAAATAGCCATGAACGACCATTTTCAATAATACCGAAGGCTAACACCAACGGATTTTTGACTAAGAAATGGTCTCCACCAGAAATCCAAGAATGTGATCTATGGCAAGAAAACCTATGTGGGGTGAAGTGTACGAGCCTCTGGTCGATGATCAATGGCCACACAACCCCCATTTTTGTCGGAAATAGCCATGAACGACCATTTTCAATGACATTGAAGGCTAACACCTACGGATTTTTGACCAAGAAATGGTCTCCACCATAAATCCAAGAATGTCATCTATGGCAAGGAAACATATGTGTAGTGAGGTGTATGAGCCTCTGGTCAAAGATCAATGGCCACATAACCCCCATTTTTGTCGAAAATAGCCATGAACGACCATTTTCAATAATACCGAAGGTTAACACCTATGTATTTTTGACCAAGAAATGGTCTCCACCATAAATCCAAGAATGTGATCTATGGCAAGGAAACATATGTGGGGTGAGGTGTATGGGCCTCTGGTCGATGATCAATGGCCACACAATGCCCATTTTTGTCGAAAATAGCGATCAACGACCATTTTCAATAATATAAAAGGCTAACACGTATCGATTTTTGACCAAGAAATGGTCTCCACCAGAAATCCGAGAATGTGATCTATGCAAGGAAACATATGTGGGGTGAGGTGTATGAGCCTCTGGTCGATGATAAATGACCACACAACCCCCATTTTAGACGAAAATAGCCATGAACGACCATTTTCAATAATACCGAAGGCTAACACCAACGGATTCTTGACCAAGAAATGGTCTCCACCAGAAATCCAAGAATGTGATCAATGGCAAGAAAACATATGTGGGGTAAAGTGTACGAGCCTTTGGTCGATGATCAATGGCCACACAACTCCCATTTTTGTCGAAAATAGCCATGAACGACCATTTTCAATGAAACGGAAGGCTAACACCTACGGATTTTTGACCAAGAAATAGTCCCCACCATAAATCCAAGAATGTGATATATAGCAAGGAAACATATGTGAGGTGAGGTGTACGAGCTTCTGGTCGATGATAAATGGCCACACAAACCCCATTTTTTATGAAAATAGCCATGAACGACCATTTTCAATAATAACGAAGGCTAACACCTACGGATTTTTGACCAAGAAATGGTCTCCACCAGAAATCCAAGAATGTGATCTATGGCAAGGAAACATACGTGGGGTGAGGTGTATGAGCCTCTGGTCGATGATCAATGGCCACACAACCCCCATTTTTGTCGAAAATAGCCATGAATGACCATTTTCAATGACACTGAAGGCTAACACCTACAGATTTTTGACCAAGAAATGGTCTCCACCATAAATCCAAGAATGTGATCTATGGCAAGGAAACATATGTGCGGTGAGGTGGATGGGCCTCTGGCCGATGATCAATGGCCACACAACGCCCATTTTTATCGAAAATAGCGATCAACGACCATTTTCAATAATACCGAAGGCCAACACGTGAGGATTTTTGACCAAGAAATGGTCTCCACCAGAAATCCGAGAATGTGATCTATGGCAAGGAAACATATGTGGGGTGAGGTGTACGAGCCTCTGGTCGATGATCAATGGCCACACAACCCCCATTTTGTCGAAAATAGCCATGAACGACCATTTTCAATGACACTGAAGGCTAACACCTACGGAATTTGGACCAAGAAACGGTCTCCACCATAAATCCAAGTATGTGATATATGGCAAGGAAACATATGTGTAGTGAGGTGTATGAGCCTCTGGTCGAAGATCAATGGCCACAACACCCATTTTTGTCGAAAATAGCCATGAATGACCATTTTCAATAATACCAAAGGCTAACACATTCAGATTTTTGCCCAAGAAATGGTCTCCACCGTAAATCCAAGAATGTGATCTATGGCAAGGAAACATATGTGTAGTGAGGTGTATGAGCCTCTGGTCGAATATCAATGGCCACACAACACTTATTTTAGTCGAAATAGCCATGAATGACCATTTTCAATAGTACCGAAGGCTAACACGTTCGGATTTTTGACCAAGAAATGGTCTCCACCAGAAATCAAAGAATGTGATCTATGGCAAGGAAACATATGTGGGGTGAGGTTTATGAGCCTCTGGTCGATGATCAATGGCCACACAACCCCCATTTTTGTCGAAAATCGCCATGAATGACCATTTTCAATAATACCGAAGGCTAACATGTACGGATTTTTGACCAAGAAATGGTCTCCACTAGAAATCCAAGAATGTGATCTATGGCAAGGAAACATGTGGGGTGAGGTGTACAAGCCTCTGGTCGATGATTAATGGCCACACAACCCCCATTTTAGACGAAAATAGCCATGAACGACCATTTTCAATAATACCGAAGGCTAACACCAACGGATTCTTGACCAAGAAATGGTCTCCACTAGAAATCCAAGAATGTGATCAACGGCAAGAAAACATATGTGGGGTAAAGTGTACGAGCCTCTGGTCGATGATCAATGGCCACAGAACCCCCATTTTTGTCAAAAATAGCCATGAACGACCATTTTCAATGACACGGAAGGCTAACACCTACGGATTTTTGACCAAGAAATGGTCTCCACCATAAATCCAAGAATGTGATCTATGGCAAGGAAACATAAGTGAGGTGAGGTGTACGAGCCTCTGGTCAATGATAATTGGCCACACAACCCCTATTTTTGATGAAAATAGCCATGAACGACCATTTTCAATAATACCGAAGGCTAACACCTACGGATTTTTTACCAAGAAATGGTCTCCACCAGAAATCCAAGAATGTGATCAATGACAAGGAAACATATGTGGGGTGAGGTGTATGAGCCTCTGGTCGATGATCAATGGCCACACAACCCCCATTTTTGTCGAAAATAGCCATGAACGACCATTTTCAATAATACCGAAGGCTAACACCTACGGATTTTTGACCAAGAAATGGTCTCCACCAGAAATCCAAGAATGTGATCTACGGCAAGGAAACATATGTGGGGTGAGGTGTATGAGCCTCTGGTCGACGATCAATGGCCACACAACCCTAATTTTTGTCGAAAATAGCCATGAACGACCATTTTCAATGACACTGAAGGCTAACACCTACGGATTTTTGACCAAGAAATGGTCTCCACCATAAATCCAATAATGTGATCTATGGCAAGGAAACATATGTGTAGTGAGGTGTAGGAGCCTCTGGTCGAAGATCAATGGCCAAACAACTCCCATTTTTGTCGTAAATAGCCATGAATAACCATTTTCAAAAATACCAAAGGCTAACACATTCGGATTTTTGCCCAAGAAATGGTCTCCACTAGAAATCCAAGAATGTGATATATGGCAAGGAAACATATGTGGGGTGAGGTGTACGAGCGTCTGGTCGATGATCAATGGCCACACAACCCCCATTTTGCCGAAAATAGCCATGAACGACCATTTTCAATAATACCGAAGGCTAACACGTACGAGTTTTTGACCAAGAAATGGTCTCCACCAGAAATCCAAGAATGTGATCTATGGCAAGGAAACATATGTGGGGTGAGGTTTATGAGCCTCTAGTTGATGATAAATGGCCACACCACCCCCATTTTTTATGAAAATAGCCATGAGCGACCATTTTCAATAATACTAGAGGCTAAGACCTACGGATTTTTGACCAAGAAATGGTCTCCACCAGAAATCCAAGAATGTGATCTATGGCAAGGAAACATATGTGGGGTGAGGTGTATGAACCTCTGGTCGATGATCAATGGCCACACAACCCCCATTTTTGTCGAAAATAGCCACGAACGACCATTTTCAATAATACCGAAGGCTAACACCTACGGATTTTTGACCAAGAAATGGTCTCCACCAGAATTCCAAGAATGTGATCTATGGCAAGGAAACATATGTGGGGTGAGGTGTATGAGCATCTGGTCGACGATCAATGGCCACACAACCCTAATTTTTGTCGAAAATAGCCATGAACGACCATTTTTAATGACACTGAAGGCTAACACCTATGGATTTTTGACCAAGAAATGGCCTCCACCATAAATCCAAGAATGTGATCTATGGCAAGGAAACATATGTGTAGTGAGGTGTATGAGCCTCTGGTGGAAGATCAATGGCCACACAACCGCCATTTTTGTCGAAAATAGCCATGAATGACCATTTTCAAAAATACCAAAGGACATTCGGATTTTTGCCCAAGAAATGGTCTCCAACAGAAATCCAAGAATGTGATCTATGGCAAGGAAACATATGTGGGGTGAGGTGTACGAGCCTCTGGTCGATGATCAATGGCCACACAACCCCCATTTTGCCGAAAATAGCCATGAACGACCATTTTCAATAATACCGAAGGCTAACACGTACGAGTTTTTTACCAAGAAATGGTCTCCAAAAGAAATCCAAGAATGTGATCTATGGCAAGGAAACATATGTGGGGTGAGGTTTATGAGCCTCTAGTCGATGATAAATGGCCACACAACCCCCATTTTTTACGAAAGTTGCCATGAGCGACCATTTTCAATAATACTAGAGGCTAACACCTACGGATTTTTGACCAAGAAATGGTCACCACCAGAAATCCAAGAATGTGATCTATGGCAAGGAAACATATGTGGGGTGAGGTGTATGAGCCTCTGGTTGATGATCAATGGCCACACAACCCCCATTTTTGTCGAAAATAGCCATGAACGACCATTTTCAATAATACCGAAGGCTAAAATATTCAGATTTTTGACCAAGAAATGGTCTCTAGCAGAAATCAAAGAATGTGATCTATGGCAAGGAAACATATGTGGGGTGAGGTTTACGAGCCTCTGGTCGATGATCAATGGCCACACAACCCTCATTTTTGTCGAAAATAGCCATGAATGACCATTTTCAATAATACTGAAGGCTAACACGTACAGATTTTTGACCAATAAATGGTCTCCACCAGAAATTCAAGAAAGTGATCTATGGCAAGGAAACATATGTGGGGTGAGGTGTACGAGCCTCTGGTCGATGATAAATGGCCACACAACCCCCATTTTAGTCGAAAATAGCCATGAACGACCATTTTCAATTATACCGAAGGCTAACACCAACGGATTTTTGACTAAGAAATGGTCTCCACCAGAAATCCAAGAATGTGATCTATGGCAAGAAAACCTATGTGGGGTGAAGTGTACGAGCCTCTGGTCGATGATCAATGGCCACACAACCCCCATTTTTGTCGGAAATAGCCATGAACGACCATTTTCAATGACATTGAAGGCTAACACCTACGGATTTTTGACCAAGAAATGGTCTCCACCATAAATCCAAGAATGTCATCTATGGCAAGGAAACATATGTGTAGTGAGGTGTATGAGCCTCTGGTCAAAGATCAATGGCCACATAACCCCCATTTTTGTCGAAAATAGCCATGAACGACCATTTTCAATAATACCGAAGGTTAACACCTACGTATTTTTGACCAAGAAATGGTCTCCACCATAAATCCAAGAATGTGATCTATGGCAAGGAAACATATGTGGGGTGAGGTGTATGGGCCTCTGGTCGATGATCAATGGCCACACAATGCCCATTTTTGTCGAAAATAGCGATCAACGACCATTTTCAATAATATAAAAGGCTAACACGTATGGATTTTTGACCAAGAAATGGTCTCCACCAGAAATCCGAGAATGTGATCTATGAAAGGAAACATATGTGGGGTGAGGTGTATGAGCCTCTGGTCGATGATAAATGACCACACAACCCCCATTTTAGACGAAAATAGCCATGAACGACCATTTTCAATAATACCGAAGGCTAACACCAACGGATTCTTGACCAAGAAATGGTCTCCACCAGAAATCCAAGAATGTGATCAATGGCAAGAAAACATATGTGGGGTAAAGTGTACGAGCCTTTGGTCGATGATCAATGGCCACACAACTCCCATTTTTGTCGAAAATAGCCATGAACGACCATTTTCAATGAAACGGAAGGCTAACACCTACGGATTTTTGACCAAGAAATAGTCTCCACCATAAATCCAAGAATGTGATATATAGCAAGGAAACATATGTGAGGTGAGGTGTACGAGCTTCTGGTCGATGATAAATGGCCACACAAACCCCATTTTTTATGAAAATAGCCATGAACGACCATTTTCAATAATAACGAAGGCTAACACCTACGGATTTTTGACCAAGAAATGGTCTCCACCAGAAATCCAAGAATGTGATCTATGGCAAGGAAACATACGTGGGGTGAGGTGTATGAGCCTCTGGTCGATGATCAATGGCCACACAACCCCCATTTTTGTCGAAAATAGCCATGAATGACCATTTTCAATGACACTGAAGGCTAACACCTACGGATTTTTGACCAAGAAATGGTCTCCACCATAAATCCAAGAATGTGATCTATGGCAATGAAACATATGTGCGGTGAGGTGGATGGGCCTCTGGCCGATGATCAATGGCCACACAACGCCCATTTTTATCGAAAATAGCGATCAACGACCATTTTCAATAATACCGAAGGCCAACACGTGAGGATTTTTGACCAAGAAATGGTCTCCACCAGAAATCCGAGAATGTGATCTATGGCAAGGAAACATATGTGGGGTGAGGTGTACGAGCCTCTGGTCGATGATCAATGGCCACACAACCCCCATTTTGTCGAAAATAGCCATGAACGACCATTTTCAATGACACTGAAGGCTAACACCTACGGAATTTGGACCAAGAAACGGTCTCCACCATAAATCCAAGTATGTGATATATGGCAAGGAAACATATGTGTAGTGAGGTGTATGAGCCTCTGGTCGAAGATCAATGGCCACAACACCCATTTTTGTCGAAAATAGCCATGAATGACCATTTTCAATAATACCAAAGGCTAACACATTCAGATTTTTGCCCAAGAAATGGTCTCCACCGTAAATCCAAGAATGTGATCTATGGCAAGGAAACATATGTGTAGTGAGGTGTATGAGCCTCTGGTCGAATATCAATGGCCACACAACACTTATTTTAGTCGAAATAGCCATGAACGACCATTTTCAATAGTACCGAAGGCTAACACGTTCGGATTTTTGACCAAGAAATGGTCTCCACCAGAAATCAAAGAATGTGATCTATGGCAAGGAAACATATGTGGGGTGAGGTTTATGAGCCTCTGGTCGATGATCAATGGCCACACAACCCCCATTTTTGTCGAAAATCGCCATGAATGACCATTTTCAATAATACCGAAGGCTAACATGTACGGATTTTTGACCAAGAAATGGTCTCCACTAGAAATCCAAGAATGTGATCTATGGCAAGGAAACATGTGGGGTGAGGTGTACAAGCCTCTGGTCGATGATTAATGGCCACACAACCCCCATTTTAGACGAAAATAGCCATGAACGACCATTTTCAATAATACCGAAGGCTAACACCAACGGATTCTTGACCAAGAAATGGTCTCCACCAGAAATCCAAGAATGTGATCAACGGCAAGAAAACATATGTGGGGTAAAGTGTACGAGCCTCTGGTCGATGATCAATGGCCACAGAACCCCCATTTTTGTCAAAAATAGCCATGAACGACCATTTTCAATGACACGGAAGGCTAACACCTACGGATTTTTGACCAAGAAATGGTCTCCACCATAAATCCAAGAATGTGATCTATGGCAAGGAAACATAAGTGAGGTGAGGTGTACGAGCCTCTAGTCGATGATAATTGGCCACACAACCCCTATTTTTGATGAAAATAGCCATGAACGACCATTTTCAATAATACCGAAGGCTAACACCTACGGATTTTTGACCAAGAAATGGTCTCCACCAAAAATCCAAGAATGTGATCTATGGCAAGGAAACATACGTGGGGTGAGGTGTATGAGCCTCTGGTCGATGATCAATGGCCACACAACCCCCATTTTTGTCAAAAATAGCCATGAACGACCATTTTCAAAAATACCGAAGGCTAACACCTACGGATTTTTGACCAAGAAATGTTCTCCACCAGAAATCCAAAATGTGATTTATGGCAAGGAAACATATGTGGGGTGAGGTGTACGAGCCTCTGGTCGATGATCAATGGCCACACAACCCCCATTTTTGTCGAAAATAGCCATGAACGACCATTTTCAATGACACTGAAGGCTAACACCTACGGATTTTTGACCAAGAATTGGTCTCCAGCATAAATCCAAGAATGTGATCTATGGCAAGGAAACATATGTGGGGTGAGGTGTATGGGCCTCTGGTCGATGATCAATGGCCACACAACGCCCATTTTTGTCTAAAATAGCGATCAACGACCATTTTCAATAATACAGAAGGCTAACACGTATGGATTTTTGACCAAGAAATGGTCTCCACCAGAAATCCAAGAATGTGATCTATGGCAAGGAAACATATGTGGGGTGAGGTGTACGAGCCTCTGGTCGATGACCAATGGCCACACAACCCCCATTTTTGTCGAAAATAGCCATGAACGACTATTTTCAATGACACTGAAGGCTAACACCTCCGGAATTTTGACCAAGAAATGGTCTCCACCATAAATCCAAGAATGTGATCTATGGCAAGGAAACATATGTTTAGTGAGGTGTATGAGCCTCTGGTCGAAGATCAATGGCCAAACAACCCCCATTTTTCTCGAAAATAGCCATGAATGACCATTTTCAATAATACCGAAGGCTAACACATTCAGATTTTTGCCCAAGAAATGGTCTCCACTAGAAATCCAAGAATGTGATCTATGGCAAGGAAACATATGTGGGTGAGGTGTACGAGCCTCTGGTCAATGATCAATGGCCACACAACCCCCATTTTTGTCGAAAATAGCCATGAATGACCATTTTCAATGACGTTGAAGGCTAACACTCGCAAATTTTTGACCAAGAAATGGTCTCCACCATAAATCCAAGAATGTGATCTATGGCAAGGAAACATATTTGCAGTGAGGTGTATCAACCTCTGGTCGAATATCAATGGCCACACAACTCTTATTTTTGTCGAAGATAGCCATGAACGACCATTTTCAATAGTACCGAAGGCTAACACATTCGGATTTTTGACTAAGAAATGGTCTCCACCAGAAATCAAAGAATATGATATATGGCAAGGAAACATATGTGGGGTGAGGTTTATGAGCCTCTGGTCAATGATCAATGGCCACACAACCCCCATTTTTGTCGAAAATAGCCATGAAGGACCATTTCAATAATACCGAAGGCTAACACGTACGGATTTTTGACCAAGAAATGGACTCCACCAGAAATCCTAGAATGTGATCAATGGCAAGAAAACATATGTGGGGTAAAGTGTACGAGCCTTTGGTCGATGATCAATGGCCACACAACCCCCATTTTTGTCGAAAATAGCCATGAACGGCCATTTTCAATGACACGGAAGGCTAACACCTACGGATTTTTGACCAAGAAATGGTCTCCACCATAAATCCAAGAATGTGATCTATGGCAAGGAAACATATGTGAGGTGAGGTGTACGAGCCTCTGGTCGATGATCAATGGCCACACAACCCCCATTTTTGTCGAAAATAGCCATGAACGACCATTTTCAATGACACTGAAGGCTAACACCTACGGATTTTTGACCAAGAAATGGTCTCCACCATAAATCCAAGAATGTGATCGATGGCAAGGAAACATATGTGGGGTGAGGTGTATGGGCCTCTGGCCAATGATCAATGGCCACACAACGCCCATTTTTGTCGAAAATAGTGATCAACGACCATTTTTCAATAATACCGAAGGCTTACACGTATGGATTTTCGACCAAGAAATGGTCTCCACCAGAAATCCGATAATGTGATCTATGGCAAGGAAACATATGTGAGGTGAGGTGTACGAGCCTCTGGTCGATGATCAATGGCCACACAACCCCCATTTTTGTCAAAAATAGCCATGAACGACCATTTTCAATAATACCGAAGGCTAACACCTACGGATTTTTGACCAAGAAATGGTCTCCACCATAAATCCAAGAATGTGATCTATGGAAAGTAAACATATGTGCAGTGAGGTGTATGAGCCTCTGGTCGAATATCAATGGCCACACAACCCCCATTTTTGTCGAAAATAGCAATGAACGACCATTTTCAATAGTACCGAAGGCTAACACATTCAGATTTTTGACCAAGAAATGGTCTCCACCAGAAATCAAAGAATGTGATCTATGGCAAGAAAACATATGTGGGGTGAGGTTTACGAGCCTCTGGTCGATGATCAATGGCCACACAACCCCCATTTTTGTCGAAAATATCCATGAATGACCATTTTCAATAATACCGAAGGCTAACACGTACGGATTTTTGACCAAGAAATGGTCTCCACCAGAAATCCGAGAATGTGATCTATGGCAAGGAAACATATGTGGGGTGAGGTGTACGAACCTCTGGTCGATGATAAATGGCCACACAACCCCCATTTTAGTCAAAAATAGACATGAACGACCATTTTTCAATAATACAAAAGGCTAACACTAACGGATTTCTGACCAAGAAATGGTCCCCACCAGAAATCCAAGAATGTGATCTATGGCAAGAAAACATATGTGGGGTGAAGTGTACGAGCCTCTGGTCGATGATCAATGGCCACACAACCCCCATTTTTGTCGAAATAGCCATGAACGACCATTTTCAATGACAGTGAAGGCTAACACCTAAGGATTTTTGACCAAGAAATGGTCTCCACCATAAATCCAATAATGTGATCTATGGCAAGGAAACATATGTGTAGTGAGGTGTATGAGCCTCTGGTCAAAGATCAATGGCCACACAACCCCCATTTTTGTCAAAAATAGCCATGAATGACCATTTTCAATAATACTGAAGGCTAACACATTCGGAATTTTGCCCAAGAAATGGTCTCCACCAGAAATCCAAGAATGTGATCTATGGCAAGGAAACATATGTGGGGTGAGGTGTACGAGCCTCTGGTCGATGATCAATGGCCACACAACCCCCATTTTTGTCGAAAATAGCCATGAACCACCATTTTCAATGACACTGAAGGCTAGCACCGACGGATTTTTGACCAAGAAATGGTCTCCACCAGAAATCCAAGAATGTGATCTATGGCAAGGAAACATATGTGTGGTGAGGTGTATGAGCCTCTGGTTGAACATCAATGGCCACACAACCCCCATTTTTGTCAAAAATAGCCATGAACGACCATTTTCAATAGTACCGAAGGCTAACACCTTCGGTTTTTGACCAAGAAATGGTCTCCACCAGAAATCAAAGAATGTGATCTACAACAAGGAAACATATGAGGGGTGAGGTTTACGATCCTCTGGTCGATGATCAATGGCCACACAACCCCATTTTTGTCGAAAATAGCCATGAATGACCATTTACAATAATACCAAAGGCTGACATGTACGGATTTTTGACCAAGAAATGGTCTCCACCAGAAATCCAAGAATGTGATCTATGGCAAGGAAACATATGTGAGGTGAGGTGTATGAGCCCCTGGTCGATGATAAATGGCCACACAACCCCCATTTTAGTCGAAAATAGCCATGAACGACCATTTTCAATAATACCGAAGGCTAACACCAACGGATTTTTGACCAAGAAATGGTCTCCACCAAAAATCCAAGAATGTGATCTATGGCAAGAAAACATATGTGGGGTGAAGTATACGAGCCTCTGCTCTATGATCAATGGCCACAAAACCCCCATTTTTGTCGAAAATAGCCATGAACGACTATTTTCAATGACACTGAAGGCTAACACCTACGAATTTTTGACCAAGAAATGGTCTCCACCATAAATCCAAGAATGTGATCTATGGGAAGGAAACATATGTGTAGTGGGGTGTATGAGCCTTTGGTCGAAGATCAATGGCCACACAACCCCCATTTTTGTCGAAACTAGCGATGAATGACCATTTTCAATAATACCGAAGGCTAACACATTCGGATTTTTGCCCTAGAAATGGTCTCCACCAAAAATCCAAGAATGTGATCTATGGCAAGGAAACATATGTGGGGTGAGGTGTACGAGCCTCTGGTCGATGATCAATTGCCACACATCCCCCATTTTGTCGAAAATAGCCATGAACGACCATTTTCAATAATACCGAAGGCTAACACGTACGAATTTTTGACCTAGAATTGGTCTCCACCAGAGATCCAAGAATGTGTTCTATGGCAAGGAAACATATGTAGGGAGCCTCTAGTCGATGATAAATGGCCACACAACCCCCATTTTTGATGAAAATAGCCATGAACGACCATTTTCAATAATACCGAAGGCTAACGCCTACGGATTTTTGACCAAGAAATGGTCTCCACCAGTAATCCAAGAATGTGATCTATGGCAAGGAAACATATGTGGGGTGAGGTGTATGAGCCTCTGGTCGATGATCAATGGCCACACAACCCCCGTTTTTGTCGAAAATAGCCATGAACAACCATTTTCAATAATACCGAAGGCTAACACCTACGGATTTTTGACCAAGAAATGGTCTCCACCAGAAATCCAAGAATATGATCTATGGCAAGGAAACATATGTGGGGTGAGGTGTACGAGCCTCTGGTCGATGATCAATGGCCACACAACCCCCATTTTTGTCGAAAATAGCGATGAATGACCATTTTCAATAATACTGAAGGCTAACACATTCGGATTTTTGCCCTAGAAATGGTCTCCACCAGAAATCCAAGAATGTGATATATGGCAAGGAAACATATGTGGGGTGAGGTGTACGAGCCTCTGGTCGATGATCAATTGCCACACATCCCCCATTTTGTCGAAAATAGCCATGAACGACCATTTTCAATAATACCGAAGGCTAACACGTACAAATTTTTGACCAAGAAATGGTCTCCACCAGAAATCCAAGAATGTGTTCTATGGCAAGGAAACATATGTAGGGTGAGGTGTACGAGCCTCTGGTCGATGATAAATGGCCACACAACCCCATTTTTGATGAAAATAGCCATGAACGACCATTTTCAATAATACCGAAGTCTAACGCCTACGGATTTTTGACCAAGAAATGGTCTCCACCAGTAATCCAAGAATGTGATCTATGGCAAGGAAACATATGTGGGGTGAGGTGTATGAGCCTCTGGTCGATGATCAATGGCCACACAACCCCCGTTTTTGTCAAAAATAGCCATGAACAGCCATTTTCAATAATACCGAAGGCTAACACCTACGAATTTTTGACCAAGAAATGGTCTCCACCAGAAATCCAAGAATATGATCTATGGCAAGGAAACATATGTGGGGTGAGGTGTACGAGCCTCTGGTCGATGATCAATGGCCACACAGCCCCTATTTTTGTCGAAAATAGCCATGAACGACCATTTTCAATGACACAGAAAGCTAACACCTATGGATTTTTGACCAAGAAATGGTCTCCACCATAAATACAAGAATGTGATCTATGGCTAGGAAACATATGTGTAGTGAGGTGTATGAGCCTCTTGTCGAATATCAATGGCCACACAACACCCATTTTTGTCAAAAATAGCCATAAACGACCATTTTCAATAGTACCAAAGGCTAACACATTCGGAGTTTTTGACCAAGAAATGGTCTCCACCAAAAATCAAAGAATGTGATCTATGGCAAGGAAACATATGTGGGGTGAGATTTACGAGCCTCTGGTCGATGATCAATGGCCACACAACCCCCATTTTTTGTCGAAAATAGCCATGAACGACCATTTTCAATAGTACCGAAGGCTAACACATTCGGAATTTTGACCAAGAAATGGTCTCCACCAGAAATCCAAGAATGTGATCCATGGCAAAGAAACATATATGGGGTGAGGTGTACGAGCCTCTGGTCGATGATAAATGGCCACACAACCCCCATTTTAGTTGAAAATGCCATGAACGACCATTTTCAATAATACCGAAGGCTAACACCAACGGATTTTTGACCAAGAAATGGTCTCCACTAGAAATCCAAGAATGTGATCTATGGCAAGAATACATATGTGGAGTGAAGTGTACGAAGCTCTGGTTGATGATCAATGGCCACACAACCCCCTTTTTTGTCGAAAATAGCCATGAACGACCATTTTCAATGACACTGACGGCTAACACCTATGGATTTTTGACCAAGAAATGGTCTCCACCATAAATCCAAGAATGTGATCTATGGCAAGGAAACATATGTGTAGTGGGGTGTATGAGCCTCTGGTCGAAGATCAATGGCCACACAACCCCCATTATTGTCGAAAATAGCCATGAATGACCATTTTCAATAATACCGAAGGCTAACACATTGGGATTTTTGCCCAAGAAATGGACTCCACCAGAAATCCAAGAATGTGATCTATGGCAAGGAAACATATGTGGGGTGAGGTGTACGAGCCTCTGGTCGATGATCAATAGCCACACAACCCCCATTTTGTCGAAAATATCCATGAACGACCTTTTCAATAATACTGAAGGCTAACACGTACGAATTTTTGACCAAGAAATGGTCTCCACCAGAAATCCAAGAATGTGATCTATGGCAAGGAAACATATGTGGGGTGAGGTGTACGAGACTCTGGTCGATGATAAATGGCCACACAACCCCCATTTTTATCAATAATAGCCAAGAACGACCATTTTCAATAATACCGAAGGCTAAGACCTACGGATTTTTTACCAAGAAATGGTCTCCACCAGAAATCCAAGAATGTGATTAATGACAAGGAAACATATATGGGGTGAGGTGTATGAGCCTCTGGTCGATGATCAATGGCCACACAACCCCCATTTTTGTCGATAATAGCCATGAACGACCATTTTCAATAATACTGAAGGCTAACACCTACGGATGTTTGACCAAGAAATGGTCTCCACCAGAAATCCAATAATGTGATCTATGGCAAGGAAACATATGTGGAGTGAGGTGTATGAGCCTCTGGTCGCTGCTCAATGGCACACAACCCCCATTTTTGTCGAAAATAGCCATGAACGACCATTTTCAATAATACCGAAGGCTAACACCTACGGATTTTTGACAAAGAAATGGTCTCCACCATAAATCCAAGAATGTTATCTATGGCAAGGAAACAAATGTGTAGTGAGGTGTATGAGCCTCTGGTCGAATATCAATGGCCACACAACCCCCATTTTTGTCGAAAATAGCCATGAACGACCATTTTCAATAGTACCGAAGGCTAACACATTCAGATTTTTGACCAACAAATGGTCTCCACCAGAAATCAAAGAATGGGATCTATGGCAAGGAAACATATGTGGGGTGAGGTTGACGAGCCTCTGGTCGATGATCAATGGCCACACAACCCCCATTTTTGTCAAAAATAGCCATGAATGACCATTTTCAATAATACCGAAGGCTAACACGTACGGATTTTTGACCAAGAAATGGTCTCCACCAGAAATCAAAGAATGTGATCTATGGCAAGGAAACATATGTGGGGTGAGGTTTAAGAGCCTCTGGTCGATGATCAATGTCCACACAACCCCCAATTTTGTCGAAAATAGCCATGAACGACCATTTTCAATAGTACCGAAGGCTAACACATTCGGATTTTTGACCGAGAAATGGTCTACACCAGAAATCAAAGATTGTGATATATGGCAAGGAAACATATGTGGGGTGAGGTTTACGTTCCTCTGGTCAATGATCAATGGCCACACAACCCCCATTTTTGTCGAAAATACCATGAATGACCATTTTCAATAATACCGAAGGCTAACACGTACGGATTTTTGACCAAGAAATGGTCTCCACCAGAATTCCAAGAATGTGATCTATGGCAAGGAAACATATGTGGGGTGAGGTGTACGAGCCTCTGGTCGATGACAAATGGCCACACAACCCCCATTTTAGTCGAAAATAGCCATGAACGACCATTTTCAATAATACCGAAGGCTAACACCAACGGATTTTTCACCAAGAAATGGTCTCCACCAGAAATCCAAGAATGTGATTTATGGCAAGAAAACATATGTGGGTTGAAGTGTACGAGCCTCTGGTCGATGATCAATGGCCACACAACCCCCATTTTTGTCGAAAATAGCAATGAACGACCATTTTCAATGACACTGAAGGCTAGCACCTACGGATTTTTGACCAAGAAATGGTCTCCACCATAAATCCAGGAATGTGATCTATGGCAAGGAAACATATGTGTAGTTGGGTGTATGAGCCTCTGGTCTAAGATCAATGGCCACACAACCCCCATTTTTCTCGAAAATAGCCACGAATGACCATTTTCAATAATACCGAAGGCTAACACATTCGGATTTTTGCCCAAGAAATGGTCTCCACCAGAAATCCAAGAATGTGATCTATGGCAAGGAAACATATGTGGGGTGAGGTGTACGAGCCTCTGGTCGATGATCAATGGCCACACAACCCCCATTTTGTCGAAAATAGCCATGAACGACCATTTTCAATAATACTGAAGGCTAACACGTACGAATTTTTTACCTAGACATGGTCTCCACCAAAAATCCAAGAATGTGATCTATGGCAAGGAAACATATGTGGGGTGAGGTGTACGAGCCTCTGGTCGATGATACATGGCCACACAACCCCCATTTTTGATGAAAATAGCCATGAACGACCATTTTCAATAATACCGAAGGCTAAGACCTACGGATTTTTGACCAAGAAATGGTCTCCACCAGAAATCCAAGAATGTGATCTATGGCAAGGAAACATATATGGGGTGAGGTGTATAAGCATCTCGTTGATGATCAATGGCCACACAACCCCCATTTTTGTCGAAAATAGCCATGAACGACCATTTTCAATAATATCGAAGGCTAACACCTACGGATTTTTGACCAAGAAATGGTCTCCACCAGAAATCCAAGAATGTGATCTATGGCAAGGAAACATATGTGGGGTGAGGTGTACGAGCTTCAGGTCGATGATCAATGGCCACACAACCCCCATTTTTTGTCGAAAATAGCCATGAACGACCATTTTCAATGACACTGAAGGCTAACACCTACGGATTTTTGACCAAGAAATGGTCACCACCATAAATCCAAGAATGTGATCTATGGCAAGGAAACATATGTGTAGTGAGGTGTATGAGCCTATAGTCGAATATCACTGGCCACACAACCCCCATTTTTGTCGAAAATAGCCATGAACGACCATTTTCAATAGTACCGAAGGCTAACACATTCGGATTTTTGACCAAGAAATGGTCTCCACCAGAAATCAAAGAATGTGATCTATGGCAAGGAAACATATGTGGGGTGAGGTTTACGAGCCTCTGGTCAATGATCAATGGCCACACAATCTGCATTTTTGTCGAAAATAGCCATGAATGACCATTTTCAATAATAGCGAAGGCTAACACGTACAAATTTTTGACCAAGAAATGGTCTCCACCAGAAATCCAAGAATGCGATCTATGGCAAGGAAACATATGTGGGGTGAGGTGTACGAGCCTCTGGTCGATGATAAATGGCCACACAACCCCCATTTTAGTCGAAAATAGCCATGAACGACCATTTTCAATAATACCGAAGGCTAACTCCAACGGATTTTTGACAAGGAAATGGTCTCCACCAGAAATCCAAGAATGTGATCTATTGCAAGGAAACATATGTGGGGTGAGGTGTACGAGCCTCTGGTCGATGATAAATGGCCACACAACACCCATTTTGGTCGAAAATGGCCATGAACGACCATTTTCAATAGTACTGAAGGCTAACACATTCGGATTTTTGACCAAGAAATGGTCGGGGTGAGGTTTACGAGCCTCTAGTCGATGATCAATGGCCACACAACCCCCATTTTTGTCGAAAATAGCCATGAATGACCATTTTCAATAATACCGAAGGCTAACACGTACGGATTTTTGACCAAGAAATGGTGTCCACCAGAAATCCAAGAATGCGATCTATGGCAAGGAAACATATGTGGGGTGAGGTGTACGAGCCTCTGGTCGATGATAAATGGCCACACAACCCCCATTTTAGTCGAAAATAGCCATGAACGACCATTTACAATAATACCGAAGGCTAACACCAACGGATATTTGACCAAGAAATGGTCTCCACCAGAAATCCAAGAATGTGATCTATGGCAAGAAAACATATGTGGGGTGAAGTGTACGAGCCTCTGGTCGATGATCAATGGCCACACAACCCCCATTTTTGTCGAAAATAGCCATGAACGACCATTTTCAATGACACTGAAGGCTAATACCTATGGATTTTTGACCAAGAAATGGTCTCCACCATAAATCCAAGAATATGATCAATGGCAAGGAAACATATGTGTAGTGAGGTGTATGAGCCTCTGGTCGAAGATCAATGGCCACGCAACCCCCATTTTTGTCGAAAATAGCCATGAATCATCATTTTCAATAATACCGAAGGCTAACACATCCATAGGTGTTTGCCTTCGATATTATTGAAAATGGTTGTTGATGCAATTTTCGACAAAAATTGGGGTTGTGTAGCCATTGACTATCGAACAAAGGCTCGTACACCTGACCCCACATATGTTTCCTTGCCATAGGTCACATTCTTTGATTTCTAGTGGGGACCACTTCTTGGTCGAGATCCGTAGGTGTTAGCCTTCGATATTATTGAAAATGGTCATTCTTGCAATTTTGGACAAAAATGGGGGATGTGTGGCAATTGATTATCAACCAGAGGCTCATACACTTGACCCCACATATGTTTCCTTGCCATAGATCACATTCTTGGATTTTTGGTGGAGGCCATTTCTTGGCCAAAAATCCGTTGGTGTTAGCCTCGGTAGTATTGAAAATGGGGGTTTCTTAGTCGATGATAAATGGCCACACAACCCCATTTTTGTCGAAAAAAGCATGAACGGCCATTTTCAATAATACCGAAGGCTAACACCTACGGATTTTTGACCTAGAAATGGTCTCCACCAGAAATCCAAGAATGTGACCTATGGAAAGGAAACATATGTGGGGTGAGGTGTATGAACCTCTAGTCGATGATCAATGGATTTTTGATGAAAATTGCATGAATGACCATTTTCAATAATAGTGAAGGCTAACACCTATGGATTTTTGATCAAGAAATGGTCTCTGCCAGAAATGCAAGAATGTGATCTATGGCAACGACACATTGTGGGTTGTGGTTTTTGAGCCTCTGGTCATTGGTAAATGGCCACACAACCCCCATTTTGACGAAAATAGCATGAACGACCATTTTCAATAATGACGAGGGCTAACACCTATGGATTTTTGACCAAGAAATGGCCTCCACCAGAAATCTAAGAATGTGATCTATGGCAAGGAAACATATGTGGATTGAGGTGTACGAGCCTCTGGTCCATGATTATTGGCCACACAACGCATATTTTTTGCCGAAAATTGCATCAACGACCATTTACAATAATACCGAATGCTAACACCTACAGATTTTTGACCAATAAATGGTCTCCACCAAAAATCCAAAAATGTGATCTATGGCATAGAAACATATGTGGGATGAGGTGTACGAGTCTCTAGTCGCTGATCAATGGCCACACAACCCCCATTTTTGTCAAAAAATATAATGAACGACCATTTTCAATAATACTGAAGGATAACACCTATGGATTTTTGACTAAGAAATGGTCTCCACCAGAAATCTAAGAATGTGATCTATGGCAAGGAAAATATGTGGGGTATGGTGTATGAGCCTTTGGTCGATGATCAATGGTCACACAACCCCCATTTTGTCGAAAATAGCCAAGAACGGCCATTTTCAATAATACCGAAGGCTAACGCCTACGGATTTTCGACTAAGAAATGGTTTCCACCAGAAATACAAGAATGTAATCTATGGCAAGGAAACATATGTTGGGTGAGGTGTACGAGCCTTTGGTCAATGATAAATGGCCACACAAGCCCCATTTTGGTCGAAAATAGCATGAACGACCATTTTCAATAATACTGAATGCTAACACCAACGGATTTTTCACTAAGAAATGGTCTCCACCAGAAATCCCAGAATGTGATCTATGGTAAGGAAACATATGTGGGGAGAGGTGTACGAGCCTCTGGTTGACGATCAAAGGCCACCCAACACCTATTTTTGTTGAAAAATGCATGAACGACCATTTTCAATAATACCGAAGGCAAACACCTACGGATTTTTGACCAAGAACTGGTCTCCACCAGAAATCTAAGAATGTGATCTATGGCAAGGAACCATATGTGGGGTGAGGTGAACAAGCCTCTGGTCAATGATCAATGGCCACACAACCCCCATTTTTGTCGAAAATAGCCATGAACGACCATTTTCAAAAATGGTCGTCAAAAATCTATAGCCTTTGGTATTATTGAAAATGGTCGTTCATGGCTATTTTCGACAAAAATGGGAGTCGTGTGGCCATTGATCATTGACCAGAGGCTCGTTCACCTCACCCCGCATATGTTTCCTTGCCATAGATCACATTCTTGGATTTTTGGTGGAGACCATTTCTTGGTCAAAAATCTGTAGGTGTTAGCCTTCGGTATTATTGAAAATGGTCGTTCATGGCTATTTTCGACAAAAATGGGGGTTGTGTGGCCATTGATCATTGACTAGAGGCTCGTTCACCTCACCCCACATATGGTTCCTTGCCATAGATCACATTCTTGGATTTCTGGTGGAGACCAGTTCTTGGTCAAAAATCCGTAGGTGTTTGCCTTCGGTATTATTGAAAATGGTCGTTCATGCTATTTTCAACAAAAATAGGTGTTGGGTGGCCTTTGATCGTCAACTAGAGGCTCGTACACCTCTCCCCACATATGTTTTCTTACCATCGATCACATTCTTGGATTTCTGGTGGAGACCATTTCTTAGTGAAAAATCCATTGGTGTTAGCCTTTAGTATTATTGAAAATGGTCGTTCATGCTATTTTTGACCAAAATGGGGCTTGTGTGGCCATTTATCATTGACCAAAGGCTCGTACACCTCACCCCACATATGTTTCCTTGCCATAGATTACATTCTTGTATTTCTGGTGGAGACCATTTCTTGGTCGAAAATCCGTAGGCGTTAGCCTTCGGTATTATTAAAAATGGTCGTTCTTGGCTATTTTCGACAAAATGGGGGTTGTGTGGCCATTGATCATCGACCAGATGCTCGTACACTATACCCCACATATTTTCCTTGCCATAGATCACATTCTTAGATTTCTGGTGGAGACGATTTCTTAGTCAAAAATCCATAGGTGTTATCCTTCGGTATTATTGAAAATGGCCGTTCATGCTATTTTTGACAAAAATGGGGGTTGTGTGGCCATTGATCATCGACTAGAGACTCGTACACCTCATCCCACATATGTTTCTATGCCATAGATCACATTTTTGGATTTTTGGTGGAGACCATTTATTGGTCAAAAATCTGTAGGTGTTAGCCTTCGGTATTATTGTAAATGGTCGTTGATGCAATTTTCGGCAAAAAATATGCGTTGTGTGGCCAATAATCATGGACCAGAGGCTCGTACACCTCAATCCACATATGTTTCCTTGCCATAGATCACATTCTTAGATTTCTGGTGGAGGCCATTTCTTGGTCAAAAATCCATAGGTGTTAGCCCTCGTTATTATTGAAAATGGTCGTTCATGCTATTTTCGTCAAAATGGCGGTTGTGTGGCCATTTACCAATGACCAGAGGCTCAGAAACCACAACCCACATATGTGTCGTTGCCATAGATCACATTCTTGCATTTCTGGCAGAGACCATTTCTAGATTAAAAATCCATAGGTGCTAGCCTTCACTATTATTGAAAATGGTCATTCATGCAATTTTCAACAAAAATAGGGGTTGTGTGTCCATTGATCATCGACTAGAGGTTCATACACCTCACCCCACATATGTTTCCTTTCCATAGGTCACATTCTTGGATTTCTGATGGAGACCATTTCTAGGTCAAAAATCTGTAGGTGTTAGCCTTCGGTATTATTGAAAATGGCCGTTCAAGCTTTTTTCGACAAAAATGGGGTTGTGTGGCCATTGATCATCGACTAAAAAACCACCATTTTCAATACTACCGAGGCTAACACCAACAGATTTTTGGCCAAGAAATGGCCTCCACCAAAAATCCAAGAATGTGATCTATGGCAAGAAACATATGTGGGGTCAAGTGTATGAGCCTCTGGTTGATAATCAATTGCCACACATCCCCCATTTTTGTCCAAAATTGCAAGAACGACCATTTTCAATAATATCGAAGGCTAACACCTACGGATCTGGACCAAGAAGTGGTCCCCACTAGAAATCAAAGAATGTGACCTATGGCAAGGAAACATATGTGGGGTCAGGTGTATGAGCCTTTGTTCGATGGTCAATGGATACACAACCCCATTTTTTGTCGAAAATTGCATCAATAACCATTTTCAATAATATCGAAGCCAAACACCTATGGATGTGTTAGCCTTCGATATTATTGAAAATGGTCATTCATGGCTATTTTCGACAAAAATGGGGGTTGCGTGGCCATTGATCTTCGACCAGAGGCTCATACACCTCACTACACATATGTTTCCTTGCCATTGATCACATTCTTGGATTTACGGTGGAGACCATTTCTTGGTCAAAAATCCATAGGTATTAGCCTTCAGTGTCATTGAAAATGGTCGTTCATGGCTATTTTCGACAAAAATGGGGGTTGTGTGGCCATTGATCATCGACCAGAGGCTCGTACACTTCACCCCACATATGTTTTCTTGCCATAGATCACATTCTTGGATTTCTAGTGGAGACCATTTCTTGGTCAAAAATCCGTTGGTGTTAGCCTTCGGTATTATTGTAAATGGTCGTTCATGGCTATTTTCGACTAAAATGGGGGTTGTGTGGCCATTTATCATCGACCAGAGGCTCGTACACCTCACCCCACATATGTTTCCTTGCCATAGATGGCATTCTTGGATTTCTGGTGGACACCATTTCTTGGTCAAAAATCCGTACGTGTTAGCCTTCGGTATTATTGAAAATGGTCATTCTTGGCTATTTTCGACAAAAATGGGGGTTGTGTGGCCATTGATCATCGACCAGAGGCTCGTAAACCTCACCCAACATATGTTTCCTTGCCATAGATCACATTCTTTGATTTCTGGTGGAGACCATTTCTTGGTCAAAAATCCGAATGTGTTAGCCTTCTGTACTATTGAAAATGGTCGTTCATGGCTATTTTCGACAAAAATGGGGGTTGTGTGGCCAGTGATATTCGACTATAGGCTCATACACCTCACTACACATATGTTTCCTTGCCATAGATCACATTCTTGGATTTATGGTGGTGACCATTTCTTGGTCAAAAATCCGTAGGTGTTAGCCTTCAATGTCATTGAAAATGGTCGTTCATGGCTATTTTTGACAAAAATGGGGGTTGTGTGGCCATTGATCATCGACCTGAGGCTCGTATACCTCACCCCACATATGTTTCCTTGCCATAGATCACATTCTTGGATTTCTGGTGGAGACCATTTCTTGGTCAAAAATCCGTAGGTGTTAGCCTTCGGTATTATTGAAAATGGTCGTTCATGGCTATTTTCGACCAAAATGGGTGTTGTGTGGCCATTTATCATCTACCAGAGGCTCGTACACCTCACCCAACATATGTTTCCTTGTAATAGATCACATTCTTGGATTTCTGGTGGAGACCATTTCCTTGTCAAAAATCCGTTGGAGTTAGCCTTCGGTATTATTGAAAATGGTCGTTCATAGCTATTTTCGACTAAAATGGGGGTTGTGTGTCCATTTATCATCGACCAGAGGCTCGTACACCTGACGCCATATATGTTTCCATGCCATAGATCGCATTCTTGGATTTTTGGTGGAGACCATTTCTTGGTCAAAAATCCGTACGTGTTAGCCTTCCCTATTATTGAAAATGGTCATTCATGGCTATTTTCGACAAAAATGCGGATTGTGTGGCCATTGATCGTCGAGCAGAGGCTCGTAAACCTCACCCCACATATGTTTCCTTGCCATAGATCACATTCTTTGATTTCTGGTGTAGACCATTTCTTGGTCAAAAATCCGAATGTGTTAGCCTTCTGTACTATTGAAAATGGTCGTTCACGGCTATTTTCGACAAAAATGGGGGTCGTGTGGCCAGTGATATTCGACTATAGGCTTATACACCTCACTACACATATGTTTCCTTGCCATAGATCACATTCTTGGATTTATGGTGGTGACCATTTCTTGGTCAAAAATCCGTAGGTGTTAGCCTTCAGTGTCATTGAAAATGGTCGTTCATGGCTATTTTTGACAAAAATGGGGGTTGTGTGGCCATTGATCATCGACCTGAGGCTCCTACACCTCACCCCACATATGTTTCCTTGCCATAGATCACATTCTTGGATTTCTGGTGGAGACCATTTCTTGGTCAAAAATCCGTAGGTGTTAGCCTTCGGTATTATTGAAAATGGTCTTTCATGGCTATTTTCGACAAAAATGTGGGTTGTGTGGCCATTGATCATCAACGAGATGCTCATACACCTCACCCCATATATGTTTCCTTGCCATAGATCACATTCTTAAATTTCTGGTGGAGACCATTTCTTGGTCAAAAATCCGTAGGTCTTAGCCTTCGGTATTATTGAAAATGGTCGTTCATGGCTATTTTCATCAAAAATGGGGGTTGTGTGGCCATGTATCATCGACCAGAGGCTCGTACACCTCACCCCACATATGTTTCCTTGCCATAGATCACATTCTTGGATTTTTGGTGGAGACCATGTCTTGGTAAAAAATTCGTACGTGTTAGCCTTCAGTATTATTGAAAATGGTCGTTCATGGCTATTTTCGACAAAATGGGGGTTGTGTGGCCATTGATCATCGACCAGAGGCTCGTACACCTCACCCTACATATGTTTCCTTGCCATAGATCACATTCTTGGATTTCTGGTGGAGACGATTTCTTGGGCAAAAATCCGAATGTGTTAGCCTTCGGTATTGTTGAAAATGGTCATTCATGGCTATTTTCGAGAAAAATGGGGGTTGTGTGGCCATTGATCTTAGACCAGAGGCTCATACACCCAACTACACATATGTTTCCTTGCCATAGATCACATTCCTGGATTTATGGTGGAGACCATTTCTTGGTCAAAAATCCGTAGGTGTTAGCCTTCAGTGTCATTGAAAATGGTCGTTCATTGCTATTTTCGACAAAAATGGGCGTTGTGTGGCCATTAATCATCGACCAGAGGCTCGTACACTTCAACCCACATATGTTTTCTTGCCATAGATCACATTCTTGGATTTCTGGTGAAGACCATTTGTTGGTCAAAAATCCGTACGTGTTAGCCTTCGGTATTATTGAAAATGGTCATTCATGGTATTTTCGACAAAAATGGGGGTTGTGTGGCCATTGATCATGGACCAGAGGAACGTAAACCTCACCCCACATATGTTTCCTTGCCATATATCACATTCTTTGATTTCTGGTGTAGACCATTTCTTGGTCAAAAATCCGAATGTGTTAGCCTTCGGTACTATTGAAAATGGTCGTTCATGGCTATTTTCGACAAAAATGGGGGTTGTGTGGATATTGATCATCGACCAGAGGCTCGTAAACCTCACCACACATATGTTTCCTTGCCATATATCACATTCTTTGATTTTTGGAGCAGACCATTTCTTGGTCAAAAATCCGAATATGTTAGCCTTCTGTACTATTGAAAATGGTCGTTCATGGCTATTTTCGACAAAAATGGGGGTTGTGTGGCCAATGATATTCGACTATAGGCTCATACACCTCACTACACATATGTTTCCTTGCCATAGATCACATTCCTGGATTTATGGTGGTGACCATTTCTTGGTCAAAAATCCGTAGGTGTTAGCCTTCACTGTCATTGAAAATGGTCGTTCATGGCTATTTTTGACAAAAATGGGGGTTGTGTGGCCATTGATCATCGACCTGAGGCTCGTACACCTCACCCCACACATGTTTCCTTGCCATAGATCACATTCTTGGATTTCTGGTGGAGACCATTTCTTGGTCAAAAATCCGTAGGTGTTAGCCTTCGGTATTATTGAAAATGGTCGTTCATGGCTATTTTCGACAAAAATGGGGGTTGTGTGGCCATTGATCATCAACGAGATGCTCATACACCTCACCCCATATATGTTTCCTTGCCATAGATCACATTCTTAAATTTCTGGTATAGACCATTTCTTGGTCAAAAATCCGTAGGTCTTAGCCTTCGGTATTATTGAAAATGGTCGTTCATGGCTATTTTCATCAAAAATGGGGGTTGTGTGGCCATGTATCATCGACCAGAGGCTTGTACACCTCACCCCACATATGTTTCCTTGCCATAGATCACATTCTTGGATTTTTGGTGGAGACCATGTCTTGGTAAAAAATTCGTACGTGTTAGCCTTCAGTATTATTGAAAATGGTCGTTCATGGCTATTTTCGACAAAATGGGGGTTGTGTGGCCATTGATCATCGACCAGAGGCTCGTACACCTCACCCTACATATTTTTCCTTGCCATATATCACATTCTTGGATTTCTGGTGGAGACCATTTCTTGGGCAAAAATCCGAATGTGTTAGCCTTCGGTATTATTGAAAATGGTCAATCATGGCTATTTTCGAGAAAAATGGGGGTTGTGTGGCCATTGATCTTAGACCAGTGGCTCATACACCCAACTACACATATGTTTCCTTGCCATAGATCACATTCCTGGATTTATGGTGGAGACCATTTCTTGGTCAAAAATCCGTAGGTGTTAGCCTTCAGTGTCATTGAAAATGGTCGTTCATTGCTATTTTCGACAAAAATGGGGGTTGTGTGGCCATTGATCATCGACCAGAGGCTCGTACACTTCAACCGACATATGTTTTCTTGCCATAGATCACATTCTTGGATTTCTGGTGGAGACCATTTCTTGGTCAAAAATCCGTTGGTGTTAGCCTTCGGTATTATTGAAAATGGTCGTTCATGGCTATTTTCGACTAAAATGGGGGTTGTGTGGCCATTTGTCATTGACCAGAGCTCGTACACCTCACCCCACATATGTTTCCTTGCCATAGATCACATTCTTGGATTTTTGGTGGAGACCATTTCTTGGTCAAAAATCTGTACGTGTTAGCCTTCGGTATTATTGAAAATGGTCATTCATGGTATTTTCGACAAAAATGGGGGTTGTGTGGCCATTGATCATTGACCAGAGGAACGTAAACCTCACCCCACATATGTTTCCTTGCCATATATCACATTCTTTGATTTCTGGTGTAGACCATTTCTTGGTCAAAAATCCGAATGTGTTAGCCTTCGGTACTATTGAAAATGGTCGTTCATGGCTATTTTCGACAAAAATGGGGGTTGTGTGGATATTGATCATCGACCAGAGGCTCGTAAACCTCACCCCACATATGTTTCCTTGCCATAGATAACATTCTTTGATTTCTTGTGGAGACCATTTCTTGGTCAAAAATCTGAATATGTTAGCCTTCTATACTATTGAAAATGGTCGTTCATGGCTATTTTCGACAAAAATGGGGGTTGTGTGGACAGTGATATTCGACTATAGGCTCATACACCTCACTACACATATGTTTCCTTGCCATAGATCACATTCTTGGATTTATGGTGGTGACCATTTCTTGGTCAAAAATTCGTAGGTGTTAGCCTTCAGTGTCATTGAAAATGGTCGTTCATGGCTATTTTGACAAAAATGGGGGTTGTGTGGCCATTGATCATCGACCTGAGGATTGTACACCTCACCCCACATATGTTTCCTTGCCATAGATCACATTCTTGGATTTCTGGTGGAGACCATTTCTTGGTCAAAAATCCGTAGGTGTTAGCCTTCGGTATTATTGAAAATGGTCGTTCATGGCTATTTTCGACAAAAATGGGGGTTGTGTGGCCATTGATCATCAACGAGATGCTCATACACCTCACCCCATATATGTTTCCTTGCCATATATCACATTCTTAAATTTCTGGTGGACACCATTTCTTGGTCAAAAATCCGTAGGTCTTAGCCTTCGGTATTATTGAAAATGGTCGTTCATGGCTATTTTCATCAAAAATGGGGGTTGTGTGGCCATGTATCATCGACCAGAGGCTCGTACACCTCACCCCACATATGTTTCCTTGCCATAGATCACATTCTTGAATTTTTGGTGGAGACCATGTCTTGGTAAAAAATTCGTACGTGTTAGCCTTCAGTATTATTGAAAATGGTCGTTCATGGCTATTTTCGACAAAATGGGGGTTGTATGGCCATTGATCATCGACCAGAGGCTCGTACACCTCACCCTACATATGTTTCCTTGCCATATATCACATTCTTGGATTTCTGGTGGAGACCATTTCTTGGGCAAAAATCCGAATGTGTTAGCCTACGGTATTATTGAAAATGGTCATTCATGGCTATTTTCGAGAAAAATGGGGGTTGTGTGGCCATTGATCTTAGACGAGAGGCTCATACACCCAACTACACATATGTTTCCTTGCCATAGATCACATTCCTGGATTTATGGTGGAGACCATTTCTTGGTCAAAAATCTGTAGGTGTTAGCCTTCAGTGTCATTGAAAATGGTCGTTCATTGCTATTTTCGACAAAAATGGGGGTTGTGTGGCCATTGATCATCGACCAGAGGCTCGTACACTTCAACCCACATATGTTTTCTTGCCATAGATCACATTCTTGGATTTCTGGTGGAGACCATTTCTTGGTCAAAAATCCATTGGTGTTAGCCTTCGGTATTAGTGAAAATGGTCGTTCATGGCTATTTTCGACTAAAATGGGGGTTATGTGGCCATTTGTCATTGACCAGAGCTCATACACCTCACCCCACATATGTTTCCTTGCCATAGATCACATTCTTGGATTTCTGGTGGAGACCATTTCTTGGTCAAAAATCCGTACGTGTTAGCCTTCGGTATTATTGAAAATGGTCATTCATGGTATTTTCGACAAAAATGGGGGTTGTGTGGCCATTGATCATTGACTAGAGGAACGTAAACCTCACCCCACATATGTTTCCTTGCCATATATCACATTCTTTGATTTCTGGTGTAGACCATTTCTTGGTCAAAAATCCGAATGTGTTATCCTTCGGTACTATTGAAAATGGTCGTTCATGGCTATTTTCGACAAAAATGGGGGTTGTGTGGATATTGATCATCGACCAGAGGCTCGTAAACCTCACCCCACATATGTTTCCTTGCCATAGATCACATTCTTTGATTTCTGGTGGAGACCATTTCTTGGTCAAAAATCCGAATATGTTAGCCTTCTGTACTATTGAAAATGGTCGTTCATGGCTATTTTTGACAAAAATGGGGGTTGTGTGGCCAGTGATATTCGACTATAGGCTCATACACCTCACTACACATATGTTTTCTTGCCATAGATCACATTCTTGGATTTCTGGTGGAGACCATTTCTTGGTCAAAAATCCGTTGGTGTTAGCCTTCGGTATTATTGAAAATGGTCGTTCATGGCTATTTTCGACTAAAATGGGGGTTGTGTGGCCATTTGTCATTGACCAGAGGTCGTACACCTCACCCCACATATGTTTCCTTGCCATAGATCACATTCTTGGATTTCTGGTGGAGACCATTTCTTGGCCAAAAATCCGTACGTGTTAGCCTCCGGTATTATTGAAAATGGTCATTCATGGCTATTTTTGACAAAAATGGGGGTTGTGTGGCCATTGATCATCGACCAGAGGCTCGTCAACCTCACCCCACATATGTTTCCTTGCCTTAGATCCCATTCTTTGATTTCTGGTGGAGACCATTTGTTGGTCAAAAATCCGAATGTGTTAGCCTTCGGTACTATTGAAAATGGTCGTTCATGGCTATTTTCGACAAAAATGGGGGTTGTGTGGCCATTGATATTCGACCAGAGGCTCATACACCTCACTACGCATATGTTTCCTTGCCATAGATAAAATTCTTGGATTTATGGTGGAGACCATTTCTTTGTCAAAAATCCGTAGGTGTTAGCCTTTGGTATTATTGAAAATGGTCGTTCATGGCTATTTTCGACAAAGATGGGGGTTGTGTGCCATTGATCATCGACCAGAGGCTCATACACCTGACTCCACATATGTTTCCTTGCCATAGATCACATTATTGGATTTCTGGTGGAGACCATTTCTTGGTCAAACATCCGTAGGTGTTAGCCTTCGGTATTATTGAAAATGGTCGTTCATGGCTATTTTCGACAAAATGGGGGTTGTGTGGCCATTGATCATCGACCAGAGGCTCATACACCTCACCCCACATATGTTTCCTTGTCATTGATCACATTCTTGGATTTCTGGTGGAGACCATTTCTTGGTAAAAAATCCATAGGTCTTAGCCTTCGTTATTATTGAAAATGGTCGTTCATGACTATTTTCATAAAAAATGGGGGTTGTGTGGCCATTTATCATCGACCAGAGGCTCGTACACCTCACCCCACATATGTTTCCTTGCCATAGATCACATTCTTGGGTTTCTGGTGGAGACCATTTCTTGGGCAAAAATCTGAATGTGTTAGCCTTCGGTATTATTGAAAATGGTCATTCATGGCTATTTTCGACAAAAATGGGGGTTGTGTGGCCATTGATCTTCGACCAGAGGCTCATACACCCCACTACACATATGTTTCCTTGCCATAGATCACATTCTTGGATTTATGGTGGAGACCATTTCTTGGTCAAAAATCCGTAGGTGTTAGCCTTCAGTGTCATTGAAAATGGTCGTTCATTGCTATTTTCGACAAAAATGGGGGTTGTGTGGCCATTGATCATCGACCAGAGGCTCGTACACTTCAACCCACATATGTTTTCTTGCCATAGATCACATTCTTGGATTTCTGGTGGAGACCATTTCTTGGTCAAAAATCCGTTGGTGTTAGCCTTCGGTATTATTGAAAATGGTCGTTCATGGCATTTTCGACTAAAATGGGGGTTGTGTGGCCATTTATCATCGACCGGAGGCTCGTACACCTCACCCCATATATGTTTCCTTGCCATAGATCACATTATTGGATTTCTGGTGGAGACCATTTCTTGGTCAAACATCCGTAGGTGTTAGCCTTCGGTATTATTGAAAATGGTCGTTCATGGCTATTTTCGACAAAAATGGGGGTTGTGTGGCCATTGATCATTGAACAGAGGCTCATACACCTCACCCCACATATGTTTCCTTGTCATTGATCACATTCTTGGATTTCTGGTGGAGACCATTTCTTGGAAAAAAATCCGTAGGTCTTAGCCTTCGGTATTATTGAAAATGGTCGTTCATGACTATTTTCATCAAAAATGGGGGTTGTGTGGCCATTTATCATCGACCAGAGGCTCGTACACCTCACCCCACATATGTTTCCTTGCCATAGATCACATTCTTGGATTTCTGGTGGAGACCATTTCTTGGTCAAAAATTCGTACGTGTTAGCCTTTAGTATTATTGAAAAGGTCGTTCATGGATATTTTCGACAAAATGGGGGTTGTGTGGCTATTGATCATCGACCAGAGGCTCGTACACCTCACCCCACATATGTTTCCTTGCCATAGATCACATTCTTGGATTTCTGGTGGAGACCATTTCTTGGGCAAAAATCCGAATGTGTTAGCCTTCGGTATTATTGAAAATGGTCATTCATGGCTATTTTCGACAAAAATGGTGGTTGTGTGGCCATTGATCTTCGACCAGAGGCTCATACACCCCACTACACATATGTTTCCTTGCCATAGATCACATTCTTGGATTTATGGTGGAGACCATTTCTTGGTCAAAAATCCGTAGGTGTTAGACGTTAGTGTCATTGAAAATGGCCGTTCATGGCTATTTTCGACAAAAAGGGGGTTGTGTGGCCATTGATCATCAACCAGAGCTTCATACACTTCAGTCCACATATGTTTTCTTGCCATAGATCACATTATTGGATTTCTGGTGGAGACCATTTCTTGGTCAAAAATCTGTTGGTGTTAGCCTTCGGTATTATTGAAAATGGTCGTTCATGGCATTTTCGACTAAAATGGGGGTTGTGTGGCCATTTATCATCGACCAGAGGCTCGTACACCTCACCCCATATATGTTTCCTTGCCATAGATCACATTCTTGGATTTCTGGTGGAGACCATTTCTTGGTCAAAAATCCATACGTGTTAGCCTTCGGTATTATTGAAAATGGTCATTCATGGTATTTTCGACAAAAATGGGGGTTGTGTGGCCATTAATCATCTACCAGAGGATCGTAAACCTCACCCCACATATGTTTCTTTGCCATAGATCACATTCTTTGATTTCTGGTGGAGACCATTTCTTGGTCAAAAATCCGAATGTGTTAGCCTTCGGTACTATTGAAAATGGTCGTTCATGGCTATTTTTGACAAAAAATGGGGGTTGTGTGGCCATTGATCATCGACCAGAGGCTCGTAAACCTCACCCCACATATGTTTCCTTGCCATAGATCACATTCTTTGATTTCTGGTGGAGACCATTTCTTGGTCAAAAACTCCGAATGTGTTAGCCTTTGGTACTATTGAAAATGGTCGTTTATGGCTATTTTCGACAAAAATGGGGGTTGTGTGGCCATTGATATTCGACTAGAGGCTAATACACCTCACTACACATATGTTTCCTTGCCATAGATCATATTCTTGGATTTCTGGTGGAGACCATTTCTTGGTCAAAAATCCGTAGGTGTTAGCCTTCGGTATTATTGAAAATGGTTGTTCATGGCTATTTTCGACAAAAACGGGGGTTGTGTGGCCATTGATCATCGACCAGAGGCTCATACACCTCACCCCGCATATGTTTCCTTGCCATAGATCACATTCTTGGATTACTGGTGGAGACCATTTCTTGGTCAAAAATCCGTAGGCCTTAGACTTCAGTGTTATTTAAAATGGTCGTTCATGGCTATTTTCATCAAAAATGGGGGTTGTGTGGCCATTTATCATCGACCAGAGGCTCGTACACCTCACCCTACATATGTTTCCTTGCCATTGAACACATTCTTGGATTTCTGGTGGAGACCATTTCTTGGTCAAAAATTCGTACGTGTTAGCCTTCGGTATTATTGAAAATGTTCGTTCATGGCTATTTTTGACAAAATGGAGGATGTGTGGCAATTGATCATCGACCAGAGGCTCGTACACCTCACCCCACATATGTTTCCTTGCCATAGATCACATTCTTGGATTTCTAGTGGAGACCATTTCTAGGGCAAAAATCCGAATGTGTTAGCCTTCGGTATTATTGAAAATGGTCATTCATCGCTATTTTCGACAAAAATGGGGGTTGTGTGGCCATTGATCATCGACCAGAGGCTCGTACACCTCACCCCACATATGTTTCCTTGCCATAGATCATATTCTTGGATTTCTGGTGGTGACCATTTCTTGGTCAAAAATCCGTAGGTGTTAGCGTTCGGTATTATTGAAAATGGTTGTTCATGGCTATTTTCGACAAAAACGGGGGTTGTGTGGCCATTGATCATCGACCAGAGGTTCATACACCTCACCCCACAAATGTTTCCTTGCCATAGATCACATTCTTGGATTACTGGTGGAGACCATTTCTTGGTCAAAAATCCGTAGTCGTTAGCCTTCGGTATTATTGAAAATGGTCGTTCATAGCTATTTTCATAAAAAAATGGGGGTTGTGTGGCCATTTATCATCGACCAGAGGCTCGTACACCTCACCCTACATATGTTTCCTTGCCATAGAACACATTCTTGGATTTCTGATGGAGACCATTTCTTGGTCAAAAATTCGTACGTGTTAGCCTTCGGTATTATTGAAAATGGTCGTTCATGGCTATTTTCGACAAAATGGGGGATGTGTGGCAATTGGTCATCGACCAGAGGCTCGTACACCTCACCCCACATATGTTTCCTTGCCATAGATCACATTCTTGGATTTCTGGTGGAGACCATTTCTAGGGCAAAAATCCGAATGTGTTAGCCTTCGGTATTATTGAAAATGGTCATTCATGGCTATTTTCGACAAAAATGGGGGTTGTGTGGCCACTGATCTTCGACCAAAGGCTCATACACCCCACTACACATATGTTTCCTTCCCATAGATCACATTCTTGGATTTATGGTGGAGACCATTTCTTGGTCAAAAATTCATAGGTGTTAGCCTTCAGTGTCATTGAAAATAGTCGTTCATGGTATTTTCGACAAAAATGGGGATTTTGTGGCCATTGATCATCGAGCAGAGGCTCGTACACTTCACCCCACATATGTTTTCTTGCCATAGATCACATTCTTGGATTTCTGGTGGAGACCATTTCTTGGTAAAAAAATCCATAGGTCTTAGCCTTCGGTATTATTGAAAATGGCCGTTCATGACTATTTTCATCAAAAATGGGGGTTGTGTGGCCATTTATCATCGACCAGAGGCTCGTACACCTCACCCCACATATGTTTCCTTGCCATAGATCACATTCTTGGATTTCTGGTGGTGACCATTTCTTGGTCAAAAATCCGTAGGTGTTAGCGTTCGGTATTATTGAAAATGGTTGTTCATGGCTATTTTCGACAAAAACGGGGGTTGTGTGGCCATTGATCATCGACCAGAGGTTCATACACCTCACCCCACATATGTTTCCTTGCCATAGATCACATTCTTGGATTACTGGTGGAGACCATTTCTTGGTCAAAAATCCGTAGTCGTTAGCCTTCGGTATTATTGAAAATGGTCGTTCATAGCTATTTTCATAAAAAAATGGGGGTTGTGTGGCCATTTATAATCGACCAGAGGCTCGTACACCTCACCCTACATATGTTTCCTTGCCATAGAACACATTCTTGGATTTCTGATGGAGACCATTTCTTGGTCAAAAATTCGTACGTGTTAGCCTTCGGTATTATTGAAAATGGTCGTTCATGGCTATTTTCGACAAAATGGGGGATGTGTGGCAATTGGTCATCGACCAGAGGCTCGTACACCTCACCCCACATATGTTTCCTTGCCATAGATCACATTCTTGGATTTCTGGTGGAGACCATTTCTAGGGCAAAAATCCGAATGTGTTAGCCTTCGGTATTATTGAAAATGGTCATTCATGGCTATTTTCGACAAAAATGGGGGTTGTGTGGCCACTGATCTTCGACCAAAGGCTCATACACCCCACTACACATATGTTTCCTTCCCATAGATCACATTCTTGGATTTATGGTGGAGACCATTTCTTGGTCAAAAATTCATAGGTGTTAGCCTTCAGTGTCATTGAAAATAGTCGTTCATGGTATTTTCGACAAAAATGGGGATTTTGTGGCCATTGATCATCGAGCAGAGGCTCGTACACTTCACCCCACATATGTTTTCTTGCCATAGATCACATTCTTGGATTTCTGGTGGAGACCATTTCTTGGTAAAAAAATCCATAGGTCTTAGCCTTCGGTATTATTGAAAATGGCCGTTCATGACTATTTTCATCAAAAATGGGGGTTGTGTGGCCATTTATCATCGACCAGAGGCTCGTACACCTCACCCCACATATGTTTCCTTGCCATAGATCACATTCTTGGATTTCTGGTGGTGACCATTTCTTGGTCAAAAATCCGTAGGTGTTAGCGTTCGGTATTATTGAAAATGGTTGTTCATGGCTATTTTCGACAAAAACGGGGGTTGTGTGGCCATTGATCATCGACCAGAGGTTCATACACCTCACCCCACATATGTTTCCTTGCCATAGATCACATTCTTGGATTACTGGTGGAGACCATTTCTTGGTCAAAAATCCGTAGTCGTTAGCCTTCGGTATTATTGAAAATGGTCGTTCATAGCTATTTTCATAAAAAAATGGGGGTTGTGTGGCCATTTATCATCGACCAGAGGCTCGTACACCTCACCCTACATATGTTTCCTTGCCATAGAACACATTCTTGGATTTCTGATGGAGACCATTTCTTGGTCAAAAATTCGTACGTGTTAGCCTTCGGTATTATTGAAAATGGTCGTTCATGGCTATTTTCGACAAAATGGGGGATGTGTGGCAATTGGTCATCGACCAGAGGCTTGTACACCTCACCCCACATATGTTTCCTTGCCATAGATCACATTCTTGGATTTCTGGTGGAGACCATTTCTAGGGCAAAAATCCGAATGTGTTAGCCTTCGGTATTATTGAAAATGGTCATTCATGGCTATTTTCGACAAAAATGGGGGTTGTGTGGCCACTGATCTTCGACCAAAGGCTCATACACCCCACTACACATATGTTTCCTTCCCATAGATCACATTCTTGGATTTATGGTGGAGACCATTTCTTGGTCAAAAATTCATAGGTGTTAGCCTTCAGTGTCATTGAAAATAGTCGTTCATGGTATTTTCGACAAAAATGGGGATTTTGTGGCCATTGATCATCGAGCAGAGGCTCGTACACTTCACCCCACATATGTTTTCTTGCCATAGATCACATTCTTGGATTTCTGGTGGAGACCATTTCTTGGTAAAAAAATCCATAGGTCTTAGCCTTCGGTATTATTGAAAATGGCCGTTCATGACTATTTTCATCAAAAATGGGGGTTGTGTGGCCATTTATCATCGACCAGAGGCTCATACACCTCACCCCACATATGTTTCCTTGCCATAGATCACATTCTTGGATTTCTGGTGGAGACCATTTCTTGGTCAAAAATTCGTATGTGTTAGCCTTCAGTATTATTGAAAAGGTCGTTCATGGATATTTTCGACAAAATGGGGGTTGTGTGGCTATTGATCATCGACCAGAGGCTCGTACACCTCACCCCACATATGTTTCCTTGCCATAGATCACATTCTGGAATTTCTGGTGGAGACCATTTCTTGGGCAAAAATCCGAATGTGTTAGCCTTCGGTATTATTGAAAATGGTCATTCATGGCTATTTTCGACAAAAATGGGGGTTGTGTGGCCATTGATCTTCGACCAGAGGCTCATACACCCCACTACACATATGTTTCCTTGCCATAGATCACATTCTTGGATTTATGGTGGAGACCATTTCTTGGTCAAAAATCCGTAGGTGTTAGCCGTCAGTGTCATTGAAAATGGTCGTTCATGGCTATTTTCGACAAAAATGGGGGTTGTGTGGCTATTGATCATCGACCAGAGGCTCGTACACCTCACCCCATATATGTTTCCTTGCCATAGATCACATTTTTGGATTTCTGGTGGAGACCATTTCTTCGTCAAAAATCCATACGTGTTAGCCTTCGGTATTATTGAAAATGGTCATTCATGGTATTTTCGACAAAAATGGGGGTTTTGTGGCCATTAATCATCTACCAGAGGATCGTAAACCTCACCCCACATATGTTTCTTTGCCATAGATCACATTCTTTGATTTCTGGTGGAGACCATTTCTTGGTCAAAAATCCGAATGTGTTAGCCTTCGGTACAATTGAAAATGGTCGTTCATGGCTATTTTCGACAAAAAATGGGGGGTTGTGTGGCCATTGATCATCGACTAGAGGCTCGTAAACCTCACCCCACATATGTTTCCTTGCGATAGATCACATTCTTTGATTTCTGGTGGAGACCATTTCTTGGTCAAAAACTCCGAATGTGTTAGCCTTTGGTACTATTGAAAATGGTCGTTTATGGCTATTTTCGACAAAAATGGGGGTTGTGTGGCCATTGATATTCGACTAGAGGCTCATACACCTCACTACACATATGTTTCCTAGCCATAGATCACATTCTTGTGTTTATGGTGGAGACCATTTCTTGGTCAAAAATTCATAGGTGTTAGCCTTCTGTGTCATTGAAAATGGTCGTTCACGGCTATTTTCGACAAAAATGGGGGTTGTGTGGCCATTGATCATCGACCAAAGGCTCGTACACCTCACCCCACATATGTTTCCTTGCCATAGATCATATTCTTGGATTTCTGGTGGAGACCATTTCTTGGTCAAAAATCCGTAGGTGTTAGCCTTCGGTATTATTGAAAATGGTTGTTCATGGCTATTTTCGACAAAAACGGGGGTTGTGTGGCCATTGATCATCGACCAGAGGCTCATACACCTCACCCCACATATGTTTCCTTGCCATAGATCACATTCTTGGATTACTGGTGGAGACCATTTCTTGGTCAAAAATCCGTAGGCGTTAGACTTCGGTATTATTGAAAATTGTCGTTCATGGCTATTTTCATCAAAAATGGGGGTTGTGTGGCCATTTATCATCGACCAGAGGCTCGTACACCTCACCCTACATATGTTTCCTCGCCATAGAACACATTCTTGGATTTCTGGTGGAGACCATTTCTTGGTCAAAATTCGTACGTGTTAGCCTTCGGTATTATTGAAAATGGTCGTTCATGGCTATTTTCGACAAAATGGGGGATGTGTGGCAATTGATCATCGACCAGAGGCTCGTACACCTCACCCCACATATGTTTCCTTGCCATAGATCGCATTCTTGGATTTCTGGTGGAGACCATTTCTAGGGCAATAATCCGAATGTGTTAGCCTTCGGTATTATTGAAAATGGTCATTCATCGCTATTTTCGACAAAAATGGGGGTTGTGTGACCATTGATCATCGACCAGAGGCTCGTACACCTCACACCACATATGTTTCCTTGCCATAGATCATATTCTTGGATTTCTGGTGGAGACCATTTCTTGGTCAAAAATCCGTAGGTGTTAGCCTTCGGTATTATTGAAAATGGTTGTTCATGGCTATTTTCGACAAAAACGGGGTTGTGTGGCCATTGATCATCGACCAGAGGCACATACACCTCACCCCACATATGTTTCCTTGCCATAGATCACATTCTTGGATTACTGGTGGAGACCATTTCTTGGTCAAAAATCCATAGGGGTTAGCCTTCGGTATTATTGAAAATGGTCGTTCATGGCTATTTTCATCAAAAATGGGAGTTGTGTGGCCATTTATCATCGACCAGAGGCTCGTACACCTCACCCTACATATGTTTCCTTTCCATAGAACACATTCTTGGATTTCTGGTGGAGACCATTTCTTGGTCAAAAATTCGTACGTGTTAGCCTTCGGTATTATTGAAAATGGTCGTTCATGGCTATTTTCGACAAAATGGGGGATGTGTGGCAATTGATCATCGACCAGAGGCTCGTACACCTCACCCCCCATATGTTTCCTTGCCATAGACCACATTCTTGGATTTCTGGTGGAGACCATTTCTAGGGCAAAAATCCGAATGTGTTAGCCTTCGGTATTATTGAAAATGGTCGTTCATCGTTATTTTCGACAAAAATGGGGGTTGTGTGGCCATTGATCTTCGACCAAAGGCTCATACACCCCACTACACATATGTTTTCTTCCCATAGATCACATTCTTGGATTTATGGTGGAGACCATTTCTTGGTCAAAAATTCATAGGTGTTAGCCTTCAGTGTCATTGAAAATAGTCGTTCATGGCTATTTTTGACAAAAATGGGGGTTTTGTGGCCATTGATCATCGAGCAGAGGCTCGTACACTTCACCGCACATAAGTTTTCTTGCCATAGATCACATTCTTGGATTTTTCGTGGAGACCATTTCTTGGTCAAAAATCCGTTGGTGTTAGCCTTCGGTATTATTGAAAATGGTCGTTCATGGCTATTTTCGACTAAAATGGGGGTTGTGTGGCCATTTATCATCGACCAGGGGCTCATACACCTCACCTCACATATGTTTCCTTGCCATAGATCACATTCTTGGATTTCTGGTGGAGACCAATTCTTGGTCAAAAATCCGTACGTGTGAGCCTTTGGTATTATTGAAAATGGTCATTCATGGCTATTTTCAACAAAAATGGGGTTGTGTGGCCATTGATCATCGACCAGAGGATCGTAAACCTCACCCCACATATGTTTCCTTGCTGTAGATCACATTCTTTGATTTCTGGTGGAGACCATTTCTTTGTCAAAAACCGAATGTGTTAGCCTTCGGTACTATTGAAAATGGTCGTTCATGGCTATTTTTGACAAAAATGGGGGTTGTGTGGCCATTGATATTCAACCAGAGGCTCATACACCTCACCCCACATATGTTTCCTTGCCATAGATCACATTCTTGGATTTCTGGTGGAGATCATTTCTTGGTCAAAAATCCGTCGGTGCTAGCCTTCAGTGTCATTGAAAATGGTGGTTCATGGCTATTTTCGACAAAAATGGGGGTTGTGTGGCCATTGATCATCGACCAGAGGCTCGTACACCTCACCCCGCATATGTTTCCTTGCCATAGATCACATTCTTGGATTTCTGGTGGAGACCATTTCTTGGGCAAAATTCCGAATGTGTTAGCCTTGGGTATTATTGAAAATGGTCATTCATGGCTATTTTTGACAAAAATGGGGGTTGTGTGGCCATTGATCTTTGACCAGAGGCTCATACACCTCACTACACATATGTTTTCTTGCCATAGATCACATTATTGGATTTATGGTGGAGACCATTTCTTGGTCAAAAATCCTTAGGTGTTAGCCTTCAGTGTCATTGAAAATGGTCGTTCATGGCTATTTTCGACAAAAATGGGGGTTGTGTGGCCATTGATCATCGACCAGAGGCTCGTACACCTCACCCTACATATGTTTCCTTTCCATAGAACACATTCTTGGATTTCTGGTGGAGACCATTTCTTGGTCAAAAATTCGTACGTGTTAGCCTTCGGTATTATTGAAAATGGTCGTTCATGGCTATTTTCGACAAAATGGGGGATGTGTGGCAATTGATCATCGACCAGAGGCTCGTACACCTCACCCCCCATATGTTTCCTTGCCATAGACCACATTCTTGGATTTCTGGTGGAGACCATTTCTAGGGCAAAAATCCGAATGTGTTAGCCTTCGGTATTATTGAAAATGGTCGTTCATCGTTATTTTCGACAAAAATGGGGGTTGTGTGGCCATTGATCTTCGACCAAAGGCTCATACACCCCACTACACATATGTTTTCTTCCCATAGATCACATTCTTGGATTTATGGTGGAGACCATTTCTTGGTCAAAAATTCATAGGTGTTAGCCTTCAGTGTCATTGAAAATAGTCGTTCATGGCTATTTTTGACAAAAATGGGGGTTTTGTGGCCATTGATCATCGAGCAGAGGCTCGTACACTTCACCGCACATAAGTTTTCTTGCCATAGATCACATTCTTGGATTTTTCGTGGAGACCATTTCTTGGTCAAAAATCCGTTGGTGTTAGCCTTCGGTATTATTGAAAATGGTCGTTCATGGCTATTTTCGACTAAAATGGGGGTTGTGTGGCCATTTATCATCGACCAGGGGCTCATACACCTCACCTCACATATGTTTCCTTGCCATAGATCACATTCTTGGATTTCTGGTGGAGACCAATTCTTGGTCAAAAATCCGTACGTGTGAGCCTTTGGTATTATTGAAAATGGTCATTCATGGCTATTTTCAACAAAAATGGGGTTGTGTGGCCATTGATCATCGACCAGAGGATCGTAAACCTCACCCCACATATGTTTCCTTGTTGTAGATCACATTCTTTGATTTCTGGTGGAGACCATTTCTTTGTCAAAAACCGAATGTGTTAGCCTTCGGTACTATTGAAAATGGTCGTTCATGGCTATTTTTGACAAAAATGGGGGTTGTGTGGCCATTGATATTCAACCAGAGGCTCATACACCTCACCCCACATATGTTTCCTTGCCATAGATCACATTCTTGGATTTCTGGTGGAGATCATTTCTTGGTCAAAAATCCGTCGGTGCTAGCCTTCAGTGTCATTGAAAATGGTGGTTCATGGCTATTTTCGACAAAAATGGGGGTTGTGTGGCCATTGATCATCGACCAGAGGCTCGTACACCTCACCCCGCATATGTTTCCTTGCCATAGATCACATTCTTGGATTTCTGGTGGAGACCATTTCTTGGGCAAAATTCCGAATGTGTTAGCCTTGGGTATTATTGAAAATGGTCATTCATGGCTATTTTTGACAAAAATGGGGGTTGTGTGGCCATTGATCTTTGACCAGAGGCTCATACACCTCACTACACATATGTTTTCTTGCCATAGATCACATTATTGGATTTATGGTGGAGACCATTTCTTGGTCAAAAATCCTTAGGTGTTAGCCTTCAGTGTCATTGAAAATGGTCGTTCATGGCTATTTTCGACAAAAATGGGGGTTGTGTGGCCATTGATCATCGACCAGAGGCTCGTACACTTCACCCCACATATGTTTTCTTGCCATAGATCACATTCTTGGATTTCTAGTGGGGACCATTTCTTGGTCAGAAATCCGTTAGTGTTAGCCTTTGGTATTATTGAAAAATGGTCGTTCATGTCTATTTTTGACTAAAATGGGGGTTGTGTGGCCATTTATCATCGACCAGAGGTTCGTACACCTCACCCCACATATGTTTCCTTGCCATGGATCACATTCTTGGATTTCTGGTGGAGACCATTTATTGGTCAAAAATCCGTACGTGTTAGCCTTCGGTATTATTGAAAATGGTCGTTCATGGCTATTTTCGACAAAAATGGGGGTTGTGTGGCCATTGATCATCGACCAGAGACTCGTACACCTCACCCCACATATGTTTCCTTGCCATAGATCACATTCTTGGATTTCTGGTGGAGACCATTTCTTGGGCAAAAATCTGAATGTGTTAGCCTTCGGTATTATTGAAAATGGTCATTCATGGCTATTTTCGACAAAAATGGGTGTTGTGGCCATTGATCTTCGACCAGAGGCTCATACACCTCACTACACATATGTTTGCTTGCCATAGATCACATTCTTGGATTTATGGTGGAGACCATTTCTTGGTCAAAATTCCGGAGGTGTTAGCCATCAGTGTCATTGAAAATGGTCGTTCATGGCTATTTTCGACAAAAATGGGGTTTGTGTGGCCATTGATCATCGACCAGAGGCTCGTACAGCTCACCCCACATATGTTTCCTTGCCATAGATCACATTCTTGGATTTCTGGTGGAGACCATTTCTTGGTCAAAAATCCATAAGTTTTAGCCTTCTGTATTATTGAAAATGGTCGTTGATCACTATTTTTGACAAAAATGGGCGTTGTGTGGCCATTGATCATTGGCCAGAGGCCCATACACCTCACCCCACATATGTTTGCTTGCCATAGATCACATTCTTGGATTTATGGTGGAGACCAATTCTTGGTCAAAAATCCGTAGGTGTTAGCCTTCAGTGTCATTGAAAATGGTCGTTCATGGCTATTTTCGACAAAAATGGGGGTTGTGTGGCCATTGATCATCGACCAGAGGCTCGTACACCTCACCCCACATATGCTTCCTTGCCATAGATCACATTTTGGATTTCTGGTGGAGAACATTTCTTGGTAAAAAATACGTAGGTGTTAGCTTTCGGTATTATTGAAAATGGTCGTTCATGGCTATTTTCGACAAAAATGGGGGTTGTGTGGCCATTGATCATCGACCAGAGGCTCATACACCTCACCCCACGTATGTTTCCTTGCCATAGATCACATTCTTGGATTTCTGGTGGAGACCATTTCTTGGTCAAAAATCCGTAGGTGTTAGCCTTCGGTATTATTGAAAATGGTCGTTCATGGCTATTTTCGTCTAAAATGGGGGTTGTGTGGCCATTGATCATCGACCAGAGGCTCGTACACTTTACCCACATATGTTTTCTTGCCATTGATCACATTCTTGGATTTCTGGTGGAGACCATTTCTTGGTCAAAAATCCGTACGTGTTAGCCTTCGGTATTATTGAAAATGGTCATTCATGGCTATTTTCGACAAAAATGGGGGTTGTGTGGCCATTGATCATTGACCAGAGGCTCATAAACCTCACCCCACATATGTTCCCTTGCCATAGATCACATTCTTTGATTTCTGGTGGAGACCATTTCTTAGTCAAAAATCCGAATGTGTTAGCCTTCGGTACTATTGAAAATGGTCGTTCATGGCTATCTTCGACAAAAATAAGGGTTGTGTGGCCATTGATATTTGACCAGAGGCTCATACACCTCACTACAAATATGTTTCCTTGCCATAGATCACATTCTTGGATTTATGGTGGAGACCATTTCTTGGTCAAAAATCTGTGAGTGTTAGCCTTCAACTTCATTGAAAATGGTCGTTCATGGCTATTTTCGACAAAAATGGGGGTTGTGTGGCCATTGATCATCGACCAGAGGCTCGTACACCTCACCCCACATATGTTTCCTTGCCATAGATCACATTCTTGGATTTCTGGTGGAGACCATTTCTTGGGCAAAAATCTGAATGTGTTAGCCTTCGGTATTATTGAAAATGGTCATTCATGGCTATTTTCGAGAAAAATGGGGGTTGTTTGGCCATTGATCTTCGACCAGAGGCTCATACACCTCACTACACATATGTTTCCTTGCCATAGATCACATTCTTAGATTTATGGTGGAGACCATTTCTTGGTCAAAATTCCGGAGGTGTTAGCCTTTAGTGTCATTGAAAATGGTCGTTCATGGCTATTTTCGACAAAAATGGGGGTTGTGTGGCCATTGATCATCGACCAGAGGCTCGTACACCTCACCCCACATATGTTTCCTTGCCATAGATCACATTCTTGGATTTCTGGTGGAGACCATTTCTTGGTCAAAAATCCATACGTGTTAGCCTTGTGTATTATTGAAAATGGTCGTTGATTGCTACTTTAGACAAAAATGGGCGTTGTGTGGCCATTGATCATCGACCAGAGGCCCATACACCTCACCCCACATTTGTTTCCTTGCCATAGATCACATTCTTGGATTTATGGTGGAGACCAATTCTTGGTCAAAAATCCGTAGGTGTTAGCCTTCAGTGTCATTGAAAATGGTCGTTCATGGCTATTTTCGACAAAAATGGGGGTTGTGTGGCCATTGATCATCGACCAGAGGCTCATACACCTCAACCCACATATGTTTCCTTTCCATAGATCACATTTTGGATTTCTAGTGGAGAACATTTCTTGGTCAAATATCCGTAGGTGTTAGCCTTCGGTATTCTTGAAAATGGTCGTTCATGGCTATTTTCGACAAAAATGGGGGTTGTGTGGCCATTGATCATCGCCCAGAGGCTCATACACCTCACCCCACGTATGTTTCCTTGCCATAGATCACATTCTTGGATTTCTGGTGGAGACCATTTCTTGGTCAAAAATCCGTAGGTGTTAGCCTTCGGTATTATTGAAAATGGTCGTTCATGGCTATTTTCATCAAAAATAGGGGTTGTGTGGCCATTTATCATCGACCAGAGGCTCGTACACCTCACCTCACTTATGTTTCCTTGCCATAGATCACATTCTTGGATTTATGGTGGAGACCATTTCTTGGTCAAAAATCCGTACGTGTTAGCCTTCCGTGTCATTGAATATGGTCGTTCATGGCTATTTTCGTCTAAAATGGGGGTTGTGTGGCCATTGATCATCGACCAGAGGCTCGTACACTTTACCCCACATATGTTTTCTTGTCGTTGATCACATTCTTGGATTTCTGGTGGAGACCATTTCTTTGTCAAGAATCCGTTCGTGTTAGCCTTCGGTATTATTGAAAATGGTCGTTCATGGCTATTTTCGACAAAAATGGGGGTTGTGTGGCCATTGATCATCGACCAGAGGCTCATACACCTCAACACACATATGTTTCCTTTCCATAGATCACATTTTGGATTTCTAGTGGAGAACATTTCTTGGTCAAAAATCCGTAGGTGTTAGCCTTCGGTATTCTTGAAAATGGTCGTTCATGGCTATTTTCGACAAAAATGGGGGTTGTGTGGCCATTGATCATCGCCCAGAGGCTCATACACCTCACCCCACGTATGTTTCCTTGCCATAGATCACATTCTTGGATTTCTGGTGGAGACCATTTCTTGGTCAAAAATCCGTAGGTGTTAGCCTTCGGTATTATTGAAAATGGTCGTTCATGGCTATTTTCATCAAAAATAGGGGTTGTGTGGCCATTTATCATCGACCAGAGGCTCGTACACCTCACCTCACTTATGTTTCCTTGCCATAGATCACATTCTTGGATTTATGGTGGAGACCATTTCTTGGTCAAAAATCCGTACGTGTTAGCCTTCCGTGTCATTGAATATGGTCGTTCATGGCTATTTTCGTCTAAAATGGGGGTTGTGTGTCCATTGATCATCGACCAGAGGCTCGTACACTTTACCCCACATATGTTTTCTTGTCGTTGATCACATTCTTGGATTTCTGGTGGAGACCATTTCTTTGTCAAGAATCCGTTCGTGTTAGCCTTCGGTATTATTGAAAATGGTCGTTCATGGCTATTTTCGTCTAAAATGGGGGTTGTGTGGCCATTTATCATCGACCAGAGGCTTGTACATCTCACCCCATATATGTTTCCTTGCCATAGATCACATTCTTGGATTTCTGGTGGAGACCATTTCTGGTGTTATTGAAAATGGTCATTCATGGTGATTTTCGACAAAAATGGGGATTGTGTGGCCATTGATCATCGACCAGAGGCTCATAAACCTCACCCCACATATGTTTCCTTGCCATAGATCACATTCTTTGATTTCTGGTGGAGACCATTTCTTGGCCAAAAATCCGAATGTGTTAGCCTTCGGTACTATTGAAAATGGTCGTTCATGGCTATTTCGACTAAAATAAGTGTTGTGTGGCCATTGATATTCGACCAGAGGCTCATACACCTCACTACAAATATGTTTCCTTGCCATAGATCACATTCTTGGATTTATGGTGGATACCATTTCTTGGTCAAAAATCCGTGAGTGTTAGCCTTCAGTGTCATTGATAATGGTCGTTCATGGCTATTTTCGACAAAAATGGGGGTTGTGTGGCCATTGATCATCGACCAGAGACTCGTACACCTCACCCCACATATGTTTCCTTGCCATAGATCACATTCTTGGATTTCTGGTGGAGACCATTTCTTGGGCAAAAATCTGAATGTGTTAGCCTTCGGTATTATTGAAAATGGTCATTCATGGCTATTTTCGACAAAAATGGGTGTTGTGGCCATTGATCTTCGACCAGAGGCTCATACACCTCACTACACATATGTTTGCTTGCCATAGATCACATTCTTGGATTTATGGTGGAGACCATTTCTTGGTCAAAATTCCGGAGGTGTTAGCCTTCAGTGTCATTGAAAATGGTCGTTCATGGCTATTTTCGACAAAAATGGGGGTTGTGTGGCCATTGATCATCGACCAGAGGCTCGTACACCTCACCCCACATATGTTTCCTTGCCATAGATCACATTCTCGGATTTCTGGTGGAGACATTTCTTGGTCAAAAATCCATACGTGTTAGCCTTCGGTATTATTGAAAATGGTCGTTGATCGCTATTTTCGACAAAAATGGGCGTTGTGTGGCCATTGATCATCGGCCAGAGGCCCATACACCTCACCCCACATATGTTTCCTTGCCATAGATCACATTCTTGGATTTATGGTGGTGACCATTTCTTGGTCAAAAATCCGTAGGTGTTAGCCTTCAGTGTCATTGAAAATGGTCGTTCATGGCTATTTTCGACAAAAATGGGGGTTGTGTGGCCATAGATCATCGACCAGAGGCTCATACACCTCACCCCACATATGTTTCCTTGCCATAGATCACATTTTGGATTTCTGGTGGAGAACATTTCTTGGTCAAAAATCCGTAGGTGTTAGCCTTCGGTATTATTGAAAATGGTCGTTCATGGCTATTTTCGACAAAAATGGGGGTTGTGTGGCCATTGATCATCGACCAGAGGCTCATACACCTCACCCCACATATGTTTCCTTGCCATAGATCACATTCTTGGATTTCTGGTGGAGACCATTTCTTGGTCAAAAATCCGTAGGTGTTGGCCTTTGGTATTATTGAAAATGGTCGTTCATGGCTATTTTCATAAAAAATGGGGGTTGTGTGGCCATTTATCATCGACCAGAGGCTCGTACACCTCACCTCACATATGTTTCCTTGCCATATATCACATTCTTGGATTTATGGTGGAGACCATTTCTTGGTCAAAAGTCTGTAGGTGTTAGCCTTCCGTTTCATTGAAAATGGTCGTTCATGGCTATTTTCTACAAAAATGGGGGTTGTGTGGCCATTGATCATCGATCAGAGGCTCGTACACTTTACCCCACATATGTTTTCTTGCCATTGATCACATTCTTGGATTTCTGGTGGAGACCATTTCTTGGTCAAGAATCCGTTGGTGTTAGCCTTCGGTATTATTGAAAATGGTCGTTCATGGCTATTTTCGTCTAAAATGGGGGTTGTGTGGCCATTTATCGTCGACCAGAGGCTCATGCACCTCACCCCACATATGTTTCCTTGCATAGATCTCATTCTCGGATTTCTGGTGGAGACCATTTCTTGGTCAAAAATCCATACGTGTTAGCCTTCTATATTATTGAAAATGGTCGTTGATCGCTATTTTCGACAAAAATGGGCGTTGTGTGGCCATTGATCATCGACCAGAGGCCCATACACCTCACCCCACATATGTTTCCTTGCCATAGATCACATTCTTGGATTTATGGTGGAGACCATATCTTGGTCAAAAATACGTAGGTGTTAGCCTTCGGTATTATTGAAAATGGTCGTTCATGGCTATTTTCGACAAAAATGGGGGTTATGTGGCCATTGATCTTTGACCAGAGGCTCATACACCTCACTACACATATGTTTTCTTGCCATAGATGACAATCTTGGATTTATGGTGGAGACCATTTCTTGGTCAAAAATCCATATGTGTTAGCCTTCAGTGTCATTGAAAATGGTCGTTCATGGCTATTTTCATCAGAAATAGGGGTTGTGTGGCCATTTATCATCGACCAGAGGCTCGTACACCTCACCTCACTTATGTTTCCTTGCCATAGATCACATTCTTGGATTTATGGTGGAGACCATTTCTTGGTCAAAAATCCGTACGTGTTAGCCTTCCGTGTCATTGAATATGGTCGTTCATGGCTATTTTCGTCTAAAATGGGGGTTGTGTGGCCATTGATCATCGACCAGAGGCTCGTACACTTTACCCCACATATGTTTTCTTGTCGTTGATCACATTCTTGGATTTCTGGTGGAGACCATTTCTTTGTCAAGAATCCGTTCGTGTTAGCCTTAGGTATTATTGAAAATGGTCGTTCATGGCTATTTTCGACAAAAATGGGGGTTGTGTGGCCATTGATCATCGACCAGAGGCTCATACACCTCAACCCACATATGTTTCCTTTCCATAGATCACATTTTGGATTTCTAGTGGAGAACATTTCTTGGTCAAAAATCCGTAGGTGTTAGCCTTCGGTATTCTTGAAAATGGTCGTTCATGGCTATTTTCGATAAAAATGGGGGTTGTGTGGCCATTGATCATCGCCCAGAGGCTCATACACCTCACCCCACGTATGTTTCCTTGCCATAGATCACATTCTTGGATTTCTGGTGGAGACCATTACTTGGACAAAAATCCGTAGGTGTTAGCCTTCGGTATTATTGAAAATGGTCGTTCATGGCTATTTTCATCAAAAATAGGGGTTGTGTGGCCATTTATCATCGACCAGAGGCTCGTACACCTCACCTCACTTATGTTTCCTTGCCATAGATCACATTCTTGGATTTATGGTGGAGACCATTTCTTGGTCAAAAATCCGTACGTGTTAGCCTTCCGTGTCATTGAATATGGTCGTTCATGGCTATTTTCGTCTAAAATGGGGGTTGTGTGGCCATTGATCATCGACCAGAGGCTCGTACACTTTACCCCACATATGTTTTCTTGTCGTTGATCACATTCTTGGATTTCTGGTGGAGACCATTTCTTTGTCAAGAATCCGTTCGTGTTAGCCTTCGGTATTATTGAAAATGGTCGTTCATGGCTATTTTCGTCTAAAATGGGGGTTGTGTGGCCATTTATCATCGACCAGAGGCTTGTACATCTCACCCCACATATGTTTCCTTGCCATAGATCACATTCTTGGATTTCTGGTGGAGACCATTTCTTGGTCAAAAATCCGTACATGTTAGCCTTCGGTGTTATTGAAAATGGTCATTCATGGCGATTTTCGACAAAAATGGGGATTGTGTGGCCATTGATCATCGACCAGAGGCTCATAAACCTCACCCCACATATGTTTCCTTGCCATAGATCACATTCTTTGATTTCTGGTGGAGACCATTTCTTGGCCAAAAATCCGAATGTGTTAGCCTTCGGTACTATTGAAAATGGTCGTTCATGGCTATTTTGACTAAAATAAGTGTTGTGTGGCCATTGATATTCGACCAGAGGCTCATACACCTCACTACACATATGTTTCCTTGCCATAGATCACATTCTTGGATTTATGGTGGATACCATTTCTTGGTCAAAAATCCGTGAGTGTTAGCCTTCAGTGTCATTGAAAATGGTCGTTCATGGCTATTTTCGACAAAAATGGGGGTTGTGTGGCCATTGATCATCGACCAGAGACTCGTACACCTCACCCCACATATGTTTCCTTGCCATAGATCACATTCTTGGATTTCTGGTGGAGACCATTTCTTGGGCAAAAATCTGAATGTGTTAGCCTTCGGTATTATTGAAAATGGTCATTCATGGCTATTTTCGACAAAAATGGGTGTTGTGGCCATTGATCTTCGACCAGAGGCTCATACACCTCACTACACATATGTTTGCTTGCCATAGATCACATTCTTGGATTTATGGTGGAGACCATTTCTTGGTCAAAATTCCGGAGGTGTTAGCCTTCAGTGTCATTGAAAATGGTCGTTCATGGCTATTTTCGACAAAAATGGGGGTTGTGTGGCCATTGATCATCGACCAGAGGCTCGTACACCTCACCCCACATATGTTTCCTTGCCATAGATCACATTCTCAGATTTCTGGTGGAGACCATTTCTTGGTCAAAAATCCATACGTGTTAGCCTTCGGTATTATTGAAAATGGTCGTTGATCGCTATTTTCGACAAAAATGGGCGTTGTGTGGCCATTGATCATCGGCCAGAGGCCCATACACCTCACCCCACATATGTTTCCTTGCCATAGATCACATTCTTGGATTTATGGTGGTGACCATTTCTTGGTCAAAAATCCGTAGGTGTTAGCCTTCAGTGTCATTGAAAATGGTCGTTCATGGCTATTTTCGACAAAAATGGGGGTTGTGTGGCCATAGATCATCGACCAGAGGCTCATACACCTCACCCCACATATGTTTCCTTGCCATAGATCACATTTTGGATTTCTGGTGGAGAACATTTCTTGGTCAAAAATCCGTAGGTGTTAGCCTTCGGTGTTATTGAAAATGGTCGTTCATGGCTATTTTCGACAAAAATGGGGGTTGTGTGGCCATTGATCATCGACCAGAGGCTCATACACCTCACCCCACGTATGTTTCCTTGCCATAGATCACATTCTTGGATTTCTGGTGGAGACCATTTCTTGGTCAAAATCCGTAGGTGTTGGCCTTTGGTATTATTGAAAATGGTCGTTCATGGCTATTTTCATAAAAAATGGGGGTTGTGTGGCCATTTATCATCGACCAGAGGCTCGTACACCTCACCTCACATATGTTTCCTTGCCATATATCACATTCTTGGATTTATGGTGGAGACCATTTCTTGGTCAAAAGTCTGTAGGTGTTAGCCTTCCGTTTCATTGAAAATGGTCGTTCATGGCTATTTTCGACAAAATGGGGGTTGTGTGGCCATTGATCATCGATCAGAGGCTCGTACACTTTACCCCACATATGTTTTCTTGCCATTGATCACATTCTTGGATTTCTGGTGGAGACCATTTCTTGGTCAAGAATCCGTTGGTGTTAGCCTTCGGTATTATTGAAAATGGTCGTTCATGGCTATTTTCGTCTAAAATGGGGGTTGTGTGGCCATTTATCATCGACTAGAGGCTCATACACCTCACCCCACATATGTTTCCTTGCCATAGATCACATTCTTGGATATCTGGTGGAGACCATTTCTTGGTCAAAAATCCGTACGTGTTAGCCTTCGGTATTATTGAAAATGGTCATTCATGGCTATTTTCGACAAAAATGGGGGTTGTGTGGCCATTGATCATCGACCAAAGGCTCGTACACCTCACCCCACATAAGTTTCCTTGCCATAGATCACATTCTTTGATTTCTGGTGGAGACCATTTCTTGGTCAAAAATCCGAATGTGTTAGCCTTCGGAACTATTGAAAATGGTCGTTCATGGCTATTTTCGACAAAAATGGGGGTTGTGTGGCCATTGATATTGGACCAGAGGCTCATACACCTCACTACACATATGTTTCCTTGCCATAGATCACATTCTTGGATTTATGGTGGAGACCATTTCTTGGTCAAAAATCCGTAGGTGTTAGCCTTCAGTGTCATTGAAAATGGTCGTTCATGGCTACTTTCGACAAAAATTAGGGTTGTGTGGCCATTGATCGTCGACCAGAGGCTCATACACCTCACCCCACATATGTTTCCTTGCTGTAGATCACATTCTTGGATTTCTGGTGGAGACCATTTCTTCGTCAAAAATCCGTAGGTGTTAGCCTTCGGTATTATTGAAAATGGTCGTTCAAGGCTATTTTCGACAAAAATGGGAGTTGTGTGGCCATTGATCATTGACCAGAGGCTCATACACCTCACCCCACATATGTTTCCTTGCCATAGATCACATTCTTGGATTTCTGGTGGAGACCATTTCTTGTTCAAAAATTCGTACGTGTTAGCCTTCGGTATTATTGAAAATGGTCGTTCATGGCTATTTTCGGCAAAATGGGGGTTGTGTGGCCATTGATCATCAACCAGAGGCTCCTACACCTCACCCCACATATGTTTCCTTGCCATAGATCACATTCTTGGATTTCTAGTGGAGACCATTTCTTGGGCAAAAATCCGAATGTCCTTTGGTATTTTTGAAAATGGTCATTCATGGCTATTTTCGACAAAAATGGCGGTTGTGTGGCCATTGATCTTCGACCAGAGGCTCATACACCTCACTACACATATGTTTCCTTGCCATAGATCACATTCTTGGATTTATGGTGGAGACCATTTCTTGGTCAAAAATCCGTAGGTGTTAGCCTTCAGTGTCATTGAAAATGGTCGTTCATGGCTATTTTCGACAAAAATTAGGGTTGTGTGGCCATTGATCGTCGACTAGAGGCTCATACACCTCACCCCACATATGTTTCCTTGCCGTAGATCACATTCTTGGATTTCTGGTGGAGACCATTTCTTGGTCAAAAATCCGTAGGTGTTAGCCTTCGGTATTATTGAAAATGGTCATTCATGGCTATTTTCGACAAAAATGGGGGTTGTGTGGCCATTGATCATCGACTAGAAGCTCATACACCTCACCCTACATATGTTTCCTTGCCATAGATCACATTCTCGGATTTCTGGTGGAGACCATTTCTTGGTCAAAAATCCGTAGGTCTTAGCCTCTAGTATTATTGAAAATGGTCGCTCATGGCTATTTTCATAAACAATGGGGGTTGTGTGGCCATTTATCATCGACTAGAGGCTCATAAACCTCACCCCACATATGTTTCCTTGCCATAGATCACATTCTTGGATTTCTGGTGGAGACCATTTCTTGGTCAAAAACTCGTACGTGTTAGCCTTCGGTATTATTGAAAATGGTCGTTCATGGCTATTTTCGGCAAAATGGGGGTTGTGTGACCATTGATCATCGACAAGAGGCTCGTACACCTCACCCCACATATGTTTCCTTGCCATAGATCACATTCTTGGATTTCTGGTGGAGACCATTTCTTGGGCAAAAATCCGAATGTGTTAGCCTTTGGGATTTTTGAAAATGGTCATTCATGGCTATTTTCGACAAAAAATGGGGGTTGTGTGGCCATTGATCTTCGACCAGAGGCTCATACACCTCACTACACATATGTTTCCTTGCCATAGATCACAATCTTCGATTTATGGTGGAGACCATTTCTTGGTCAAAAATCCGTAGGTGTTAGCCTTCAGTGTCATTGAAAATGGTCATTCATGGCTATTTTCGACAAAAATTAGGGTTGTGTGGCCATTGATCGTCGACCAGAGGCTCATACACCTCACCCCACATATGTTTCCTTGCCGTAGATCACATTCTAGGATTTCTGGTGGAGACCATTTCTTGGTCAAAAATCCGTAGGTGTTAGCCTTCGGTATTATTGAAAATGGTCGTTCATGGCTATTTTCGACAAAAATGGGGGTTGTGTGGCCATTGATCATCGACTAGAGGCTCATACACCTCACCCCACATATGTTTCCTTGCCATAGATCACATTCTTGGATTTCTGGTGCAGACCATTTCTTGGTCAAAAATCCGTAGGTCTTAGCCTCTAGTATTATTGAAAATGGTCGCTCATGGCTATTTTCATAAAAAATGGGGGTTGTGTGGCCATTTATCATCGACTAGAGGCTCATAAACCTCACCCCACATATGTTTCCTTGCCATAGATCACATTCTTGGATTTCTGGTGGAGACCATTTCTTGGTCAAAAACTCGTACGTGTTAGCCTTCGGTATTATTGAAAATGGTCGTTCATGGCTATTTTCGGCAAAATGGGGGTTGTGTGGCCATTGATCATCGACAAGAGGCTCGTACACCTCACCCCACATATGTTTCCTTGCCATAGATCACATTCTTGGATTTCTGGTGGAGACCATTTCTTGGGCAAAAATCCGAATGTGTTAGCCTTTGGGATTTTTGAAAATGGTCATTCATGGCTATTTTCGACAAAAAATGGGGGTTGTGTGGCCATTGATCTTCGACCAGAGGCTCATACACCTCACTACACATATGTTTCCTTGCCATAGATCACATTCTTCGATTTATGGTGGAGACCATTTCTTGGTCAAAAATCCGTAGGTGTTAGCCTTCAGTGTCATTGAAAATGGTCATTCATGGCTATTTTCGACAAAAATTAGGGTTGTGTGGCCATTGATCGTCGACCAGAGGCTCATACACCTCACCCCACATATGTTTCCTTGCCGTAGATCACATTCTAGGATTTCTGGTGGAGACCATTTCTTGGTCAAAAATCCGTAGGTGTTAGCCTTCGGTATTATTGAAAATGGTCGTTCATGGCTATTTTCGACAAAAATGGGGGTTGTGTGGCCATTGATCATCGACTAGAGGCTCATACACCTCACCCCACATATGTTTCCTTGCCATATATCACATTCTTGGATTTCTGGTGGAGACCATTTCTTGGTCAAAAATCCGTAGGTCTTAGCCTCTAGTATTATTGAAAATGGTCGCTCATGGCTATTTTCATAAAAAATGGGGGTTGTGTGGCCATTTATCATCGACTAGAGGCTCATAAACCTCACCCCACATATGTTTCCTTGCCATAGATCACATTCTTGGATTTTCTGGTGGAGACCATTTCTTGGTCAAAAACTCGTACGTGTTAGCCTTCGGTATTATTGAAAATGGTCGTTCATGGCTATTTTCGGCAAAATGGTGGTTGTGTGGCCATTGATCATCGACCAGAGGCTCGTACACCTCACCCACATATGTTTCCTTGCCATTGATCACATTCTTGTATTTCTGGTGGAGACCATTTCTTGGGCAAAAATCCGAATGTGTTAGCCTTTGGTATTTTTGAAAATGGTCATTCATGGCTATTTTCGACAAAAATGGGGGTTGTGTGGCAATTGATCTTCGACCAGAGGCTCATACACCTCACTACACATATGTTTCCTTGCCATAGATCACATTCTTGGATTTATGGTGGAGACCATTTCTTGGTCAAAAATCCGTAGGTGTTAGCCTTCAGTGTCATTGAAAATGGTCGTTCATGGCTCTTTTTGACAAAAATTAGGGTTGTGTGGCCATTGATCGTCGACTAGAGGCTCATACACCTCACCCCACATATGTTTCCTTGCCGTAGATCACATTCTTGGATTTCTGGTGGAGACCATTTCTTGGTCAAAAATTCGTAGGTGTTAGCCTTCGGTATTATTGAAAATGGTCGTTCATGGCTATTTTCGACAAAAATGGGGGTTGTGTGGCCTGTTGGGGACTTGTTCTCAAATGCTATGAATTAAGAAGAAGGCAACAAAAAATGTTAAATGTTAATATCCTTCGCGCTTCGAAGGATTATTTCTCTCAGGATATAATGATTTTCGGATGAAGGTTATGAAGGACATACCTTCATCAGCATAAAAAATAATAATGAAGAAGGAATCATATGAAACATATAAGTATTATTGATAACTCATTTCTGTTTTATTATAATGGATAAATAGAAATGATATCAAATTACAGATGTACCTTCAGCTTGTAAGAAGGTAAAAGTACAAGTGTGACGCAAAAGCCAGTGCCAAATCAGCGTGAACAGTACGGGGATGCTGTTCACCTATTTATAGGCATGGGTCGCAGCCCATACAAAATTACATTAATGCCCTTTACATTTATCAATAACTCTATGATAATTCTTCGAGGTCTAATCTGGTTTTTCATCTTTAAGTCGGTTTCCTTTTCCGCCGTTCTCCCGAAGCTCTTCTACACACAGCTTTGGCTCTGCGCCAACCTTCGTGTTCCTTGTGCTTCTTCATACTGTGGCTCTGATCCAAGTCCGAAGATACCTGTTAATGTACTTTACTCCAGAAACATTGTTAAATCATGTTTTTGAGGACCTTCGGAAGCCGAAGGCCCCCAACAGTAGCCCCTCGCAATATTAATTTGTTAGAATAATAAATTCAGATTGCGAAATGGACGAAGGCTATGAGCCGAAGGTCCGAAAAAACACCTTCCTCTTGCTAGAATAGCAACAGTCATTGGCAAATGGGACCCTCTAGTCTCCGACATAATGGGTTTATAAATAGGGGCTCACCACAAATTATTTGGCACGCTCTCCTGCCATCTTTTTTGCCTGCTCAAAAAGCTTTCTGCCCACAAATATTTGATTTTCTCCTTAGTTTTAAGCTTCGGAAACAAGAGGCAAGAATTCCGAAGAGATGTCTGAGGAGAAGAAGGTTGCTGCCGAAACGAAGCTGAGCCTTTCTGAAGAGATGCATCTGGGTTTTCTTGAGTCAATAGCGAAGACGAACACGGAGAAGATTACAAGAGAGATTTTAGAAGGTTTATCTGAAGATACTGGTGATAGTGACAGTTATGACGCAGATAGTGGGGGTGAAGATTCCGAAGATCGGCCATGGCGACCAAGCCATTCAGTCTTCGGGAAATCAACTGTCGGGGATAGTCACCTTGAAAACATGAAGGGGAGATATTTTCGGGATATGTCTATTGTAAGAGCAGATGCCGGAGAAAAAACTGTGCCGACTCCCGGAGATGATGAAGTTGTTATTTTCCGAAGCTTTCTGAAAGCTGGGCTACGATTCCCTCTAAGCAGATTCGTGGTGGAAGTTCTGAAAATATATCAAGTTTACCTTCATCAACTTACCCCTGAAGCAATAATAAGAATGGGAATCTTCGTCTGGGCTGTGAAGAGTCAGAGCCTAGAGCCAAGTGCAAAAAGTTTTTGCAATATTCATGAGTTGTTATACGAAACGAAACCTTGGGGTAAAGAGCAATATCATAACAACTTTGGTTGCTACAGCTTCGGCGCTCGATCTGGGTCAAGCTACCCCGTGCCCACCTTTCGCAAGAGATGGCCCGGAGAATGGATGAAAGAATGGTTCTATGTAAAAAATGATTTGAAGGTTCGAGAGGATATTAAGGATGCATCATGTGCCCCATCTGGCAGCGCTTCGGACTCCGGAAACCGAAGGTAGAAATGGATGAAGCACCGAAGAATGCCAACGAGCCTTCGGCGTAGTCTGCGCCTTTATTGGGATAAGGGATTTGATACAAGAACACATTGCCTTCAAAGTATGGCCTCTTGCAGATAATTGGGAAATGCCGAAAGAAACCGTTAAAGAAACTGACGAAGGTGGGCTAGTCAGGCTGAAGTATACATTCAAGTATGGAGACAAATTCGTTGAACCAGATGATGATTGGTTAAAGAGCATTGAAACTGTAAGTGATGAATTGCTTGGGGCATATTCGAAGGCCGAAGATACTGCAATGTCAGCAGCCTTCGGAGGCCGAAGAAAGAAAAGACTGAACCGAGTTTTTGATGCAATTGGGTTCGTGTACCCCGACTACCATTATCCGGTACGAGGGCAGAAAAGGAAAGGTACGGTTTCTGCGAAAGGAACTGCTTCAGCTGCTCCTAGCGAGCCAGCGCCGAAGAGAAAAAGGGTGAAAGTTCTCACACACCGGCCACGTTACATTGAACTAGCTGTGGGGGATAGATATCCCCTGGATCCACTAAAGAAGTAAAAGACCTCACGAAAGGCCCAAGGGCCCAGTAATTCGTAAGGACTTTCTTTCGTGGGCCTAGGGAAAGACAACCAACAAAGAAGACGTGAGACTGATTAGTGCAAACACAGGCGGCCCACAACGTCGAACGAATGAATCACAACAGAGACCCGACCTTCCCGCGCTGAAGCCCCCATGCAATGGAGCCATGCGAGGATAAGTCGGCGAGGGTTACGTAGGGATAAACTCAAGAGGTTCACTACCTTTCAGCTACTTGTTGTTATCATATCCACGTGTACTGCCCCACGGTCGAGTATATAAGGCCTAGGGGGCACCCCTTCAGATCGATCGACCCTGTTCTACTTTGCCACCCACAAAAACTCTCTGCAGAGAATCCTCTTGTAACCACGCTCATATACTCACCAGGACGTAGGGTGTTACGCACTTCTAAGCGGACCGAACCTGCAAATCTTGTCCATTGTCCCTCGTGCGATCGGCACGAACCATTTTGCTACAGTCGTTGACACCGTCCTACTCCTAAAAACACCTTGAGGGGCAACCCCGGGTGTGCGGTCGGACCCAAAACACCGACAGCTGGCGCGCGAGGTAGGGGGTGTGTCGACGATCCAAGCTAGCTCAATGGCCGTCACCTTCCACAGCAAGATCGCCGTGCGTCCCGGATCCATATTCTGCTTCGGAACAATCTCATCCGTGGCGGACGAAGAAGGAATTCTACACCGCCTCGCGGATCTGCCGGAACGGAAGTCTCCTCCAACAAACTCCGAAAATGCTGGAAAGACGCTACCTCCGACTCTTCGAAAAAAGATCGTCTCCGGGAAGGCTGGAGCTAGAAGCTCGCTGACCCGGAAGACTCCACTGTCTACTTCCCTGACGAAAGAATGGACATGGGTCGTGAGAAAGAAGGAGATCAGGGAGAAGCCAGTCGTTCTTCCCGTTCCTCCGACCTCAAAGGAGAACGGAAAGAAAGTCGCCGCGGCAGCAATACCGTTCTACCCCGACGTCCTCTTCATCGGGAGAGCAGAGTCGCCCGCCGTCTCCGACGATGAACCGACCGCGCCCGGAGAAGAACCGCCTCAGCGAGAATCCCGCCGACGAAGGAACCGACGCAGGAACGTTCGACGACATCACGCAGCTGGAGAACGGGATCCGGAGCAGCCTGTCTCGCGAGACGAGGTCTCAGAGATAGGGGAAACTCCGGAAGAACGCGTCTTCAGGGAACGAAGGAACTCCCGACGACGTGATCGCTGTCGGGCTCAGGAGCAAGCCGAGCAAGATGCAAGGCAACGACGCGAGAATCCGCTCTTCGGGCGCAACTTGAACCCCGACTTCGCCCGAGCTATGAACACGCCGAGCGAAGTCGGAGGCGTCCTAGCCCGGATAGCTGACGGACTTCCTCGGACTCCCGACGCCGAGGGATACCGACGCCTGTTCACCCAAGCAGCCAACCATCTTCTACCGCTCGCTCACCCGCCGAACGATTTGCGGCACACCATCAACAGTCGCCGAGACGCGCGAAGCTCTATCAACGCTTCGCGCGAGCGGCGGCATGAGAACGAAATTCGCCGTCGGGAGGAATATGACCGAGATCATGGCTTCCCGACTCAAAGCCAAGCCACTAGGACTGAGTCGGCAACAGCTTCAACTGGCGGTACCACCCGGGGACGGTCGAGGAACCATCACCACCACTCCCCTCCCCGGGACAGACATCATCCCCGACGACAGGAGGACACGTGTGGAGTATCCGCCCTTACTCCGCGCCTTAGGGCCATCCAATGGCCTCCCAACTTCAAGGTATCCAATGTCGACAAATATGAACCTAAGCAGGATCCAGGGGGTTGGCTGGCCGTCTACACCACCGCTGCTCGGGCTGCCGGGGCATCCGAAGACGTCATGACTGCGTATCTGCCCATCGTCCTCGGGCAAGACGCGCTGCAGTGGCTACGACATCTACCCCGACACTGCATCGACGACTGGGGAGACTTCAGTCGACGTTTCACCGCCAACTTCCAGTCTCTCTCCGACAAGCCAGCGCAACCATGGGACCTCAAATCCATCAAGCGCCGGGGGGATGAGACTCTCCGGTCATACCTTAAAAGGTTCCAGACCATGAGAAACCGCATCCCCGAGGTCACGGAGGCGGCCGTGATCGAGGACTTCTACAGAGGATCTAACGACTCGGCTTTCGTCCGAGCCATACTGCAAAAGGCGCCGACTACCTCCGAGGAGCTGTTCCGGGAAGCCGACCTCTACATCACCGTTGACGAGCGGGCCCAGGACCTCATCGGAGGAGCAAAGCCCGCACCGGCAGCACCGCGACGCGACGCGAACCAGCCGCCCGACAAACGCTGGGAGAAGAGGCCTCGCGAAGAGGTACACGCCGCCGGACCACCCGCCTCTCGCGCCCGAGGAGGACCTCGTGGAGGCGAACGCACGTTGGACGACATCCTCGACGCCCAGTGCCCGTACCACAAGGATATGCGCCACACTCTCCGCAACTGCCGGGATTTCAAGCACTCCGTCGGGCATGGTCGACCCTTCCAACCTCTACCACCTCCTCCGCCGAGGGGAGGACCAGATGAACCACGACAGCCCCATCAGCCGGAGGAGGGGGGAGGAGGAGCCTTCCCGCGCGTTGACAGGGAGGTCAACGTCATCTTCGGCGGACATGGGACGCAGGAGAACAAGAGACAACAAAAGCTCAACGACCGCCAGATACTGGTGGCGACCACCGGCCCTCCCGCCCCGTACCGGTGGTCGGAGCACCCAATCACGTTCACTCGGGCGGATCAATGGCTCAACTTCGACCACCCGGGCAAATACCCGCTCCTCGTCGATCCGGTGATCCGAGAGAGCCGGGTGAAGAAGGTGCTAGTGGACGGGGGGAGCAGCATCAACGTCACCTTCCCCCGTACGCTCCAAGGCTTGGGAGTTCACCTCAGAGAGCTCCACGAGTCAGACACTCCTTTCTTCGGCATCGTGCCGACGGAAGGGGAATACCCGCTGGGCCACATCTACATGCCGGTCACCTTCGGGACTCCGGATAACTACAGAACCGAGTTCCTGAGGTTCGAGGTGGCGAACTTCGACTGCGGGTACAACGCCATCATCGGGAGGCCGGGGCTGGCCAAATTCATGGCCATCCCACACTATACGTACATGATACTGAAGATGCCAGGGCCGCAAGGAATCATAACTGTACGCGCCGACTTCCAAGGCGCCGCAGAATGTTTCCGAGTGGCCATCCAAGCAGCCCTCACCACCAAGCCGTCAGCGGTTCCTTCTACACCGGCGAACTCTAAGCCTGAAGAAGACCTCGCCGTGCCGGCAAACGAAGCTCAGGCCGCGACCTCTATGCGGCCGACTGAGGACACCAAGCGGATCAACTTGGGATTTGCTGATGAGCGCAAGGCGGCCATCATCAGCTCCAGTTTAAATGACAAATAGGAAAGCGCGCTCGTCCAATTCCTGCAAGATAACCGAGATGTATTCGCATGGCAACCTGCGGATATGCCGGGAGTCCCGAGGGAGTTGGCCGAGCACAAATTGAAAGTCTATCCTCAGGCGAGGCCGATCCGGCAAAAGCTGCGTCGTTTCACGCCCGACAAGAGAGAGGCCATTCGTGCCGAGTTAGCCCGCTTGGTCGCGGCCGGATTTATTAGAGAAGTATTACACCCCGAGTGGTTAGCCAATCCTGTTCTTGTACTCAAAAAGAATAAAGTGGATTGGCGCATGTGCGTCGACTATACTGATCTCAACAAACACTATCCGAAGGATCCCTTCGGGCTCCCGAGGATAGATCAGGTGGTGGATTCCACCGCTGGATGTGCGATGATGTCTTTCTTAGATTGCTATTCCGGGTATCATCAGATTAGTTTGGCAAAAGAATACGAGAAAAAAACGGCGTTCATCACCCCGTTTGGTGCTTTCTGTTATACCTCCATGCCGTTCGGCCTCAAAAACGCTGGAGCGACTTATCAGAGAGCTATTCAAACATGCTTAGCCGATCACTGGGGCAAGCATGTGGAGGCTTACGTAGATGACGTGGTGATTAAAACGGAGAATCCGGAAAACTTCATCGAAGACTTACAGCTGGTTTTCAACAGCCTGAGAAGATATAGATGGAAGCTCAATCCTGAGAAATGCGTCTTCGGGGTACCAGCAGGAAAGTTACTCGGATTTATTGTCAGCCACCGGGGAATTGAAGCTAATCCAGATAAGATTGAAGCTATCATGAAGATGGAAGCCCCTCGATCGCAAAAGAAGGTTCAACGACTCACTGGATGTATGGCAGCCCTGAGCAGATTTATATCCAGGCTGGGAGAAAAAGGTTTGCCATTTACAAGCTACTCAAGAAGGTGGATAAGTTTCAATGGACTTCAGAGGCACAAGAAGCTCTAGACGCACTGAAGAAATTCTTGACAACACCACCAGTGCTGAAACCACCCCAGCGAGCTACGCCGACTCAACCAGCTGAAGATCTGCTGCTGTATATCTCTTGCACGACTCACGTGGTAAGCACCGCGTTAGTAGTCGAGCGAGTGGAAGAAGGGCATGCCTACCCGGTACAACATCCTGTCTACTTCATCAGTGAGGTTCTAGGCCCATCGAAGAAAAAGTATCCTCAAGTTCAGAAGCTATTATATGCAGTACTTCTGACTGCCCGCAAGTTGCGTCACTACTTTGACGACCACAAAGTCATAGTAGTTACTGGTTTTCCAATAGGGGATATTCTTCACAACAAGGAAGCCATTGGCCGAATAGCCAAGTGGGCTTGCGAGTTGGGATCCCATGATATCGAGTTCCGACCTCGCACTGCCATCAAAACTCAAGCACTGGTCGATTTCGTATCAGAGTGGACAGAACAGCAAGTTCCAGACAATCCAGAAACGGCAGAAGTATGGCAAATGTATTTTGATGGCTCGTTGAAGCTGCAGGGAGCAGGAGCAGGGATTTTCTTCACTGCACCTGGAGGCGAACACCTCAAGTACGCCCTTCAGTTGCTATTCCCGGCCTCTAACAATGCAGCCGAGTACGAAGCTTTGATACACGGATTAAACATCGCCATATCATTGGGCATCAAGAGATTGATGGTATACGGAGATTCTCTGGTAGTCATCAGTCAGATAAACAAGGAATGGGATTGTTCAAATGATTCAATGGGAAAATACTGCGCCGCCGTCCGAAAACTAGAAGATAAATTCGAAGGTCTGGAGTTTCATCATATAGAAAGAGATCGGAACACGGCGGCCGATGTACTGTCCAAGCTCGGATCCGGTCGGAATCAGGTCCCGCCCGGGGTCTTCGTACAAGAAATTCTCCAGCCGAGCGTCTCGACGGATCAAATAGAAGAATGCAACATCATAGATCAACCCGAGTCAGAGTCTGACGACTGGAGGCAACCAATTATTAAGTATATAAAGAATGAAGAAGAACCAGATGACAAGAACTCGGCAGAGCGCATTGCCAGACAATCAGCTCACTATACACTCATTGGGGAGGTATTATACAGAAGGGGTGTGTCAGGCGTCCTCATGAAATGCGTTCTCCCGTCCACCGGGAAGCAACTTCTGGAGGAAGTCCATGCAGGGCAGTGCGGAGTACATGCAGCATCCAGAACATTAGTCGGGAAGGTTTTCAGGTCAGGATTCTATTGGCCGACGGCGAAGAACGATGCAGCCGAGTTAGTTCAGAGATGCGAAGCTTGCCAATACTTGTCAAAGCAACAGCACATGCCAGCACAGCAACTACAGACCATACCAGTAACCTGGCCTTTCGCATGCTGGGGATTGGATATGATTGGACCTTTCAAGAAAGCTCAAGGGGGATATACTCATGTATTGGTGGCGATTGACAAATTCACTAAATGGATAGAGTTCAAGCCCATTGCTTCTTTAACCTCTGCTAAGGCCGTGGAATTCATACAAGACATAATATTCAGATTCGGGATACCAAACAGTATCATCACTGACTTGGGATCCAACTTCACCAGTTCAGAATTCTTTGACTTCTGCGAGCAAAAGAGCATTCAGATCAAGTACGCATCTGTAGCACATCCAAGAGCCAACGGGCAGGTTGAGCGAGCCAACGGAATGATATTGGAGGCACTCAGGAAAAGGGTCTTCGATAAGAATGAAAAATTCGCAGGAAAGTGGATAAGAGAATTGCCTTATGTTGTTTGGAGCCTAAGAACCCAACCTAGCCGAGCCCTGCATGGAAACACTCCTTTTTTCATGGTCTATGGATCGGAGGCAGTGCTACCTGCTGATCTCAAGTCTGGGGCGCCAAAGTTGATCTTCGGAAGCATAGCAGAAGCTGAGGCCACCAGGTTGGAGGACATTGATGTACTTGAGGAAGAACGGCTGAATGTGGTAATCCAATCAGCACGGTACCAGCAGACTCTAAGGCGCTATCACGACAAGGCTGTGCGACAACGGTTCTTTTCAGTAGGAGACCTCGTCCTCCGCCGAATTCTAACGGGAGAGGGACGACACAAGTTATCACCCTTATGGGAAGGACCCTTCATAGTAGCAGAAGTCACTCGGCCCGGATCATATCGCCTCACTCAGATGGATGGCACAGAAGTTGGGAACTCCTGGAACATAGAGCACCTCAGAAAATTTTATCCCTAGCTGTATTTCAAAACTGCTGGGGCGACAATGTATTCTGTAAGGTGGAAACATGTCGTCAATAAAGAGAGATTTCAAAGATACTCGGCTCGTTTACGATTGACTTGCATTCTTACTTAACTTGGGGTGACCACTATGCCCTACAAACGGAGCAATCGACTTAAGTCGGCAACGACTTAAGGCGGTGCGACATGCTCACGCTTACTTAACTTGGGGTGACCACTATGCCCTACAAACGGAGCAATCGACTTAAGTCGGCAACGACTTAAGGCGGTGCGACATGCTCACGCTTACTTAACTTGGGGTGACCACTATGCCCTACAAACGGAGCAATCGACTTAAGTCGGCAACGACTTAAGGCGGTGCGACATGCTCACGCTTACTTAACTTGGGGTGACCACTATGCCCTACAAACGGAGCAATCGACTTAAGTCGGCAACGACTTAAGGCGGTGCGACATGCTCACGCTTACTTAACTTGGGGTGACCACTATGCCCTACAAACGGAGCAATCGACTTAAGTCGGCAACGACTTAAGGCGGTGCGACATGCTCACGCTTACTTAACTTGGGGTGACCACTATGCCCTACAAACGGAGCAATCGACTTAAGTCGGCAACGACTTAAGGCGGTGCGACATGCTCACGCTTACTTAACTCGGGGTGACTGTTGGGGACTTGTTCTCAAATGCTATGAATTAAGAACAAGGCAACATAAAATGTTAAATATTACTGTCCTTCGTCCATGAAACATTATTCCTTTAAGGATAATGGATCTGGGACGAAGGTTGATGAGAATATTATTACGAAGCTGAACCTTCGTAATAAACTTTCAATAACCATTGTATAATAATGTAAAATAAAAGGTATAAAATGAACGAATCACAGATGCAATATATTATATTTACTTAATATAATGAATCATTATATACAATGATACCTATGCCTTGGCAAAGATTGAATTCCGAGAGAGGCGATTGCAAAATCCAGAATGCGTGAACAGTAACGGAATACTGTTCACTATTTATAGGCACAGGACGCAGCCTGTGAGAAATTACAAGTATGCCCATTACAAAAACTTACAACATTGACTCAGACCTTTATGGACTTAAAGGTCATTCTACCTTTAAGTCGGTTTATAATGCCGAAGCTTCACGAAGAAGAACCTTCGGCTATCCTATGCAAACAGCTTCAGCCGAGGACCACTTCTTCTTATAAGACCTTCGGCGTCGAAGCATAGACCCAACAGTAGCCCCTTTCGCGGTGCTAGATCGTTTTTCGTAACGAGCTTGATCCGTGAAAAAAAAAGTTTCTTAGGCTTCGGAGCGCCGAAGGTCCAAAAACACCTTCCCTGAGCTCGTTGTCGAGAAACGATTCAATCTCCCTGCGTGTATCGGCCCCACGTTACAGAGTTACTGTTCGGTCTCCGCGGTCCACCGTACAGCGAGTGCGAGCGGGTGTCCGCCTGGTGTAAAACTTCTGGCGCTTCACCTTCTTACCTGCAGCACTATATAAACAGACGAGTAGGTGTGAAGTTACCACAGCATTTACTGCTATTTGTACTGTTTTGCTGCCAAAATTTTTAACCGTCGCCGAAGCTTGTTCATCGGAATCGAACGAAGCTCCAGCCTGAAACCTGCTTCGGAGGAAGAAAGTATTAAAAATTTCGCAAGTTCATAGTTAGATGGCCAGAGTGCGTTCTACTGCCAGGGTTGAGCGTGAGGGAGGCGAAACTGAAGCTTCGGATACTGTTCCCATCTCCGAAGCCATGCAACGCTCCGGGCTGGTAGTTTCTGAAGAGACTCCTGGTGAAGATGCAGAACAAATACAACAAGCACCTGCCGGAGTAGAAGAAGAAGTTATTGAGGAAACTGATCCCGAGGACGATTATCATATGGCCATGCCAAGTAAGCCCAGCCACTTGGACTTTGGAAAATCCACCGTTTCGAAGGCTGATCTCTCCAAAATGGTAAAGTCAGGCTTTTTCAATGAGGATCAGAAGAAGCTACTACGCTTCGGGGGAGAAGAGACTACCCCGAAGCCGGAAAAGGATGAAATTGTCATTTTTAAGAGCTTTTTAAAGGCTGGATTAAGATTCCCCCTTCACGGGATTATTGCAGAGGTGCTGAAGAGATTCGGTATCTATTTTCACCAGCTGACCCCTAACGCTATCGTTAGGCTTAGTGTTTATATTTGGGCAGTCCGAAGCCAAGCAGTGGAGCCATTTGCGGACAGCTTCTGCCGGGTTCACGAACTGCATTATCAGACGAAGGCTAGAAAGGATGGCTTGCATGATAATTTTGGTTGCTACAATTTTGCTTATCGGAAGACCACGAAGTTTCCTGTAATCAGCTATCGGAGTAAATGGGCAGCAGGGTGGAAGTCTGAGTGGTTTTATGTTAAGGTTAATGATGACAAGGAGAAACTTGTGCAAAGTCCACTCGAACTAATCTTCGGAGAAACCCGGCCTCTCTGCAACATGTCAGTAGGCGGTACCACACGAAAAGCAATGGATGAATTCAGAATTGTTGCAGAGCATATTAGTACAAGAGACCTGGTGCAGGAGTTCTTGGCTTTCCAAGTTTTTCCTAGTTTGAAAGATTGGGAAATGCCGAAGCTGAAGGGGAAAAAGAAAGAGGGTGAACTTGTGCGTTTACCTTACTATTTCAAATTTAAGAAATACTTTAAAACACCTTGCCAAGAGTGGTTGGAAACAATTGAAGCAATGTGCAATGAAATACTTGGCAACTATTCCAAAAAAGAAGATCAATTGATGACCGCAGCCTTCGGAACCCGTCCAAAACGAAGGCTAAATCGAGTACTGGATGCCTTGGGCTTTGATTACCCTGATTATGAAAACCTGAACAAAGGTGCTGGGGGTCAAAAAAGAAAAAGGATAACTGAGGCCGTAAATGAAGAAAAAGAACCATTAAAGAAGAACATTCCAAAGAAGAGGAAAACGTCTCCGAAGCAACAAATATCTGAAGCAGAAGAAACCCCCGCATCACCTTCTGCTGCTGACGTTGAGGAAATTCTGAAGGTAATGACTGAATCCTTACCTGCGAAGCTAAGTCCACTGGGTCCTCAACTGACAAAGTTTTTTCAGAAGGACAAGGAGCCCGAGAAATCGAAGAAAACAATCAAGGCAAAGAAACAAAGAATTATTACCGTGACAGAGGTGATTGACAAGACACCGCCAAGAGCTTCGGCCCAAAAAACCCAAACAGCTGCAGAGGGGGCAGATATAGAAATTGCACCTTCGGAGGCCGCAGCTGCCGAAACTGCCTCAGCTGAAGATTTGAATTTGGATAGCACAATTGAACATATTGACCAAATATTGTTAGACATGGCTGCAGAAGAAGCTACCACTGATGCCGAAGAGGCTGTGACCGCAGCGTCAAAGAAAGGAAAAGAAGTTGCTGATGAAGCTTCAGAAGACGAAGCCTTCGCGTTCCAAAACTTAGTTGGAGAGCATCTATCAAAAGCTGAAATAGAAGAGCTTAGAGAATATGCCAAATCCTGTGGATACAAACCTGGGGCACTCCTCTTCGGAGGTGTTGATGACGAGAAATTAGAGTGTATTCGAGACCAAACAGAGGCCAGAGTTATCAGTACTCTGTCCAAGAGTATTGGATTCCCGAAGCTAGAAACAGATATCAGCCGCTACCGACGACAACATGTCGTTGGTAGTTTATTTTACTCCAACTTCAAGGTGAACAACTTGTCCCCTAACTTTTATTGCTTTTAATAAGAACATGTCTGACGAAGGTTGTGTTCATATAGAGTATGCTGTTAAGCAAAGCCTTGCAAATGCAACAAGATCTTGAAGATAAAAAGCATGAAGTTATAATTGGAAATTTGGAAAACAAAATAAAGGAGCAATCAGATGCTTTTGAGAAAAAGAACTTTGAGCTCCAGGCGACCGAAGGTTTATTGGCGGAAGCTGAAGCAAAAATATCAGAACTGAATACGAAGCTTCTCCGCCAGTCTGAGCAGTTCGAACGAGAAAAACAAGAGCTTGGTGCAAAACTCGAAGCCGAAGCTCAGCAAAATTCAGATTTGAGAAAACTACTGACAAGTCTTCAAGAAAAATGCTTGAAATTTAGCAACAATTGCATTCATCGATTAAGAAAGATTTTTTACTCAGTTGGAGCCAGCAGTGAAAAATTCACCCCCTCAGCTGAAGATCTGCCGAAGACCTTCGAACATATTGAGGGGGAGATTGACAAGCTCGACGAAGTCATAGCTGGGCATGGTGACTTCTGTGCCTGGGTGGCTTCTCGGGGCACTGCTGCAGCATTTCTGAAGGCTGGCTGTGATCATGGGAAAATCGTCAACAGGCCCAACTTCACTCTATCTCCATCAATCTTAGACGACATCCCTGACCTCGCCCGAAGCATTTCAAACAGATTTGTAAAAATGATATGGACAAAAGGCGGGCGAGAAAAAGCTGGAGACGAAGCTCGAAGTCATCTCGAACCAGTAAGAAATGGTACCTTGTGCTTACCTTCTTCTTCACACTTGACTTTTACTCACAATACCTTGATTGATGTAGGATGATGAAGCTGAAGCTGAAGATGATGCTTAAAATGTACCGCCGAAGCTGAAGACTTTTGTAGCAATTTTTGTAAATACTATCAGAATGTTCTTAATGAACTTTGTACATTCCTTGTAATATATTCTTACCCTTCCACTGAAGCGCTTTGATGTGGACGAAATCAGCATTTTGAGCCAGAAGCGAAAAAACACCTTCCCTTCTTTTCGTTCACAACGAAGCATAAAAGACCACTTTTGTCGAAACTTCACTTTTGGCGCATAAAAACAACATTTCGCTTTTGCCGAAGCATAAAAACTCCTCGTATGCCGAAGCATAAAAACAACATTTCATTTTTGCCGAAGCAACCACTTATGCCGAAGCAACCACTTATGCCATGGTGATGATTATTCTACATATGCCTAGATGAATGTTTATGAATGCAAATGCTATGATGTAATGTGATGTGCAAATGAATGTTCAAACACATATCCGAAGCCATACCCTCAGCCATTATTCCCTTAGAAATAGTCACACATCAGCTCTGCATTCCCTTAGGAACGTCTTTGGAGCTTCTTCGCCTTTTACTTTCGGCGTAATCAGCGTTGACTTTTCGCTGTAAGCTCTGCATTCCCTTAGGAACGACTTTGGAGCTTCTTCGCCTTTACTTTTGGCGGAATCAGCGTTGACTTTTCGCTGTAAGCTCTGCATTCCCTTAGGAACGACTTTGGAGCTTCTTCGCCTTTACTTTTGGCGGAATCAGCGTTGACTTTTCGCTGTAAGCTCTACATTCCCTTAGGAACGACTTTGGAGCTTTTTCATCTTTACTTTTTGGCACTCGATGGTGCGCTCTCAGCTTTTACATTTACATTCTTTGGGGGATTTTGCTCTTATAAAACTAAAAAAGGAAATTACATATGTTGGCCCCATTAAAAACCTTTCTCCCCCTTTGGAAAGGAAAAGGGTGCCATGAAAGAAAAAATAAAAAATATGAAAAAATTACATCGAATTATACATAAAATCTCCGAAGCTCATCCGCATTCCAAGATCTTGGAATTTCGTTGCCGTCCATATCCTTCAATCTGTATGAACCGGGTCTTGACGAAGATGCTACTAGGAAAGGTCCGTCCCATTTCAACTGCAATTTGCCCACTGTTTCTGGGTTGGCCACTCTCCGAAGCACCAAGTGCCCTGGCTCAATATTTTTTAGCCGAACCTTTCTATCCCGCCATTTGACTGTTTCGGCTTAATATTTATTGATATTCTCCACGGCTTGCAGTCTGATCCCTTCCAAAGCATCTTTTTCTATAGAATAAGCAGCTTCGGAATCTGATTCTGCCGAAGCTACTATCCTTATTGATCCGGTTTTAGCTTCTTCTGGAGTTATTGCTTCGTCACCGAATAACAACTTGAATGGAGTGAAGCCTGTAGATCTTGATGTTGTCGTGTTGTGGCTCCACACTACTTTGGTTAACTGATCTGGCCATTTTCCCCTAGGTTGATTGAAAATTAATTTCATTATTCCTGTCATTATAATACCGTTGGCTCTTTCGACGAGCCCATTTGACTCCGGATGCCTGACCGATGCAAAATGGATCTTCGTACCAATTTGATCACAGAAATTTCTGAAAGCCTCGGAGTCAAATTGTGCCCCATTATCTACAGTGATGGCCTTCGGTACCCCGAAGCGACAGACAATATTCTGCCAGAAAAACTTTTGGACAGTGGCCGAAGTTATTGTGGCTAAAGGCTTCGCCTCAATCCATTTAGAAAAATATTCCACAGCTACTACAACATATCTCAGGTTCCCTTGGGCCGGTGGTAACGGACCTAACAAGTCCAGGCCCCACCTTTGCAATGGCCAAGTGGGTTGTATGAGCTGTGTTAAGGACGAAGGTTGTTTTTGATCTCTTGCACATTTCTGACAACCTTCGCACTTTTGAACTAATTCTGCTGCATCCGAAGCTGCCTTCGGCCAATAAAACCCTTGACGGAAAATTTTTCCAAGTAACGGCCTAGATCCGATGTGAGATCCACACAGGCCTGCATGTATTTCTTTCATTAACTCTATACCTTCGGTCCTGGACAAAAATTTGAGCAACGGAGCACAAACTCCATGCTTGTACAACTCCCCTTGTATTATGACATATGGACGAGCTCTTGCTTCTATCCTCTTGTTATAAGCTTCGTCATCTGAAAGGAATTTACCCTGAAGGTAAGAGATGATTTTGGTTCGCCAATCTTCACTAAAAACAGGAGATATATTAAGGACTGCTCTTTCAAGAAGTTCCACCGAAGGTGCTTTTATTGTTTCGAAGAACACATCCGAAGGTAAAGGCAGCCCCTGTGCTGCTGACTTAGCTAGCAAATCAGCATGCTCATTTTGTCCTCGAGGGATATTTTTGACAGAAAACCCTTCGAAGGAAGCTTCAACTCTTCGAACCATATCCAGATATTTTTCAAGCTTCGGATCCTTAGCCTTACAACTTTTGTCAATATGAACCGAAACAACCTAGGAATCAGTTTTAAGAATGGCTCTTCTGATTCCCATTGCTTTTAACTTCCGAAGACCTAGAATCAATGCTTCGTACTCAGCAATGTTATTTGTGCAATTAAAATCAAGCTTTGCCGCATAACAAGTTTTGACTTTGGAAGGTGAAACCAACACAGCAGCTGCTCCTGCTCCGAAGGTTCCCCAAGATCCATCACAAAACACTGTCCAGGCTTCGTTGTCGTTGTTCGTTTCCTCCTCCTGAGCCCCTGGCGTCCAGTCAGCAATGAAGTCTGCCAACGCCTGGGACTGAATCGAAGATCTATGAACATATTCAATACAAAATTCATTGAGCTCTGCAGCCCATTTTCCAATCCTTCCAGTGGCTTCTCGGTTCCTCATAATATCCTTCAGAGGTTGTGAAGAAGGAACAATTATGTTGTAAGCTTGGAAATAGTGCCGAAGCTTCCTGGAGGCCATCAAGACAGCATACAGTACCTTCTCCAACTCTGTATAATTTTTCTTTGATAAACTAAGGACCTCGGAAACAAAATATACTGGGGCCTGCCTCTTGACTTGACCATCAAGCTTCTCCTGTACAAGCGCTGCACTTACCGCTGAGTGCGAAGCTGCCACATATAATAATAAAGGAGCCCCTGGCATTGGTGGAGTCAATGTTGTTAGATCTATCAAATACTGCTTTAATTCTTCGAAGGCCTTCTGCTGGATTGGTCCCCATTGAAAGACTTCGGCCGACTTCAACACTTCGAAGAATGGTAAGTTTCTCTCTGCTGATCTGGATATGAATCTATTGAGAGATGCCAATCTTCCTGTCAATCTTTGAGCCCCCTTCTTCGTAGTTGGTGCCTCCATCCGAAGTATAGCTTCAATTTTACTTGGATTAGCTTCAATTCCCTTTGTTGACACCAAGCATCCAAGAAATTTCCCCTTCTTTACTCCGAAGACGCATTTTTCTGGATTTAACTTTAAGCCAGCTTGCCTGAAACTGGCGAAGGTCTCCTGTAGATCAGCAATATGATTTTCCTGCCTCGTGCTTTTAACAATAATGTCATCAACATAAGTTAGCACATTTCTGCCTATTTGAGATTGGAGAACCTTCGCAGTCATTCGGCTAAAACTCCCTCCAGCGTTTTTGAGCCCCTCAGGCATCCGAAGATAACAATATGTGCCACTTGGAGTTATGAAGCTAGTCTTCGGCTCATCTTCCTTCTTCATCCAAATTTGATGATAGCCTGAATAACAGTCTAACAGACTCATGAGCTCTGAAGAAGCTGCTGCATCAACTAAAGAGTCTATCCTTGGTAGTGGGAATTCATCCTTCGGACAAGCCTTGTTAAGATCTGTAAAATCAATGCACATTCGCCACTTGCCATTGGCCTTTTTTACCATAACAGTGTTAGCTAGCCATTCTGGGTACTTCACTTCTCTGATAACTCCTGCACTGAGGAGTCTTTTGACTTCGTTGCGAGCACCTTCGGCCTTATCATCTGACATTTTCCGAAGCCTTTGCTTTCTGGGTCTGAAGGATGGATCGACATTGAGCGAGTGCTCAATAACATCTCTATTAACTCCGCAGAGATCATTGGCTGACCATGCAAAAACATCCTTGTTATTGAACAAAAACCTTATTAAGGTTTTCTCCTGCTCTTCGGATAACTGAGAGCCTAACAGCACCTTCTGCTCTGCTATGTCCTCACATAAGAGCATAGGCTTCGGCTGATCTGCTGAAGCTGCCTTCTCCCTTCTGAATTTGTACTGTTCACAAGCTTCAGCTCCATCTATGTTATGGATTGCTTTTGAGTCAGTCCAATTGCCTTCGGCCCTTCTTGCAGCTTCCTGACTTCCATGGATAGCAATGGGTCCCTGATCCGAAGGTATCTTCATGCAAAGATAAGCAGGATGAAGGATTGCTTCGAAGGCATTGAGAGTACCACGACCAATGATAACATTGTAAGGATACTCCATGTCAACAATATCAAACACAATTTGCTCAGTCCTTGTGTTGTTAACAAATCCGAAGGTTACCGGCATAGTAATCTTCCCAAGTGCTACAATCTGCCGTCCTCCGAAGCCACAAAGAGGGTGCGTAGCATCATGGATCTTGTCTTCGGGCTCTTGCATTTGCCTGAAGGCCTTAGCAAATATAATATCAGCTGCACTACCTGTATCAACTAAGACATTGTGAACCAGAAATCCTTTGATCACACAAGAGATAACCATGGCATCATTGTGAGGATAATCCTTAAGCTGAAGATCTTCCTGAGAGAAAACAATTGGAATGTGAGACCATTTTGACTTGATGAAGGGTCCCTGTACTCCAACATGCTGCACCCTTCTCTGAGCTTCCTTCTTTTGCTTCTTGTTAGCCGGCTCTGAGCAAGAACCGCCTGTTATCGGGAGCACCAGCTTCGAAGCCGAAGCAGCTTCAGCTTGATTGTTGAACGAAGCCATCAGCTCAAAAAAGTGGAAGTGAGTTCACCGGAGGTGGGCGCCAATGTTGGGGACTTGTTCTCAAATGCTATGAATTAAGAACAAGGCAACATAAAATGTTAAATATTACTGTCCTTCGTCCATGAAACATTATTCCTTTAAGGATAATGGATCTGGGACGAAGGTTGATGAGAATATTATTACGAAGCTGAACCTTCGTAATAAACTTTCAATAACCATTGTATAATAATGTAAAATAAAAGGTATAAAATGAACGAATCACAGATGCAATATATTATATTTACTTAATATAATGAATCATTATATACAATGATACCTATGCCTTGGCAAAGATTGAATTCCGAGAGAGGCGATTGCAAAATCCATAATGCGTGAACAGTAACGGAATACTGTTCACTATTTATAGGCACAGGACGCAGCCTGTGAGAAATTACAAGTATGCCCATTACAAAAACTTACAACATTGACTCAGACCTTTATGGACTAAAAGGTCATTCTACCTTTAAGTCGGTTTATAATGTCGAAGCTTCACGAAGAAGAACCTTCGGCTATCCTATGCAAACAGCTTCAGCCGAGGACCACTTCTTCTTATAAGACCTTCGGCGTCGAAGCATAGACCCAACAATGACCACTATGCCCTACAAACGGAGCAATCGACTTAAGTCGGCAACGACTTAAGGCGGTGCGACATGCTCACGCTTACTTAACTTGGGGTGACCACTACGCCCTACAAACGGAGCAATCGACTTAAGTCGGCAACGACTTAAGGCGGTGCAACATGCTCACGCTTACTTTACCTAGGGTGACCACTATACCCTACTAACGGAGTTATCGGCTAAAAGTCATTGACGGCTTAAGCCAGTATAGCATACTCGCGCTTATGCAATTCAAGGGATGATTTCCATATCCCACAAACAAACTTCATAAATCATCGTGCAGCGTTACCACAAATTCGCAACTCTGATACAATAAGAAAGCGATGATGTCATTCGAATAACAAGCCGATAACCTCTAACAAGTACTTGATCATGCTAACTGCGCGCTTAGAGCACGCGAACTGTTTCTTTATTTTCCAATGTCTTTCTCAGGAATGGCTGACGAAGAAGGGCGATTCGAGGAATCAGGGGCAGCATTCACGTCGGCTCTTATATCTTCAGGGAAAACCACGCCGGGTCTTCTCATCAAGATTCGTCCCGCCCGAATAGCTTTGTCCAGGGCTTTATCACGCTGAGCTTTGAAAGTGGCAGCAGCTTCCTCGGCAACTTTAACAACCTGCTGAGCAGTTTCTAACTCCTGAGCAATGGATTTCTTAGAAGCTCGGAGTTCCTTGATGGTGGCATCCTTTGCTGATAGCAACTGTGTAAGGCGGGTCACTTCGTCCGAGGATTCTTGCAGCTGACGGCGCTGATTGTCCAGCTCCTCCATCGTAAAACGGTGGCTCCTTTCCAAGATGGTCAGCGAGTTGTTGGAATCTCGGTACAATCTGTCCAGGTTGTCGCGAGAAGCAGCAAGGATGCGTTTTTCTTCCTACAAGCAAAAATCAACTCATTCAGAATCCAAGAGCATGATAAGGCGAAGCACGGGTTCGTAAGCTACCTTCTCAGAGTCGAGCTGAGCATGAAGAGAAGAACTCAGAGCGTTGGCATCATCCAAAGCCGCGGAGACCTGACTCAATTCAATCTGGCTCTGAGAATACTTCTCCTCGAAGTCAGCGCACCGTCGAGCCATCTCAGCTTGATCTTGGGAATGTTTTTCTTCAAGAACTGTAATCCGCTGAGTTATTCCTAGCAAGAAGATAATCAAACAAAACGGGATCAGAAAATAAAGCAGTCCACAGTGAAGGCAAAGAGAAGCAAAAAGGCGCTAACCAGCGTTGGTTGCCTCCAACTCAGATACACGACCCCGAAGCAACACCGGATTCCAACGCTCAAGAGATGAAGCCACCTCCGGGATGGAAGCACCCTGCGACTTCAGCTGGCCGACCATTCCATCCACCAAAGCCTGATAAGAAGAGCGGATGACCATAATGGCAACAATTCATGCAACATAAAGATCAAACTAAAGCACAGCACAGCACCTGGAGGTTGGAAAAAGCGAAGGGATCCCCAAGTCAGGAGAAATCAGCTGATGACCAGGTGCCAGACCACCACTTGAAGCAGCTTGCAGCAGACCAGCAGGAACGAGCTCAGTACATTCAGCAGAGCTTAACGCCAGACCAGTGGGGATGCTGCCCTCCAAAGCAACCCCCTGATCCGGAGTTTGAACCACCATCATGCCGCCAGAGTGTGGAGGTGAACCCACATGAACATCCATGGAAGTGCAGGAGGGAGACCTCGCTCGGACACCCTCGGGGGCTGGGTCAAGGTTGGCACTGCCCACTCGAGCCGGGTCACCCCCGGCAACACCCTCGGGGGCTGGGTAGTGGCCTACACTCCTCACCTGAGCTGAGTCCTCCCCGGCGACACCCTCGGGGGCTGGGCACATGTCAGCGCTATTCAAGGGATCCAAGCTCTCTGCCGTAACCACCTCTAAGGTTGACGGGCCTTCAGCTACTTCCATAGGATCAGGACGATCCAAGTCATCATCCCGACCCTCGAGATCGTGCTCTAAGGTCGACGAGGCACGGGACGACCTCAACCCAGCATCTGGCACGGCTGCACAAGTTTCTGTTGCATCAACGTCTGCAGGTTCCAACAACAAGTTCTCAGGGACCATATCCTCTAGAGCTTGATCAAAATTGGCCATGGACAGTTCTTGCAGACCAATAAGAGCAGACAAGGCAGGAGAAGGAACCCCACTACTACCACCGCTAGCGACGAACTGCCGACTGTTTTTCCGAGTTAATGGAGTTTCATTCTCTTCCTCCTCATCTTCCACAGCAACAGCACAAACAGCATCCTCATTGGGGTCAGCAACAGGTGGAGCACACCCATTGGGATCAATGTCAGCAAGGCCAGTTGCAGTCATTTCTTCGGTAGCAGGAGCTAAGGTGCTGGCATCCTCGTCAAAGCTAGACACTCGCCGGAGGCGTCTTCTTTTCTTCTTCTGATCATCAGCAGAAGGCTCGGGCTGACTGGTTCGGCTAGGACGCCTCGGGCGAGTATTGGCAGGTTTCGAGACATCCAAGGTCGCATCAACCTCTGGAAGGGGCACCACCGCCAATGTACCATCAGGAGCAGTATCAGATGAATCCTCAGCTAGCAGATCCAGCATGTCATTTATGTCTGCATCACTAGGGTTCAGGGGCACTTCAAAATAAATCTGCCGTTCATCATCATGTATCTCCCTGAGCGAAGCAACTAAGGAACGGACCTCTTCAGCAGAGGGTCGCACTCTAAGACCCAAATTGCTATCTGTCACGGGCGGATTGGACACAAAAAGAGTGAAAGCTTTAGGAGAAGGTAGGTTCCAAGCCGAGTTTGCCACTGGAGCACCAACGTTTGAAACTTTACCCCTGAGGATCATTTCGAGTCGGCTTACCAAATCAACAGAAGGAATTCTCCTATTGGTAACTCGGGTTGAGTCGGCCAGCCCTCGGTAAAGATATGCCGGATAGGCCCTGTCCTTCAGCGGCTGAATGTTTTTGAAAACAAAATCTGTGACCACAGCTTCGGCAGTCAGACCTCTCTCTTTCAGTAATCCAACTTCAGTAAGCAACACGCCTGCCTCGGCCACTTCTTGGTCCGTGGGAGATTCAGTCCAACTCGGAGTACGAACGTCTGGCTGTCTTCCTGAGCGGGAAGGGAGAGAATTTCCATAATTATCCATTATAAACCACTCCAGACGCCAACCTTTAATGCTGTCTTTGAGGGGTATCTCGAGATACTCGGTCTTCCGCCCACGGCGCATCTCTAAACTTGCACCCCCGACCAACTGATGTTGCCCCCCGGCCATCCCAGGACGGCAGTGATACAGATATTTCCATAAACCAAAATGCGGCAGCACGCCGAGATAAGCTTCACAAAGGTGAACGAAAATAGAGATTTGGAGAATGGAGTTAGGGTTCAAGTGAGTCAGGTTGATGTGATAAAAATCAAGGATGCCACGGAAAAAAGGAGATATGGGAAGGCCGAGGCCGCGAAGAAGGAAAGGAGTGTAAACTACTGACTCGTGGGTATCTTCGGTTGGGACAGTAGTCCCGTGGCAAGCCCGCCAAGAACAGAGTTCCCGCGGAGGAAGAACCCCGATGGAGACAAGGCGGAGAAGCTCAGCTTCAGAAATTACAGACATGTGGTTACCTGCGAAGGGTAACTGGCTGTTGGGGTCGATTGCGGGGATCGCTGCAGCACACGAGTTCGCAGTTTTTCTCTTGGGCGCCATCTTGCTTCTCACTTGCGAAACAGAGTAGGAGGCGAGGGGCAGAGAAGATTCAGATGCGGAAATGCAAGAACTAGGGCACGGAAAGTAAAGGCGGCCAAAAGCGCGACTCGTAAGGGATATTCTTGAGCCAGATACCCTTTCAAAAAGTGCCCAGTCATCACCCGGCGGTCATTTCCGAAATCCCAGCATGCCACGTGGATATCCAACAGTTATTTCCAAAAAAGCCGATGTGCCACCTCATCACTCGGTCATTTTCTTCAAAGTAACTTGAGAAGCTGGCTATCAATCGGCGCTGCCTCTAAAACGCCGACCACGTGTTCAATCGCTCGACATTACTTCTAAAATGCCGACGCCGACCTTCAAATCACTCGGTGTTGCCTCTAAAACGCCGACCACGTGCTCAATCGCCCGGCATTACTTCTAAAATGCCGACGCCGACCTTCAATCACTCGGTGTTGCCTCTAAAACGCCGACCACGTGCTCAGTCGCTCGGCGTTGCCTCTAAAATGCCGAAGCCGACCTTCAATCACTCGGCATGTCCTCTAACATGCCGATCACGCGTTCAATCGCTCAGCATTGCTTCTAAAATGCCGACGCCGACCTTCAATCACTCGGCGTGTCCTTTAACACGCCGACCACGTGTTCAAACGCTCAGCATTACTTCTAAAATGCTGACGCCGACATTCAATCACTCGGCGTTATTTCTAAAATGCCGGCCCCGTATTTTGTCGCTTGACATTACTTCTAAAATGCCGATGCCGACCTTCTATCATTCGGCATTGCCTCTAAAACGCTGGTCTTGTGTTCGATTGCTCAGTGTTACTTCTAAAACGCTGATGTCAGTCTTCACATCGCTCGGCATTGTTTCTACTACATCAAAAGAATTAGTTCAACATTCAGCAAAAGCAATGACAAGTCATCAAAAAGAAGGGATAAACGACAGTCTTCATTAAAGGGAAGTTAACGAGTTTACAAACCAACTCTTCACGAGTTGGTACTTCCCTACTTCTACTCTACATTACTACTACTACTAAACTACACTAATTACTACTACATTATTCTAACTATACTAAACTATACTAACATCTAATAAAGACCAGTGGCGTCTAGCCACTGGCCCTGCCCCTGCCGCCGCCGCCGCCCTTGGTGCTGCCCCTGCTGCTGCCGCCCTTGGTGCTGCCCCTGCTGCTGCCGCCCTTGGTGCTGCCCTTGCTGCTGTCGCCTTTGGTGCTGCCCCTGCTGCCGTCGCCGCCGCCCCTGCCACTGCCGCTGCCGTCACCGTCGCCGTTGTCGTCGTCGTCGTCGTCGTCGTCGTCGTCCTCATCCTCGTCGCCGCCGTCCGAGTCCTCCTCATCCGAGGAGTACTCCGACTCATCCGAGCCCTCGGGCCCGGAGCGCTCGACGGCCCGGATGTACGTCCAGACCTCCGCCGCAAGCCCCTGGGAGTCGTCTGAGTCATCAGACGACTCACGCAGGGGGATGGGAGTCGGAGACCCCTCGGACTCAGAGGAGAACTCCTCCTCTGAGTATTCCGAATCACCGAAATCCTCCGATGGGGGAGTCGGCTCGCGCTTGCGCTTGTTGTTCTTGCCCATGGCGGAAGCAGACAGAGGGGAGGAAAAGAAGGCAGTAAGGAGCAGCGAAGAGATGTGAAGAAACCAGAGAAGCAAAGGGGTTATTTATAGAAGGGAAAGGCAACCGCTCACTTCTAACCGCGGTCACTGAACAGTCGCAAGGCATTCAATAAGCACTTCCACCCATCTGAAGACACGTCAGACGGCGGACGCCGTTTCATGCAACACTACACCCATTGGGACTCCAGTCAACAGCGCAAAGGATATGATTACACTAGCCGTCCCATCACATTACTACTCAGAGGCAACCGGCTAAAACACTCAGCGTACCAAGCCGTCCCTTGCCCACACCCATTGGGGGGGGACGCCCAGGAATTATCAGTATATTTTTCAAAACGGTCACATCCGTGCAGGGCATGCAGTAAATACCTCAAGACAAAAATGAGATATCAGTAAGGATCAGAGGAAAGCCAAATATAGCCAGCAAAGTACAAGATATGGCTGACAGAAGCGACGTGAAGACTAGACAGAGAACGTCCGTCAAACATCCAATCAATCGCAGAAGCAAATAAATTGCACTACCTAGCAAGATATGGATGGATTGCAAACTCGGCTGCTAAAGACAAAATATACGCTGACCTTGGCAGCAAAATATTGATGACATAATGCTGACCTCCAAAACATAATGCAAAATAGCCTCATGCAGGTTTCCACAAGTAAAAAGAAGACCTTCGAATGGATTATCCTTAAAAAATCCATTTGAAGGTCGGGGGCTACACCTATTGGGTGCACCTCCGGTGCACCCCATGGAGTACTATTCTAAACCGATATATCGCCGACTTCTAAGGCGTAGAGTAAGATTGAAAAGACCAGTCATCAACCGAGATGCAGGAGGGCGAATGGAGATAACCTTTGGAAGAAGACCTTCGGGTAGATTATCTTCTAAAATCTACTCAAAGGTCGGGGGCTACACCCATTGGGTGCACCTCCGGTGCACCCAATGAAGTCCAGAGTCTTACAATCCAAAATGCCGACCTCTAAGGCACAAGCACAAAACCAAACTTTGGTCGAGCGAATGATCAGAGCCAGAGAAGACAGCAGGAAATCATTTTTTGGACCTTGGATCTTTGAGTTGATTACCTCTAAATCAACCCAAAGATCGGGGGCTTGTGGGGGATAGATATCCCCTGGATCCACTAAAGAAGTAAAAGACCTCACGAAAGGCCCAAGGGCCCAGTAATTCGTAAGGACTTTCTTTCGTGGGCCTAGGGAAAGACAACCAACAAAGAAGACGTGAGACTGATTAGTGCAAACACAGGCGGCCCACAACATCGAACGAATGAATCACAACAGAGACCCGACCTTCCCGCGCTGAAGCCCCCATGCAATGGAGCCATGCGAGGATAAGTCGGCGAGGGTTACGTAGGGATAAACTCAAGAGGTTCACTACCTTTCAGCTACTTGTTGTTATCATATCCACGTGTACTGCCCCACGGTCGAGTATATAAGGCCTAGGGGGCACCCCTTCAGATCGATCGACCCTGTTCTACTTAGCCACCCACAAAAACTCTCTGCAGAGAATCCTCTTGTAACCACGCTCATATACTCACCAGGACGTAGGGTGTTACGCACTTCTAAGCGGCCCGAACCTGCAAATCTTGTCCATTGTCCCTCGTGCGATCGGCACGAACCATTTTGCTACAGTCGTTGACACCGTCCTACTCCTAAAAACACCTTGAGGGGCAACCCCGGGTGTGCGGTCGGACCCAAAACACCGACACTAGCCACAGTGCCTGAACTCGGCAGTGAAACATCTTCGGCCCCCGAAGCTAAGGAATTCACTCCGCTGCCAGGAGCGAAAGAGCTGGCCGAAGTGCCAACAACAAAAGAATTGGAGGAACCAAAGACTCTGTTACCAGAAACTAAAGAGCCGGCCGAAGCGCCATCGATAGGAAAGATGGAAGAAGCAAAAGCATCAACTGAGGGAGCGAAAATATCAGAAATTTCAAGTCCTCCAGAAGAAATTGAAGCAGCAAAAATTAAAAAGGGGCCAACAGTGACCCCAAAAAGAAAAAGAATGGTTAATGTGTTAGATGTTTTGGAAACAATTAAACTTCCAAGCGCAACCTCAAAGAAGACTGCTGAAACTTCTGAGGCGCTTGCTGAAGTATCCGTTGCTGAAGTCCGAAGCAGCAGACTGGAGTTGAAACCGGGCCTTCAGAACCGGCCAAGGTAATACCTTTGAAAGCAAAAGAAGCAGAAATTGCAGAGGCAAACAAAGAAATAAAAGTACCAGAACCAATTTTGGTTGAAGAAACTAACACTGGTGCCCCCGAAGCACCTTCCAAAATGTACGATTATATCGTACGGCATGCTTCGGCGAAGAAATTGTCTGAAGAAGAAATCTTTGAAGCTAATCACTATGCCGGAGAATTGAAATATCCGAAGGGGGCATTAGTGTTCAATGGGACAGACGAAGATGACTTCCTATACTGCCTCCCAGACGACAAAGAATTATCCGTTTGTCGGGAAATGTCTAGGAGTATGGGGTTTCCGAAGCTTGAGGCTGGATTATGTGCTATGACGAAGGAGGATCTTGCGGATAGTCTTGCGTACAATAGCTTGAAGGTATGGGAATTGGATGTTTACAAATTTTATAATTCGTAACTCATTCTTTTATTCTTATACCAACCTTTTTTACATATAGGGTTTAATTTTAAGCAACGCATTGAGGGCACAAAAGAGTGCCGAAGATGAGAGCTATGAAATTGCATTCAACAACCTACGTTCAGAAGTTATTAAACTAAGAAATGAAGCTCTGGAAAAGGATAAAATTCTGCTTACATTGGTGGACAAGGTAAAAAAGGACGAAGCTACCTCAAAGGCCCAGGCCGAAGCCCAAAGACGTGAAATCAAAGATCTTCAGAAACAGCTAGCTAGAGCTAAAGAAGAGCGTATACTTGAAGAAACAAAACGCGAGCTTAGTGATCAACTGGCCAATCATTTAGAGATGAGTGTTAAAGAGCTCCGTGCGTCCCAGAGGAAATGCTATGTTAAATCCATAGAATGCGTCAAAAAGATAAAATCTAGCTTCGCCAGCGTTGGCGCATTCTCTAGTGAAGAGAACTTCTCAAGAGGCAATCCCGAAGGTCCAATGGAATGGATCAGTCACGAAGCGGAGGCCTTCGAAGAAATCCTGAATAGCCGTGGTGACATCTGCGCTTTTTCGGGTGCTAGAGGAGTTGCTACTGTTTTGGAGAAGAGAGGTTGTGAGCATGTAAAATCCTTAGCTCAGTCCGAAGCTGCCTTGTCCTCCGAAGACATCAAAGACCCCTCGGCCGAAGCAAGCATGGTTGGCGGAAAATTCTTTACTGATATCTGGGACAACGGCGGCCGAGAAATGGCGCAAGAAATTATTCAAAAGAGTGAAAAAGGCATCCATGATGCTAGGAATGTGACAGAAGTTGCCAAAAAAAGTACAGAGCCCGAAGGGCAAATAGGTATTAATTAGTCGTTCTTATTGTGTTGTAATTTTTAATTCCAGACTTTGTTCGCGGTTTGTAATAGTAATGTAGTCGTATCTTCTCTTCCCTCAGAACCTGCTGAGGCATCTCCGGGCCCCCACCCAGAGCGGGACGATGAAATTAGAAAAATGGCCGAAGCCATTATGGACAAGGTTGTTGACCAGCTATTGAACGAAGCTGCAGAGATAGTTCTCAAGGAGAATTAAATCGTTATTGTAGAAACATTTGGAACACAACATGTGTAATATATTGTAACTTTGAATGTAATATATAGTCTATTTATAATTTAATTCTTTACAATGCATGAAACTTTGCATACATACCATTTTTTGAGCCTTCGGCGAAAAAACACCTTCCCTTCTTTTCATGCTTCGTGAAGAAAATCTTTTCTATATCACAAGAATTTGTTTACTTCTCTGATAAAAACATCCAAGCTTCGTGAACTATTCTCCGAAGCCGTAAAAAAGTTTCGTGTTGCCTCTCCAATGAGGCTACTCTTCATCTCGATTCGTCTTGTGCCATAGCACGATTTTCTCTTTTCCAAAATATGTTCCGAAGATTAACACTGTATCCCTTTCTTGTTCCAGATGCAGTATGCTGTATGATGCTTATGTTATGCAAAAATGATGTGATGATGTTATGTTATGCAAAATGATTTTTGTGTCGCAGATACATATCCCTGTAATAAAGCACACACACTTTTTATATCAGCGCTGACTTTTCGCTGTAAGCCTCCCTTAGGAGCTTCTTCGCCTTTTACTTTCAGCGGAATCAGCGTTTATTTTTCGTTGTAAGCCTCCCTTAGGAGCTTCTTCGCCTTTTACTTTCAGCGGAATCAGCGTTTATTTTTCGCTGTAAGCCTCCCTTATGAGCTTCTTCGCCTTTTACTTTCAGCGGAATCAGCGTTTATTTTTCGCTGTGGGTTTAGAAAACTTACACTGCGCTCCCTTAGGAACGACTTTTTATTGTTTCGAACAATTTGTACTGTGTCCGTTAGATCAAATTTTTGATAATTCAAAGGTCCTCCAAATCAGTATAAGTTCGTATGCTTCGACAACTCAAGCCTATGGAAAAAACATATTTTTATTATGGTAAAAGACGAAAGTATTACAAGGAATTGAAATTCAATAAAAGACATTTAAACTCTTCATAATTGTTTCTTATTGACAAAAGGGTAATAGTGAATGTAGAAAATGCAAAAGGACTGCTGTTGAGGTAGGATATTTGTCAATAAATGTGCTTCGACTCTGGCACAGTGCTATTGACTGTGCGAGCTTCGGACTCCTCTCTGAAATCCCTCTGAAGATGATTATGCTGACTCCCTTCTGGCTGTTGTCCTCGCTGGGTCGGCGGTGGCGGTGGAGGTTGCTGCCAAGATGCTTGGGGTTGGCTCGCCGAAGCAACAGAAGCTGCAGGGTGGTTGCCTACATATTCTGGAATATAAGGTGAGTGATACGAAGCAGTATGCATGACCTGCTTTGGCTGACTCTGTTGCGCTGCTGCTTCCGTTGTTTCCTTCTGCTTCTGGATGGTAACATGGCACATCCTGGTAGTATGGCCCTTGTCTTCACCACAGAATAAGCAATATATTTTTCTTGGCTGGTCTCCAAACCTTCCCCCGAAGCCCCTGGCTCCTCTGCCCCTTGGCGCTGGCGGCCGAAAAGAACTCTGCTGTTGGGCCGAAGCTTGTGACGAGTGTTGTGGCCTTTGCTACTGGCTCCCTCGATCATCAGTTTGAGCAGAGTTATGGATTGACCTAACATGCCTCGGGTGAAATCTTCCTCCGAAGCCCCTGGTCATTTCAGAGAACCTGAATGCTTCCTCCCTTCTTTGGCGGAAGTCATTGTCAGCTCGAATGTATTCGTCCATCTTCTGGAGTAGCTTCTCCAACGTTTGTGGTGGCTTCCTGGCAAAGTACTGCGCTGATGGTCCCGGCCGAAGCCCCTTAATCATGGCCTCAATGACAATTTCATTGGGCACTGTTGGCGCTTGTGCCCTCAGGCGCAGAAACCTCCGAACATACGCCTGAAGGTACTCTTCATGGTCCTTGGTACACTGGAAGAGAGCCTGAGCGGTGACTAGCTTCGTCTGAAACCCTTGGAAGCTAGTTATCAGCATATCCTTCAATTTCTGCCAAGAAGTGATTGTCCCTGGCCGAAGAGAAGAGTACCAAGTCTGAGCAACGCTCCTGACGGCCATGACAAAAGATTTTGCCATGACTGCCGTATTGCCACCATACGAAGATATGGTTGCTTCATAGCTCATTAGGAATTGCTTCGGGTCTGTGTGACCGTCATACATGGGGAGCTGGGGTGGCTTGTAAGACTGTGGCCAAGGTGTAGCCTGCAATTCTGTTGAGAGAGGAGAAGCATCATCAAAAGCAAAGTTTCCATGATGGAAATCTTCATACCAGTCATCCTCATTGTGGAAGCCTTCCTGATGAAGCTCTCTGCGTGGAGGCCTTCGGCTTTGATCATCTTGAACAAGATGACGAACCTCCTCAGAAGCTTCGTCTATCTGTCTCTGAAGATCAGCTAGACGAGCCATCTTCTCCTTCTTGCGTTGCACTTGTTGCTGAAGGATCTCCAGGTTTTGGATCTCCTGATCCAGGTCATCCTCCGGGGGTGTTGGACTAACAGCCTTCCTCTTCTGGCTTCGGGCCTCTCTGAGAGAAAGGACATCCTGATTGGGATCCAGCGGCTGTAATGTACCAGCCCCTGTGGCTGAAGCTTTTTTCGGCGGCATGACGAAGGTGATGCTTGCCGAAGTTCAAAACTCAAGAAATGGAAGTGAGTTCACCGGAGGTGGGCGCCAATGTTGGGGACTTGTTCTCAAATGCTATGAATTAAGAACAAGGCAACACAAAATGTTAAATGTTAATATCCTTCGCCCTTCGAAGGATTATTTCCCTCAGGATATAATGATTTTCGGACGAAGGTTATGAAGGACATACCTTCATCAGCATAAAATATAATAATGAAGAAGGAATCATATGAAACATATAAGTATTATTGATAACTCATTTCTATTTTATTATAATGGATAAATAGAAATGATATCAAATTACAAATGTACCTTCAGCTTGTAAGAAGGTAAAAGTACAAGTGTGACGCAAAAGCCAGTGCCAAATCAGCGTGAACAGTACGGGGATGCTGTTCACATATTTATAGGCACGGGTCGCAGCCCATGCAAAATTACATTAGTGCCCTTTACATTTATCAATAACTCTATGATAATTCTTCGAGGTCTAATCTGGTTTTTCATCTTTAAGTCGGTTTCCTTTTCCGCCGTTCTCCCGAAGCTCTTCTACACACAGCTTCGGCTCTGCGCCAACCTTCGTGTTCCTTGTGCTTCTTCATACTGTAGCTCTGATCCAAGTCCGAAGATACCTGTTAATGTACTTTACTCCAGAAACATTGTTAAATCATGTTTTTGAGGACCTTCGGGAACTGAAGGCCCCCAACATGGCCATTCATCATCGACCAGAGGCTCATACACCTCACCCCACATATGTTTCCTTGCCATAGATCACATTCTTGGATTTCTGGTGTAGACCATTTCTTGGACAAAAATCCGTAGGTGTTAGCCTCTAGTATTATTGAAAATGGTCGCTCATGGCTATTTTCATAAAAAATGGGGGTTGTGTGGCCATTTATCATCGACTAGAGCCTCATAAACCTCACCCCACATATGTTTCCTTGCCATAGATCACATTCTTGAATTCCTGGTGGAGACCATTTCTTGGTCAAAAACTCGTACGTGTTAGCCTTCGGTATTATTGAAAATGGTCGTTCATGGCTATTTTCGGCAAAATGGGGGTTGTGTGGTCATTGATCATCGACCAGAGGCTCGTACACCTCACCCCACATATGTTTCCTTGCCATAGATCACATTCTTGGATTTCTGGTGGAGACCATTTCTTGGGCAAAAATCCGAATGTGTTAGCCTTTGGTATTTTTAAAAATAGTGATTCATGCCTATTTTCGACAAAAATGGGGGTTGTGTGGCCATTGATCTTCGACCAGAGGCTCATACACCTCACTACATATATGTATCCTTGCCATAGATCACATTCTTGGATTTATGGTGGACACCATTTCTTGGTCAGAAATCCATAGGTGTTAGCCTTTAGTGTCATTGAAAATGGTCGTTCATGGCTATTTTCGAGAAAAATGGGGGTTGTGTGGCCATTGATCATCGACCAGAGGCTCGTACACTTCACCCCACATATGTTTTATTTCCATAGATCACATTCTTGGATTTCTGGAGGAGACCATTTCTTGGTCAAAAACCACGTACGTGTTAGCCTTCGGTATTATTGAAAATGGTCGTTCATGGCTATTTTCGGCAAAATGGGGGTTGTGTGGCCATTGATCATCGACCAGAGGCTCGTACACCTCACCCCACATATGTTTCCTTGCCATAGATCACATTCTTGGATTTCTGGTGGAGACCATTTCTTGGGCAAAAATCCGAATGTGTTAGCCTTTGGTATTTTTGAAAATGGTCATTCATGGCTATTTTCGACAAAAATGGGGGTTTTGTGGCCATTGATCTTTGACCAGAGGCTCATACACCTCACTACACATATGTTTCCTTGCCATAGATCACATTCTTGGATTTATGGTGGAGACCATTTCTTGGTCAAAAATCCGTAGGTGTTAGCCTTCAGTGTCATTGAAAATGGTCGTTCATGGCTATTTTTGACAAAAATTAGGGTTGTGTGGCCATTGATCGTCGACCAGAGGCTCATACACCTCACCCCACATATGTTTCCTTGCCGTAGATCACATTCTTGGATTTCTGGTGGAGACCATTTCTTGGTCAAAAATCCGTAGGTGTTAGCCTTCGGTATTATTGAAAATGGTCGTTCATGGCTATTTTGGACAAAAATGGGGGTCATGTGGCCATTGATCATCGACCAGAGGCTCATACACCTCACCCCACTTATGTTTCCTTGCCATAGATCACATTCTTGGATTTCTGGTGCAGACCATTTCTTGGACAAAAATCCGTAGGTGTTAGCCTCTAGTATTATTGAAAATGGTCGCTCATGGCTATTTTCATAAAAAATGGGGGTTGTGTGGCCATTTATCATCGACTAGAGGCTCATAAACCTCACCCCACATATGTTTCCTTGCCATAGATCACATTCTTGGATTTCTGGTGGAGACCATTTCTTGGTCAAAAACTCGTACGTGTTAGCCTTCGGTATTATTGAAAATGGTCGTTCATGGCTATTTTCGGCAAAATGGGGGTTGTGTGGTCATTGATCATCGACCAGAGGCTCGTACACCTCACCCCACATATGTTTCCTTGCCATAGATCACATTCTTGGATTTCTGGTGGAGACCATTTCTTGGGCAAAAATCCGAATGTGTTAGCCTTTGGTATTTTTAAAAATGGTGATTCATGGCTATTTTCGACAAAAATGGGGGTTGTGTGGCCATTGATCTTCGACCAGAGGCTCATACACCTCACTACACATATGTTTGCTTGCCATAGATCACATTCTTGGATTTATGGTGGAGACCATTTCTTGGTCAGAAATCCATAGGTGTTAGCCTTTAGTGTCATTGAAAATGGTCGTTCATGGCTATTTTCAACAAAAATGGGGGTTGTGTGGCCATTGATCATCGACTAGAGGCTCGTACACTTCACCCCACATATGTTTTCTTTCCATAGATCACATTCTTGGATTTCTGGAGGAGACCATTCCTTGGTCAAAAATCTGTTGGTGTTAGCCTTCAGTATTATTGAAAATGGTCGTTCATGGCTATTTTCGACTAAAATGGGGGTTGTGTGGCCATTTATCATCGACCAGAGGCTCGTGCAATTCACCCCACATATGTTTCCTTGCCATAGATCACATTCTTGGATTTCTGGTGGAGACCATTTCTTGGTCAAAAATCCATACGTGTTAGCCTTTGGTATTATTGAATATGGTCATTCATGGCTATTTTCGACAAAAATGGGGGTTGTGTGGCCAATGATCATCGACCAAAGGCTCGTACACCTCACCCCACATATGTTTCCTTGCCATAGATCACATTCTTGGATTTCCGGTGGAGACCATTTCTTGGTCAAAAATCTGTACGTGTTAGCCTTCAGTATTATTGAAAATGGTCATTCATGGCTATTTTCGACAAAAATGGGGGTTGTGTATTGATCATCAACCAGAGGCTCGTAAACCTCACCCCACATATGTTTCCTTGCCATAGATCACATTCTTTGATTTCTGGTGGAGACCATTTCTTGGTCAAAAATCTGAATGTTTTAGCCTTCGGTACTATTGAAAATGGTCGTTCATGGCTATTTTCGACAAAAATGGGGGTTGTGTGGCCATTGATATTCGACCAAAGGCTCATACATCTCACTACACATATGTTTCCTTCCATAGATCACATTCTTGGATTTATTGTGGAGACCATTTCTTGGTCAAAAATCCGTAGGTGTTAGCCTTCAGTGTCATTGAAAATGGTCGTTCATGGCTATTTTCGACAAAAATGGGGTTTGTGTGGCCATTGATCATCGACCAGAGGCTCGTACACTTCACCCCACATATGTTTTCTTGCCAGAGATCACATTCTAGGATTTTTGGTGGATACCTTTTCTTGGTCAAAAATCCGTTGGTGTTAGCCTTCGGTATTATTGAAAATGGTCGTTCATGGCTATTTTCGACTAAAATGGGGGTTGTGTGGCCATTTATCATTGACCAGAGGCTCATACACCTCACCCCACATATGTTTCCTTGCCATAGATCACATTCTTGGATTTCTGGTGGAGACCATTTCTTGTTCAAAAGTCCGTACGTGTTAGCCTTCGGTATTATTGAAAATGGTCATTCATGGCTATTTTCGACAAAAATGGGGGTTGTGTGGCCAATGATCATCAACCAGAGGCTCGTAAACCTGACCCGACATATGTTTCCTTGCCATAGATCACATTCTTTGATTTCTGGTGGAGACCATTTTTTGGTCAAAAATCCGAATGTGTTAGCCTTCGGTACTATTGAAAATGGTCGTTCATGGCTATTTTCGACAAAAATGGGAGTTGTGTGGCCATTGATATGCGACCAGAGGCTCATAGACCTCACTACACATATGTTTCCTTGCCATAGATCACATTCTTGGATTTATGGTGGAGACCATTTCTTGGTCAAAAATCCGTAAGTGTTAGCCTTAAGTGTCATTGAAAATGGTTGTTCATGGCTATTTTCGACAAAAATAGGGGTTGTGTGGCCATTGATCATCGACTAGAGGCTCGTACACCTCACCCCACATATGTTTCCTTGCCATAGATCATATTCTTTGATTTCTAGTGGAGACCATTTCTTGGTCAAAAATCCGTAGGTGTTAGCCTTCGGTATTATTGAAAATGGTCGTTCATGGCTATTTTCGACGAAAATGGGGGCTGTGTGGCCATTGATCATCAACCAGAGGCTCATACACCTCACCCCACATATGTTTCCTTGCTATAGATCACATTCTTGGATTTCTAGTGGAGACCATTTCTTGATAAAAAATCTGTAGGTGTTAGCCTCTAGTATTATTGAAAATGGTCGTTCATGGCTATTTTCATCAAAAATGGGGGTTGTGTGGCCATTTATCATCGACCAGAAGCTCGTACACCTCATCCCACATAAGTTTCCTTGCCATAGATCACATTCTTGGATTTCTGGTGGAGACCATTTCTTGGTCAAAAATTCGTACGTGTTAGCCTTCAGTATTATTGAAAATGGTCGTTCATGGCTATTTTCGACAAAATGGGGGTTGTGTGGCCATTGATCATCGACCAGAGCGTCGTACACCTCACCCCACATATCTTTCCTTGCCATAGATCACATTCTTGGATTTCTGGTGGAGACCATTTCTTGGGCAAAAATCCGAATGTGTTAGCCTTCGGTATTCTTGAAAATGGTCATTCATGGCTATTTTCGACAAAAATGGGGGTTGTGTGGCCATTGATCTTCGACCAGAGGCTCATACACCTCACTACACATATGTTTCCTTGCCATAGATCAAATTCTTGGATTTATGGTGGAGACCTTTTCTTGGTCAAAAATCCATAGGTGTTAGCCTTCAGTGTCATTGAAAATGGTCGTTCATGGCTATTTTCGACAAAAATGGGGGTTGTGTGGCCATTGATCATCGACCAGAGGCTCGTACACTTCACCCCACATATGTTTTCTTGCCATAGATCACATTCTTGGATTTCTGGTGGAGACCATTTCTTGGTCAAAAATCTGTTGGTGTTAGCCTTCGGTATTATTGAAAATGGTCGTTCATGGCTATTTTCGACTAAAATGGGGGTTGTGTGTCCATTTATCATCGACCAGAGGCTCATACACCTCACCCCACATATGTTTCCTTGCCATAGATCACATTCTTGGATATCTGGTGGAGACCATTTCTTGGTCAAAAATCCGTACGTGTTAGCCTTCGGTATTATTGAAAATGGTCATTCATGGCTATTTTCGACAAAAATGGGGGTCAAGTGGCCACTGATCATCGACCAAAGGCTCGTACACCTGACCCCACATTCTTTGATTTCTGGTGGAGACCATTTCTTGGTCAAAAATCCGTAGGTGTTAGCCTTCGGTATTATTGAAAATGGTCGTTCATGGCTATTTTCGACAAAAATGGGGGTCGTGTGGCCATTGATCATCGACCAGAGGCTCATACACCTCACCCCACATATGTTTCCTTGCCATAGATCACATTCTTGGATTTCTGGCGGAGACCATTTCTTGGACAAAAATCCGTAGGTGTTAGCCTCTAGTATTATTGAAAATGGTCGCTCATGGCTATTTTCATAAAAAATGGGGGTTGTGTGGCCATTTATCATCGACTAGAGGCTCATAAACCTCACCCCACATATGTTTCCTTGCCATAGATCACATTCTTGGATTTCTGGTGGAGACCATTTCTTGGTCAAAAACTCGTACGTGTTAGCCTTCGGTATTATTGAAAATGGTCGTTCATGGCTATTTTCGGCAAAATGGGGGTTGTGTGGCCATTGATCATCGACAAGAGGCTCGTACACCCCACCCCACATATGTTTCGTTGCCATAGATCACATTCTTGGATTTCTGGTGGAGACCAATTCTTGGGCAAAAATCCGAATGTGTTAGCCTTTGGTATTTTTAAAAATGGTGATTCATGGCTATTTTCGACAAAAATGGGGGTTGTGTGGCCATTGATCTTCGACCAGAGGCTCATACACCTCACTACACATATGTTTCCTTGCCATAGATCACATTCTTGGATTTATGATGGAGACCATTTCTTGGTCAGAAATCCATAGGTGTTAGCCTTTAGTGTCATTGAAAATGGTCGTTCATGGCTATTTTCAACAAAAATGGGGGTTGTGTGGCCATTGATCATCGACTAGAGGCTCGTACACTTCACCCCACATATGTTTTCTTTCCATAGATCACATTCTTGGATTTCTGGAGGAGACCATTCCTTGGTCAAAAATCTGTTGGTGTTAGCCTTCAGTATTATTGAAAATGGTCGTTCATGGCTATTTTCGACTAAAATGGGGGTTGTGTGGCCATTTATCATCGACCAGAGGCTCGTGCAATTCACCCCACATATGTTTCCTTGCCATAGATCACATTCTTGGATTTCTGGTGGAGACCATTTCTTGGTCAAAAATCCATACGTGTTAGCCTTTGGTATTATTGAATATGGTCATTCATGGCTATTTTCGACAAAAATGGGGGTTGTGTGGCCAATGATCATCGACCAAAGGCTCGTACACCTCACCCCACATATGTTTCCTTGCCATAGATCACATTCTTGGATTTCCGGTGGAGACCATTTCTTGGTCAAAAATCTGTACGTGTTAGCCTTCAGTATTATTGAAAATGGTCATTCATGGCTATTTTCGACAAAAATGGGGGTTGTGTATTGATCATCAACCAGAGGCTCGTAAACCTCACCCCACATATGTTTCCTTGCCATAGATCACATTCTTTGATTTCTGGTGGAGACCATTTCTTGGTCAAAAATCTGAATGTTTTAGCCTTCGGTACTATTGAAAATGGTCGTTCATGGCTATTTTCGACAAAAATGGGGGTTGTGTGGCCATTGATATTCGACCAAAGGATCATACATCTCACTACACATGTATTTCCTTCCATAGATCACATTCTTGGATTTATTGTGGAGACCATTTCTTGGTCAAAAATCCGTAGGTGTTAGCCTTCAGTGTCATTGAAAATGGTCGTTCATGGCTATTTTCGACAAAAATGGGGTTTGTGTGGCCATTGATCATCGACCAGAGGCTCGTACACTTCACCCCACATATGTTTTCTTGCCAGAGATCACATTCTAGGATTTTTGGTGGATACCTTTTCTTGGTCAAAAATCCGTTGGTGTTAGGCTTCGGTATTATTGAAAATGGTCGTTCATGGCTATTTTCGACTAAAATGGGGGTTGTGTGGCCATTTATCATTGACCAGAGGCTCATACACCTCACCCCACATATGTTTCCTTGCCATAGATCACATTCTTGGATTTCTGGTGGAGACCATTTCTTGTTCAAAAGTCCGTACGTGTTAGCCTTCGGTATTATTGAAAATGGTCATTCATGGCTATTTTCGACAAAAATGGGGGTTGTGTGGCCAATGATCATCAACCAGAGGCTCGTAAACCTGACCCGACATATGTTTCCTTGCCATAGATCACATTCTTTGATTTCTGGTGGAGACCATTTTTTGGTCAAAAATCCGAATGTGTTAGCCTTCGGTACTATTGAAAATGGTCGTTCATGGCTATTTTCGACAAAAATGGGAGTTGTGTGGCCATTGATATGCGACCAGAGGCTCATAGACCTCACTACACATATGTTTCCTTGCCATAGATCACATTCTTGGATTTATGGTGGAGACCATTTCTTGGTCAAAAATCCGTAAGTGTTAGCCTTAAGTGTCATTGAAAATGGTTGTTCATGGCTATTTTCGACAAAAATAGGGGTTGTGTGGCCATTGATCATCGACCAGAGGCTCGTACACCTCACCCCACATATGTTTCCTTGCCATAGATCATATTCTTGGATTTCTAGTGGAGACCATTTCTTGGTCAAAAATCCGTAGGTGTTAGCCTTCGGTATTATTGAAAATGGTCGTTCATGGCTATTTTCGACGAAAATGGGGGCTGTGTGGCCATTGATCATCAACCAGAGGCTCATACACCTCACCCCACATATGTTTCCTTGCTATAGATCACATTCTTGGATTTCTAGTGGAGACCATTTCTTGATAAAAAATCCGTAGGTGTTAGCCTCTAGTATTATTGAAAATGGTCGGTCATGGCTATTTTCATCAAAAATGGGGGTTGTGTGGCCATTTATCATCGACCAAAAGCTCGTACACGTCATCCCACATAAGTTTCCTTGCCATAGATCACATTCTTGGATTTCTGGTGGAGTCCATTTCTTGGTCAAAAATTCGTACGTGTTAGCCTTCGGTATTATTGAAAATGGTCGTTCATGGCTATTTTCGACAAAATGGGGGTTGTGTGGCCATTGATCATCGACCAGAGCATCGTACACCTCACCCCACATATCTTTCCTTGCCATAGATCACATTCTTGGATTTCTGGTGGAGACCATTTCTTGGGCAAAAATCCGAATGTGTTAGCCTTCGGTATTCTTGAAAATGGTCATTCATGGCTATTTTCGACAAAAATGGGGGTTGTGTGGCCATTGATCTTCGACCAGAGGCTCATACACCTCACTACACATATGTTTCCTTGCCATAGATCAAATTCTTGGATTTATGGTGGAGACCATTTCTTGGTCAAAAATCCATAGGTGTTAGCCTTCAGTGTCATTGAAAATGGTCGTTCATGGCTATTTTCGACAAAAATGGGGGTTGTGTGGCCATTGATCATCGACCAGAGGCTCGTACACTTCACCCCACATATGTTTTCTTGCCATAGATCACATTCTTGGATTTCTGGTGGAGACCATTTCTTGGTCAAAAATCTGTTGGTGTTAGCCTTCGGTATTATTGAAAATGGTCGTTCATGGCTATTTTCGACTAAAATGGGGGTTGTGTGGCCATTTATCATCGACCAGAGGCTCATACACCTCACCCCACATATGTTTCCTTGCCATAGATCACATTCTTGGATATCTGGTGGAGACCATTTCTTGGTCAAAAATCCGTACGTGTTAGCCTTCGGTATTATTGAAAATGGTCATTCATGGCTATTTTCGACAAAAATGGGGTCAAGTGTCCACTGATCATCGACCAAAGGCTCGTACACCTGACCCCACATTCTTTGATTTCTGGTGGAGACCATTTCTTGGTCAAAAATCCGTATGTGTTAGCCTTCAGTGTCATTAAAAATGGTCGTTCATGGCTATTTTCGACAAAAATTAGGGTTGTGTGGCCATTGATCATCGACCAGAGGCTCGTACACCTAAACCCACATATGTTTCCTTGCCGTAGATCACATTCTTGGATTTATGTTGGAGACCATTTTTTGGTCAAAAATCCGTAGTTGTTAGCCTTCAGTGTCATTGAAAATGGTCGTTCATGGCTATTTTCGACAAAAATTAGGGTTGTGTGGCCATTGATCATCGACCAGAGGCTCGTACACCTCACCCCACATATGTTTCCTTGTCGTAGATCACATTCTTGGATTTCTGTTAGAGACCATTTCTTGGTAAAAAATCCGTAGGTGTTAGCCTTCGGTGTTATTGAAAATGGTCGTTCATGGCTATTTTCGACAAAAATGGGGGTTGTGTGGCCATTGATCATCGACCGGAGGCTCATACACCTCACCCCACATATGTTTCCTTGCCATAGATCACATTCTTGGATTTCTGGTGGAGACCATTTCTTAGTCAAAAATCCGTAGGTGTTAGCCTCTAATATTATTGAAAATGGTCGCTCATGGCTATTTTCATCAAAAATGGGGGTTGTGTGGCCATCTATCATCGACTAGAGGCTCGTCAACCTCACCCCACATATGTTTCCTTGCCATAGATCACATTCTTGGATTTCTGGTGGAGACCATTTCTTGGTCAAAAATTCGTATGTGTTAGCCTTCGGTATTATTGAAAATGGTCGTTGATGGCTATTTTCGGCAAAATGGGGGTTGTGTGGCCATTGATCATCGACCAGAGGCTCGTACACCTCACCCCACATATGTTTCCTTGCCATAGATCACATTCTTGGATTTCTGGTGGAGACCATTTCTTGGGAAAAAATCCGAATGTGTTAGCCTTTGGTATTTTTGAAAATTGTCATTCATGGCTATTTTCGACAAAAATGGGGGTTGTGTGGCCATTGGTCTTCGACCAGAGGCTCATACACCTCACTACACATATGTTTTCTTGCCGTAGATCACATTCTTGGATTTATGGTGGAGACCATTTCTTGGTCAGAAATCCATAGGTGTTAGCCTTTAGTGTCATTGAAAATGGTCGTTCATGGTTATTTTCGACAAAAATGGGGGTTGTGTGGCCATTGATCATCGACCAGAGGCTCGTACACTTCACCCCACATATGTTTTCTTGCCATATATCACATTCTTGGATTTCTGGAGGAGACCATTTCTTGGTCAAAAATCTGTTGGTGTTAGCCTTCGGTATTGTTGAAAATGGTCGTTCATGGCTATTTTCGACTAAAATGGGGGTTGTGTGGCCATTTATCATCGATCAGAGGCTCGTACCATTCACCCCACATATGTTTCCTTGCCATAGATCACATTCTTGGATTTCTGGTGGAGACCATTTCTTGGTCAAAAATCCGTACGTGTTAGCCTTCGGTATTATTGAAAATGGTCATTCATGGCTATTTACGACAAAAATGGGGGTTGTGTGGCCATTGATCTTCAACCAGAGGCTCATACACCTCACTACACATATGTTTCCTTGCCATAGATCACATTCTTGGATTTATGGTGGAGTCCATTTCTTGGTCAAAAATCCATAGGTGTTAGCCTTCAGTGTCATTGAAAATGGTCGTTCATGGCTATTTTCGACAAAAATGGGGGTTGTGTGGCCATTGATCATCGACCAGAGGCTCGTACACTTCACCCCACATATGTTTTCTTGCCATAGATCAGAATCTTGGATTTCTCGTGGAGACCATTTGTTGGTCAAAAATTCGTAGGTGTTAGCCTTCAGTGTCATTGAAAATGGTCATTCATGGCTATTTTCGACAAAAATGGGGGTTGTGTCGCCATTGATCATCGACCAGAGGATCGTACACCTCACCCCACATAAGTTTCCTTGCCATATATCACATTCTTGGATTTCTGGTGGAGACCATTTCTTGGTCAAAAATCCGTAGGTGTTAGCCTTCGGTATTATTGAAAAATGGTTGTTCATGGCTACTTTCGACAAAAATGGGGGTTGTGTGGCAATTGATCATCGACCAAAGGCTCATACACCTCACCCACATGTGTTTCCTTGCCATAGACCAAATTCTTGGATTTCTGGTGGTAACCATTTCTTGGTCAAAAATCCGTAGGTGTTAGCCTTCGGTATTATTGAAAATGGTCGTTCATGGCTATTTTCGACAAAAATGGGGGTTGTGTGGCCATTGATCATCGACCAAAGGCTCATACACCTCACCCCACATATGTTTCCTTGCCATAGACCACATTCTTGGATTTCTGGTGGAGACCATTTGTTGGTCAAAAATCCGTAGGTGTTAGCTTTCGGTATTACTGAAAATGGTCGTTCATGGCTATTTTCATAAAAAATGGGGGTTGTGTGGCAATTTATCATCGACCAGAGGCTCGTACACCTCACCCCACATATGTTTCCTTGCCATAGAGCACACTCTTGGATTTCTGGTGGAGACCATTTCTTGGTCAAAAATTCGTACGTGTTAGCCTTCGGTATTATTGAAAATGGTCGTTCATGGCTATTTTCGACAAAATGGGGGTTGTGTGGCCATTGATCATCGATCAGAGGCTCGTACACCTCACCCACATATGTTTCCTTGCCGTAGATCACATTCTTCGATTTCTGGTGGAGACCATTTCTTGGTCAAAAATCTGTACGTGTTAGCCTTCGGTATTATTGAAAATGGTCGTTCATGGCTATTTTTGACAAAATAGAGGTTCTGTGGCCATTGATCATCGACCAGAGGCTCATACACCTCACCCCACATATGTTTCCTTGACATAGATCACATTTTTGGATTTCTGGTGGAGACCATTTCTTGGGCAAAAATCTGAATGTGTTAGCCTTCGGTATTATTGAAAATGGTCATTCATGGCTATTTTCGACAAATATGGGGGTTGTGTGGCCATTTATCTTCAACCAGAGGCTCATACACCTCACTACACATATGTTTTCTTGCCATAGATCACATTCTTGGATCTATGGTGGAGACCAGTTCTTGGTAAAAAAATCCATAGGTGTTAGCCTTCAGTGTCATTGAAAATAGTCGTTCATGGCAATTTTCGACAAAAATGGGGGTTGTGTGGCCATTGATAATAGACCAGGGGCTCATACACCTCACCCCACATATGTTTCCTTGCCATAGGTCACATTCTTGGATTTCTGGTGGAGACCATTTCTTGGTCAAAAATCCGTAGGTGTTAGCCTTCGGTATTATTGAAAAAGGTCGTTCATGGCTATTTTGGACAAAAATGGGGGTTGTGTGGCCATTTATCATCGACCAGAGGCTCGTACACCTCACCCCACATATGTTTAATTGCCATAGATCACAATCTTGGATTTCTCGTGGAGGCCATTTCTTGGTCAAAAATCCGTACGTGTTAGCCTTTGGTATTATTGAAAATGGTCGTTCATGGTTGTTTTCGACAAAAATGGGGGTTGTGTGGCCATTGATCATCGACAAGAGGCTCGTACACCTCACCCCAATATGTTTCCTTGCCATAGATCATATTCTTGAATTTCTGGTGGAGACGATTTCTTGGTCAAAAATCCATAGGTGTTAGCCTTCGGAATTATTGAAAATGGTCGTTCATGGCTATTTTCGACAAAAATGGGGGTTGTGTGGCCATTGATCATCGATCAGAGGCTCGTACACCTCACCCCACATATGTTTCCTTGCCATAGATCACATTCTTGGATTTCAGGTGGAGATCTTCTCTTGGTCAAAAATCCGTAGGTGTTAGCCTTCGGTATTATTGTAAATGGTCGTTCATGGCTATTTTCGACAAAAATGGGGGTTGTGTGGCCATTGATCATCGACCAGAGGCTCATACACCTCACCCCACATATGTTTCCTTGCCATAGATCACATTCTTGGATTTCTGGTGGAGACCATTTCTTGGTCAAAAATCTGCACGTGTTAGCCTTCGGTATTATTGAAAATGGTCATTCATGGCTATTTTCGACACAAATGGGGGTTGTGTGGCCATTGACCTTCGACCAGAGGATCATACACCTCACTACACATATGTTTCCTTGCCATAGATCACATTATTGGATTTATGGTGGAGACCATTTCTTGGTCAAAAATCCATTGGTGTTAGCCTTCAGTATCATTGAAAATGGTCGTTCATGGCTATTTTCGATAAAAATGGGGGTTGTGTGGCCATTGATCATCGACCAGAGGCTCGTACACTTAACCCCACATATGTTTTCTTGCCATAGATCACAATCTTGGATTTCTCGTGGAGACCATTTCTTGGTCAAAAATCCGTAGGTGTTAGCCTTCAGTGTCATTGAAAATGGTCATTCATGGCTATTTTCGACAAAAATGGGGGTTGTGTCGCCATTGATCATCGACCAGAGGCTCGTACACCTCACCCCACATAAGTTTCCTTGCCATAGATCACATTCTTGGATTTCTGGTGGAGACCATTTCTTGGTCAAAAATCCGTAGGTGTTAGCCTTCGGTATTATTGAAAATGGTCGTTCATGGCTATTTTCGACAAAAATGGGGGTTGTGTGGCCATTGATCATCGATCAGAGGCTCGTACACCTCACCCCACATATGTTTCCTTGCCATAGATCACATTCTTGGATTTCAGGTGGAGATCTTCTCTTGGTCAAAAATCCGTAGGTGTTAGCCTTCGGAATTATTGAAAATGGTCGTTCATGGCTATTTTCGACAAAAATGGGGGTTGTGTGGCCATTGATCATCGATCAGAGGCTCGTACACCTCACCCCACATATGTTTCCTTGCCATAGATCACATTCTTGGATTTCAGGTGGAGATCTTCTCTTGGTCAAAAATCCGTAGGTGTTAGCCTTCGGTATTATTGTAAATGGTCGTTCATGGCTATTTTCGACAAAAATGGGGGTTGTGTGGCCATTGATCATCGACCAGAGGCTCATACACCTCACCCCACATATGTTTCCTTGCCATAGATCACATTCTTGGATTTCTGGTGGAGACCATTTCTTGGTCAAAAATCTGCACGTGTTAGCCTTCGGTATTATTGAAAATGGTCATTCATGGCTATTTTCGACACAAATGGGGGTTGTGTGGCCATTGACCTTCGACCAGAGGATCATACACCTCACTACACATATGTTTCCTTGCCATAGATCACATTATTGGATTTATGGTGGAGACCATTTCTTGGTCAAAAATCCATTGGTGTTAGCCTTCAGTATCATTGAAAATGGTCGTTCATGGCTATTTTCGATAAAAATGGGGGTTGTGTGGCCATTGATCATCGACCAGAGGCTCGTACACTTAACCCCACATATGTTTTCTTGCCATAGATCACAATCTTGGATTTCTCGTGGAGACCATTTGTTGGTCAAAAATTCGTAGGTGTTAGCCTTCAGTGTCATTGAAAATGGTCATTCATGGCTATTTTCGACAAAAATGGGGGTTGTGTCGCCATTGATCATCGACCAGAGGCTCGTACACCTCACCCCACATAAGTTTCCTTGCCATAGATCACATTCTTGGATTTCTGGTGGAGACCATTTCTTGGTCAAAAATCCGTAGGTGTTAGCCTTCGGTATTATTGAAAATGGTCGTTCATGGCTATTTTCGACAAAAATGGGGGTTGTGTGGCAATTGATCATCGACCAAAGGCTCATACACCTCACCCCACATATGTTTCCTTGCCATAGACCACATTCTTGGATTTCTGGTGGAGACCATTTCTTGGTCAAAAATCCATAGGTGTTAGCCTTCAGTGTCATTGAAAATGGTCGTTCATGGCTATTTTCGACAAAAATGGGGGTTGTGTTGCCATTGATCATCGACCAGAGGATCGTACACTTCACCCCACATATGTTTTCTTGCTATAGATCACATTCTTGGATTTCTGGTGGAGACCATTTCTTGGTCAAAAATCTGTAGGTGTTAGCCTTCGGTATTATTGAAAACGGTCGTTCATGGCTATTTTCGACTAAAATGGGGGTTGTGTGGCCATTTATCATCGACCAGAGGCTCGTACACCTCACCCCACATATGTTTACTTGCCATAGATCACATTCTTGGATTTCTGGTGGAGACCATTTTTTGGTTAAAAATCCGTACGTGTTAGCCTTCGGTATTATTGAAAATGGTCATTTATGGCTATTTTCGACAAAAATGGGGGTTGTGTGGCCATTGATTATCGACCAGAGGCTCGTACACCTCACCCCACATATGTTTCCTTGCCATAGATCACATTCTTGGATTTCTGGTGGTGACCATTTCTTGGTCAAAAATTCGTAGGTGTTAGCCTTCGGTATTATTGAAAATGGTCGTTCATAGCTATTTTCGACAAAAATGGGGGTTGTGTGGCCATTGATCATCGACCAAAGGCTCATACACCTCACCCCACATATGTTTCCTTGCCATAGACCACATTCTTGGATTTTTGGTGGAGACCATTTGTTGGTCAAAAATCCGTAGGTGTTAGCCTTCGGTATTATTGAAAATGGTCGTTCATGGCTATTTTCATCAAAAATGGGGGTTGTGTGGCCATTTATCATCAACCAGAGGCTCGTACACCTCACCCCACATATGTTTCCTTGCCTCACATTCTTGGATTTCTAGTGGAGAGCATTTCTTGGTCAAAAATTTGTACGTCTTAGCCTTCGGTATTATTGAAAATGGTCGTGGTCGTTCATGGCTATTTTTGACAAAATGGGGGTTGTGTGGCCATTGATCATCGACCAGAGGCTCATACACCTCACCCGCATATGTTTCCTTGCCGTAGATTACATTCTTGGATTTCTGGTGGAGACCATTTCTTGGGCAAAAATTTGAATGTGTTAGCCTTCGGTATTATTGAAAATGGTTATTCATGGCTATTCTCGACAAAAATGGGGGTTGTGTGGCAATTTATCTTCAACCAGAGGCTCATACACCTCACTACACATATGTTTTCTTGCCATAGATCACATTCTTGGATCTATGGTGGAGACCAGTTCTTGGTCAAAAATCCATAGGTGTTAGCCTTCATTGTCATTGAAAATAGTCGTTCATGGCTATTTTCGACAATAATGGGGGTTGTGTGGCCATTGATAATCAACCAGAGGCTCGTACACCTCACCCCACATATGTTTCCTTGCCATAGATCACATTCTTGGATTTCTGGTGGAGACCATTTCTTGGTCAAAAATCCGTAGGTGTTAGCCTTCGGTATTATTGAAAATGGTCGTCATGGCTATTTTCGACAAAAATGGGGGTTGTGTGGCCATTGATCATCGACCAGAGGCTCATACACCTCACCCTACATATGTTTTATTGCCATAGATCAAAATCTTGGATTTCTCGTGGAGACCATTTCTTGGTCAAAAATCCGTACGTGTTAGCCTTCGGTATTATTGAAAATGGTCATTCATGGCTATTTTCGACAAAAATGGGGGTTGTGTGGCCATTGATCATCGACCAGAGGCTCGTACACCTCACCCGACATATAATTCCTTGCCATAGATCATATTCTTGGATTTCTGGTGGAGACGATTTCTTGGTCAAAAATCCGTAGGTGTTAGCCTTCGGTATTATTGAAAATGGTCGTTCATGGCTATTTTCGACAAAAATGGGGGTTGTGTGGCCATTGATCATCGACCAGAGGCTCGTACACCTCACCCCACATATGTTTCCTTGCCATAGATCAAATTCTTGAATTTCTGGTGGAGACCATTTCTTGGTCAAAAATCCGTAGGTGTTAGCATTCGATATTATTGTAAATGGTCGTTCATGGCTATTTTCGACAAAAATGGGGGTTGTGTGGCCATTGATCATCGACCAGAGGCTCATACACCTCAGCCCACATATGTTTCCTTGCCATAGATCACATTCTTGGATTTCTGGTGGAGACCATTTCTTGGTCAAAAATCTGTAGGTGTTAGCCTCTGGTATTATTGAAAATGGTCGTTCATGGCTATTTTGATAAAAAATGGGGGTTGTATGGCCATTTATCATCGACCAGAGGCTCGTACACCTCACCCCACATATGTTTCTTGCCATAGATCACATTCTTGGATTTCTGGTGGAGACCATTTCTTGGTCAAAAATTCGTACTGTTAGCCTTTAGTATTATTGAAAATGGTCGTGGTCGTTCATGGCTATTTTCGACAAAATGGGGGTTGTGTGGCCATTGATCATCGACCAGAGGTCAAAATGGTGAGGTGTACGAGCCTCTGGTCAATTATCAATGGCCACACAACCCCCATTATTGTCGAAAATAGCCATAAACGACTATTTTCAATGACACTGAAGGCTAACACCTATGGATTTTTGACCAAGAACTGGTCTCCACCATAGATCCAAGAATGTGATCTATGGCAAGAAAACATATGTGTAGTGAGGCGTATGAGCCTCTGGTTGAAGATAAATGGCCACACAACCCCCATTTTTGTCGAAAATAGCCATGAATAACCATTTTCAATAATACCGAAGGCTAACACATTCGGATTTTTGCCCAAGAAATGGTCTCCACCAGAAATCCAAGAATGTGATCTACGGCAAGGAAACATATGTGGGTGAGGTGTATGAGCCACTAGTCGATGATCAATGGCCACATAACCTCTATTTTGTCGAAAATAGCCATGAACGACCATTTTCAATAATACCGAAGGCTAACACGTACGGATTTTTGACCAAGAAATGGTCTCCACCAGAAATCCAAGAATGTGATCTACGGCAAGGAAACATATGTGGGTGAGGCGTACGAGCCTCTGGTCGATGATCAATGGCCACACAACCCCCATTTTGTCGAAAATAGCCATGAACGACCACGACCATTTTCAATAATACTAAAGGCTAACAGTACGAATTTTTGACCAAGAAATGGTCTCCACTAAGAATCCAAGAATGTGATCTATGGCAAGGAAACATATGTGGGGTGATGTGTACGAGCCTCTGGTTGATGATAAATGGCCACACAACCCCCATTTTTGATGAAAATAACCATGAACGACCATTTTCAATAATACCGAAGGCTAACACCTACGGATTTTTGACCAACAAATGGTCTCCACTAGAAATCCAAGAATGTGGTCTATGGCAAGGAAACATATGTGGGGTGAGGTGTATGAGCCTTTGGTTGACGATCAATGGCCACACAACCCCCATTTTTCTCGAAAATAGCTATGAACGACCATTTTCAATAATACCGAAGGCTAACACCTACGGATTTTTGACCAAGAAATGGTCACCACCAGAAATCCAAGAATGTGATCTATGACAAGGAAACATATGTGGGGTTAGGTGTACGAGCCTCTGGTCGATAATCAATGGCCACACAACCCCCATTTTTGTCGAAAATAGCCATAAATGACCATTTTCAATAATACCGAAGGCTAATACGTACGGATTTTTAATCAAGAAATGGTCTCCACCAGAAATCCAAGAATGTGATCTATAGCAAGAAAACGTATGTGGGGTGAAGTGTACGAGCCTCTGGTCGATGATCAATGGCCACACAACCCTCATTTTTGTCGAAAATAGCCATGAACGACCAATTTCAATGACACTGAAGGCTAACAGCTATGGATTTTTGACCAAGAAATGGTCTCCACCAGAAATCCAAGAAATGGTCTATGGAAAGGAAACATATGTGGGGTGAGGTGTATGAGCCTTTGGTCGATGATCAATTGCCACACAACCCCCATTTTTGTCGAAAATAGCCATGAACGACCATTTTCAATAATACCGAAGGCTAACACCTACGGATTTTTGGCCAAGAAATGGTCTCCACCAAAAATCCACCAATGTGATCTATGGTAACAAAACTTATGTGGGGTGAGGTGTACGAGCCTCTGGTCGATGATCAATGGCGACACAACCCCCATTTTTGTCAAAAATAGCATTGAATCACCATTTTCAATGACACTGAAGGCTAACACCTACGAATTTTTGACCAACAAATGGTCTCCACGAGAAATCCAAGATTGTAATCTATGGCAAGAAAACATATGTGGGGTGAAGTGTACGAGCCTCTGGTCGATGATCAATGGCCACACAACCCCCATTTTTGTCGAAAATAGACATGAACGACCATTTTCAATGACACAGAAGGCTAACACCTATGGATTTTTGACCAAGAACTGGTCTCCACCATAGATCCAAGAATGTGATCTATGGCAAGAAAACATATGTGTAGTGAGGCGTATGAGCCTTTGGTTGAAGATAAATGGCCACACAACCCCCATTTTTTTCGAAAATAGCCATGAATAACCATTTTCAATAATACCGAAGGCTAACACATTCGGATTTTTGCCCAAGAAATGGTCTCCACCAGAAATCCAAGAATGTGATCTACGGCAAGGAAACATATGTGGGTGAGGTGTATGAGCCACTGGTCGATGATCAATGGCCACATAACCTCTATTTTGTCGAAAATAGCCATTAACGACCATTTTCAATAATAACGAAGGCTAACACGTACGGATTTTTGACCAAGAAATGGTCTCCACCAGAAATCCAAGAATGTGATCTATGGCAAGGAAACATATGTGGGTGAGGCGTACGAGCCTCTGGTCGATGATCAATGGCCACACAACCCCCATTTTGTCGAAAATAGCCATGAACGACCACGACCATTTTCAATAATACCGAAGGCTAACACGTACGAATTTTTGACCAAGAAATGGTCTCCACTAGGAATCCAAGAATGTGATCTATGGCAAGGAAACATATGTGGGGTGATGTGTACGAGCCTCTGGTTGATGATAAATGGCCACACAACCCCCATTTTTGATGAAAATAACCATGAACGACCATTTTCAATAATACCGAAGGCTAACACCTACGGATTTTTGACCAACAAATGGTCTCCACTAGAAATCCAAGAATGTGGTCTATGGCAAGGAAACATATGTGGGGTGAGGTGTATGAGCCTTTGGTTGACGATCAATGGCCACACAACCCCCATTTTTCTCGAAAATAGCTATGAACGACCATTTTCAATAATACCGAAGGCTAACACCTACGGATTTTTGACCAAGAAATGGTCACCACCAGAAATCCAAGAATGTGATCTATGACAAGGAAACATATGTGGGGTTAGGTGTACGAGCCTCTGGTCGATAATCAATGGCCACACAACCCCCATTTTTGTCGAAAATAGCCATAAATGACCATTTTCAATAATACCGAAGGCTAATACGTACGGATTTTTAATCAAGAAATGGTCTCCACCAGAAATCCAAGAATGTGATCTATAGCAAGAAAACGTATGTGGGGTGAAGTGTACGAGCCTCTGGTCGATGATCAATGGCCACACAACCCTCATTTTTGTCGAAAATAGCCATGAACGACCAATTTCAATGACACTGAAGGCTAACAGCTATGGATTTTTGACCAAGAAATGGTCTCCACCAGAAATCCAAGAAATGGTCTATGGAAAGGAAACATATGTGGGGTGAGGTGTATGAGCCTTTGGTCGATGATCAATTGCCACACAACCCCCATTTTTGTCGAAAATAGCCATGAACAACCATTTTCAATAATACCGAAGGCTAACACCTACGGATTTTTGGCCAAGAAATGGTCTCCACCAAAAATCCACCAATGTGATCTATGGTAACAAAACTTATGTGGGGTGAGGTGTACGAGCCTCTGGTCGATGATCAATGGCGACACAACCCCCATTTTTGTCAAAAATAGCATTGAATCACCATTTTCAATGACACTGAAGGCTAACACCTACGAATTTTTGACCAACAAATGGTCTCCACGAGAAATCCAAGATTGTAATCTATGGCAAGAAAACATATGTGGGGTGAAGTGTACGAGCCTCTGGTCGATGATCAATGGCCACACAACCCCCATTTTTGTCGAAAATAGACATGAACGACCATTTTCAATGACACAGAAGGCTAACACCTATGGATTTTTGACCAAGAACTGGTCTCCACCATAGATCCAAGAATGTGATCTATGGCAAGAAAACATATGTGTAGTGAGGCGTATGAGCCTTTGGTTGAAGATAAATGGCCACACAACCCCCATTTTTTTCGAAAATAGCCATGAATAACCATTTTCAATAATACCGAAGGCTAACACATTCGGATTTTTGCCCAAGAAATGGTCTCCACCAGAAATCCAAGAATGTGATCTACGGCAAGGAAACATATGTGGGTGAGGTGTATGAGCCACTGGTCGATGATCAATGGCCACATAACCTCTATTTTGTCGAAAATAGCCATTAACGACCATTTTCAATAATAACGAAGGCTAACACGTACGGATTTTTGACCAAGAAATGGTCTCCACCAAAAATCCAAGAATGTGATCTATGGCAAGGAAACATATGTGGGTGAGGCGTACGAGCCTCTGGTCGATGATCAATGGCCACACAACCCCCATTTTGTCGAAAATAGCCATGAACGACCACGACCATTTTCAATAATACCGAAGGCTAACACGTACGAATTTTTGACCAAGAAATGGTCTCCACTAGGAATCCAAGAATGTGATCTATGGCAAGGAAACATATGTGGGGTGATGTGTACGAGCCTCTGGTTGATGATAAATGGCCACACAACCCCCATTTTTGATGAAAATAACCATGAACGACCATTTTCAATAATACCGAAGGCTAACACCTACGGATTTTTGACCAACAAATGGTCTCCACTAGAAATCCAAGAATGTGGTCTATGGCAAGGAAACATATGTGGGGTGAGGTGTATGAGCCTTTGGTTGACGATCAATGGCCACACAACCCCCATTTTTGTCGAAAATAGCTATGAACGACCATTTTCAATAATACCGAAGGCTAACACCTACGGATTTTTGACCAAGAAATGGTCACCACTAGAAATCCAAGAATGTGATCTATGGCAAGGAAACATATGTGGGGTTAGGTGTACGAGCCTCTGGTCGATAATCAATGGCCACACAACCCCCATTTTTGTCAAAAATAGCCATAAATGACCATTTTCAATAATACCGAAGGCTAATACGTACGGATTTTTAATCAAGAAATGGTCTCCACCAGAAATCCAAGAATGTGATCTATAGCAAGAAAACGTATGTGGGGTGAAGTGTACGAGCCTCTGGTCGATGATCAATGGCCACACAACCCTCATTTTTGTCGAAAATAGCCATGAACGACCAATTTCAATGACACTGAAGGCTAACACCTATGGATTTTTGACCAAGAAATGGTCTCCACCAGAAATCCAAGAAATGGTCTATGGAAAGGAAACATATGTGGGGTGAGGTGTATGAGCCTTTGGTCGATGATCAATTGCCACACAACCCCCATTTTTGTCGAAAATAGCCATGAACGACCATTTTCAATAATACCGAAGGCTAACACCTACAGATTTTTGGCCAAGAATTGGTCTCCACCAAAAATCCACGAATGTGATCTATGGTAACAAAACTTATGTGGGGTGAGGTGTACGAGCCTCTGGTCGATGATCAATGGCGACACAACCCCCATTTTTGTCAAAAATAGCATTGAATCACCATTTTCAATGACACTGAAGGCTAACACCTACGAATTTTTGACCAACAAATGGTCTCCACGAGAAATCCAAGATTGTAATCTATGGCAAGAAAACATATGTGGGGTGAAGTGTACGAGCCTCTGGTCGATGATCAATGGCCACACAACCCCCATTTTTGTCGAAAATAGCCATGAACGACCATTTTCAATGACACTGAAGGCTATCACCTATGGATTTTTGACCAAGAAATGGTCTCCACCATAAATCCAAGAATGTGATCTATGGCAAGGAAACATATGTGTAGTGAGGTGTATGAGCCTCTGGTCGAAGATCAATGGCCACACAACCCCCATTTGTGTCGAAAATAGCCATGAATGACCATTTTCAATAATATCGAAGGCTAACACGTACGGATTTTTGACCAAGAAATGGTCTCCACCAGAAATCCAAGAATGTGATCTATGGCAAGGAAAAATATGTGGGGTGAGGTGTATGAGCCTCTGGTCGATGATCAATGGCCACACAACCCCCATTTTTGTCAAAAATAGTTATGAACGACCATTTACAATAATACCGAAGGCTAACACCTCGGATTTTTGACCAAGAAATGGTCTCCACCAGAAATCCAAGAATGTGATCTATGGCAAGGAAACATATGTGGGGTGAGGTGTACGAGCCTCTGATCGATGATCAATGGCCACACAACCCCCATTTTTGTCGAAAATAGCCATGAACGACCATTTTCAATAATTCTGAAGGCTAACACCTACGAAATTTTGACCAAGAAATCGTCTCCACCAGAAATCCAAGAATATGATCTATGGCAAGGAAACATATTTGGGGTGAGGTGTATGAGCCTCTGGTCGATGATCAATGGCCACACAACCCCCATTTTTGTCGAAAACAGCCATGAACGACCATTTTTAATAACACCGAATGCTAACACCAACGGATTTTTGACCAAGAAATGGTCTCCACCAGAAATCCAAGAATGTGATCTATGGCAAGGAAACATATGTGGGGTGAGGTGTACGAGCCCCAGGTCGATTATCAATGGCCACACAACCCCTATTTTTGTCGAAAATTGCCATGAACGACTATTTTCAATGACACTGAAGGCTAACACCTATGGATTTTTGACCAAGAGCTGGTCTCCACCATAGATCCAAGAATGTGATCTATGGCAAGAAAACATATGTGTAGTGAGGTGTATGAGCCTCTGGTTGAAGATAAATGGCCACATAACCCCCATTTTTGTCGAAAATAGCCATGAATGACCATTTTCAATAATACCGAAGGCTAACACATTCGGATTTTTGCCCAAGAAATGGTCTCCACCAGAAATCCAAAAATGTGATCTATGTCAAGGAAACATATGTGGGGAGAGGTGTATGAGCCTCTGGTCGATGATCAATGGCCACAGAACCTCTATTTTGTCAAAAATAGCCATGAACGACCATTATCAATAATACCGATGGCTAACATGTACGGATTTTTGACCAAGAAATGGTCTCCACCAGAAATCCAAGAATGTGATCTACGGCAAGGAAACATATGTGGGGTGAGGTGTACGAGCCCCTGGTCGATTATCAATGGCCACACAACCCCCATTTTTGTCGAAAATTGCCATGAACGACTATTTTCAATGACACTGAAGGCTAACACCTATGGATTTTTGACCAAGAACTGGTCTCCACCATAGATCCAAGAATGTGATCTATGGCAAGAAAACATATGGGTAGTGAGGTGTATGAGCCTCTGGTTGAAGATAAATGGCCACACAACCCCCATTTTTGTCGAAAATAGCCATGAATGACCATTTTCAATAATACCGAAGGCTAACACATTCGTATTTTTGCCCAAGAAATGGTCTCCACCAGAAATCCAAAAATGTGATCTATGTCAAGGAAACATATGTGGGGTGAGGTGTATGAGCCTCTGGTCGATGATCAATGGCCACAGAACCTCTATTTTGTCAAAAATAGCCATGAACGACCATTTTCAATAATACAGAAGGCTAACACGTACAGATTTTTGACCTAGAAATGGTCTCCACCAGAAATCCAAGAATGTGATCTATGGCAAGGAAACATATGTGGGTGAGGTGTACGAGCCTCTGGTCGATGATCAATGGCCACACAACCCCCATTTTGTCAAAAATAGCCATGAATGACCATTTTCAATAATACCGAAGGCTAACACGTACGAATTTTTGACCAAGAAATGGTCTCCACCAGAAATCCAAGAGTGTGCTCTAAGGCAAGGAAACATATGTGGGTTGAGGTGTACGAGCCTCTGGTCGATGATAAATGGCCACACAACCCCCATTTTTGATGAAAATAGCCATGAACGACCATTTTCAATAATACCGAAAGCTAACACCTACGGATTTTTTACCAACAAATGGTCTCCACCAGAAATCCAAGAATGTGGTCTATGGCAAGGAAACATATGTGGGGTGAGGTGTATGAGTCTTTGGTCGATGATCAATGGCCACACAACTCCCATTTTTATCAAAAATAGCCATGAACGACCATTTTCGATAATACAGAAGGCTAACACCTAAGAATTTTTGACAAAGAAATGGTCACCACCAGAAATCCAAGAATGTGGTCTATGGCAAGGAAACACATGTGGGGTGAGGTGTATGAGCCTTTGGTCGATGATCAATTGCCACACAACCCCCATTTTTGTCGAAAATGGCCTTGAACGACGATTTTCAATAATACCGAAGGCTAACACCTACGGATTTTTGACCAAGAAATGGTCTCCACCAGAAATCCAAGAATGTGATATATGGCAAGGAAACTTATGTGGGGTGAGGTGTACGATCCTCTGGTCGATGATCAATGGCGACACAACCCCCATTTTTGTCGAAAATAGCCATGAATGACCATTTTCAATGACACTGAAGGCTAACACCTACGAATTTTTGACCAACAAATGGTCTCCACGAGAAATCTAAGATTCTGATCAATGGCAAGAAAACATATGTGGGGTGAAGTGTACGAGCCTCTGGTCGATGATCAATGGCCACACAACCCCCATTTTTGATGAAAATAGCCATGAGCGACCATTTTCAATAATACTAGAGGCTAACACCTACGGATTTTTGACTAAGAAATGGTCTCCACCAGAAATCCAAGAATGTGATCTATGGCAAGGAAACATATGTGGGGTGAGGTGTATGAGCCTCTGGTCGATGATCAATGGCCACACAACCCCCATTTTTGTCGAAAATAGCCATGAACGACCATTTTCAATAATACCGAAGGCTAACACCTACGGATTTTTGACCAAGAAATCGTCTCCACTAGACATCCAAGAATGTGATCTACGGCAAGGAAACATATGTGGGGTGAGGTGTACGAGCCTCTGGTCGATGATCAATGGCCACACAACCCTATTTTTTTGTCGAAAATAGCCATGAACGACAATTTTCAATGACACTGAAGGCTAACAACTACGGATTTTTGACCAAAAAATGGTCTCCACCATAAATCCAAGAATGTGATCTACGGCAAGGAAACATATGTGGGTTGAGGTGTACGAGCCTCTGGTCGATGATCAATGGCCACACAACCCTAATTTTTGTCGAAAATAGCCATGAACGACCATTTTCAATGACACTGAAGGCTAACACCTATGGATTTTTGACCAAGAAATGGTCTCCACCAGAAATAAAAGAATGTGGGGTGAGGTGTACGAGCCTTTGGTCGATGATCAATTGCCACATGACCCCCATTTTTGTCGAAAATAGCCATGAATGACCATTTTCAATAATACCGAAGGCTAACACGTACAGATTTTTGACCAAGAAATGGTCTCCACCAGATATCCAAGAATGTGATCTATGGCAAGGAAACATATGTGGGGTGAGGTGTATGAGCCTCTGGTCGATGATAAATGGCCACACAACCCCCATTTTAGTCGAAAATAGCCATGAACGACCATTTTCAATAATACCGAAGGCTAACACCATCAGATTTTTGACCAAGAAATGGTCTCCACCAGAAATCTGTGGGGGATAGATATCCCCCGGGTCCACCAAAAGAGTAAAGGACCTCACGAAAGGCCCAAGGGCCCAATAAATCGTAAGGATATTCTTTTGTGGGCCTGGGGAAAGACGACCAGCAACGCGGAGCGACATAGGGCCGGATTGGTGCAAACCCGGACGGCCCATAGCGCCGAGCCATTGGCCGCAACAGAGATCCGACTTTCCCGCGTCGGGGCCTTCATGCAGCGAAGCCGCGTGAGGATAAGTCGGCGAGAGTTACGTAGGGGATAATCTCGAGAGGTTCACTATCTTTTAGCTACTCGTTGTTATCTCATCATGTGTACTGCCCCACGGTCGAGTATATAAGGCCTAGGGGGCACCCCTTCAGAACGATCGACCCATCACTTAGCCTCCCACATCAACTCTCTGTATTCTCGATCCAGAGAGCTCTCTTGTAATCACATCCACCAAGCATACTCATCAGGACGTAGGGTGTTACGCATCTCTAAGCGGCCCGAACCTGTAAACCTTGTCCACTGTCCCTCGTGCGATCGGCACGAACCATTTTGCTACAGTTGTCGACACCGTCCTACTCCCAAAAACACCTTGAGGGGCAACCCCGGGTGTGCGGTCGGACCCTAAACACCGACAGCTGGCGCGCCAGGTAGGGGGTGTGTTGACAATCCAAGCTAGCTCAATGGCCATCTCCTTCTACAACAAGATCACCCTGCGCCCCGGATCTATGTTCTGCTTCGGAACAATCTCGTTCGTAGCGGACGAAGAAGGAATTCTGCACCGTGTTGCGGATCCACCAAAAAAGGAGTCTTCCTCAACAAACTCCGAAAATACCGGAGAAGCGCAACCTCCAGCTCCCCGGAAGGAAATCACCACGCCGGCAGCATCGTTCTACCCCGACGTCCTCTTCATCGGAAGGGCAGAATCGCCAACCATCTCCGACGACGAGCCGACTGTGCCCGGGGAAGAACCGCCTCAGCGAGAGTCCCGTCGACGGAGGAACCGGCGCAGGAATGTTCGACGACATCACGCGGCCGGAGAGCGGAATCCGGAACAACCTGTCTCGCGAGACGAGGTCTCGGAGGTAGGAGAAACCCCGGAGGAACGCGTCTTCAGAGAGCGAAGGAACTCCCGACGACGTGATCGCCGACGAGCTCAGGAGCAGGCTGAGCGGGATACAAGGCAATGTCGTGAGAATCCACTCTTCGGGCGTAACCTGAACCCCGACTTCGCCCGAGCCATGAACACGCCGAGCGAGGTCGGAGGAGTGTTGGCTCGGATAGCGGAAGGACTTCCTCGGACTCCTGACGCCGACGGTTACCGACGACTGTTCACCCAGGCGGCCAACCATCTCCTACCGCTTGCTCACCCACCGAACGATCTACGACACGCCATCAACAGTCGCCGAGACGCGCGGAGCTCCATCAACGCTTCGCGGGAACGGCGGCATGAGAACGAGATTCGTCGACGAGAGGAGTACGACAGAGATCATGGTGCCCCGACTCAGAGCCAAGCTACCAGGACTGAGTCGGCGACGGCTTCAACTGGCGGAACCTCCCGGGGACGGTCGAGGAACCACAACCACAACTCCCCTCCCCGGGACAGGCATCGACCTCGACGACAGGAGGACACGTGCGGAGTGTCCGCCCTTACTCCGCGCCTTAGGGCCATCCAATGGCCACCCAACTTCAAGGTATCCAATGTTGACAAGTATGAACCTAAGCAGGATCCGTGGGGTTGGCTAGCCGTCTACACCACCGCTGCTCGAGCTGCCGGAGCATCCGAGGACGTGATGACCGCGTATTTGCCCATTGTCCTTGGACAAGACGCGCTGCAATGGCTACGACATCTGCCCCGACACTGCATCGACGTCTGGGGAGACTTCAGTCGGCGTTTCACCGCTAACTTCCAGTCCCTCTCCGACAAGCCGGCGCAGCCGTGGGACCTCAAATCTATCAAGCGCCGGGGGGACGAGACTCTCCGATCATACCTCAAGAGGTTTCAAACCATGAGGAATCGCATCCCCGATGTCACGGAGGCGGCCGTAATCGAGGACTTCTACCGAGGATCCAATGACTCGGCTTTTGTCCGAGCCATACTACAAAGGGCGCCGACCACCTCGGAGGAGCTGTTCCGGGAGGCCGACCTCTACATCACCGCCGACGAGCGAGCCCAGGACCTCATCGGAGGAGCGAAGCCCGCGCCGGCAGCACCGCGGCGCGACGCGAACCAGCAACCTGACAAGCGATGGGAGAAACGGCCACGCGAAGAAGTACACGCCGCCGGACCACCCGCCGCCCGCGCTCGAGGAGGACCTCGTGGGGGCGAACGCACACTGGACGACATCCTCGACGCCCAGTGCCCGTACCACAAGGACATGCGACACACTCTTCGTAACTGCCGGGACTTCAAGCACTCCGTCGGACACGGCCGACCCTTCCAACCTCTACCTCCTCCTCCGCCGAGGGGAGGACCAGATGAACCACGACAACCCCATCGGCAGGAGGAGGGAGGAGGAGGAGGAGCTTTCCCGCGCGTTGACAGGGAGGTCAACGTCATCTTCGGCGGACACGGATCACAGGAGAGCAGAAGACAGCAGAAGCTCAACGATCGCCAGATACTGGTAGCGACCATCGGCCCTCCCGCCCCATACCGATGGTCGGAGCACCCGATCACCTTCACTCGGGCGGATCAATGGCTCAACTTTGATCATCCGGGCAAGTACCCGCTTCTCGTCGATCCGGTGATCCGAGAGAGCCGGGTGAAAAAGGTGTTAGTGGACGGGGGGAGCAGCATCAACATCACCTTCCCCCGGACACTCCAAAGCTTGGGAGTTCATCTCAAAGAGCTCCACGAGTCGGACACTCCTTTCTTCGGCATCGTGCCGACGGAAGGGGAATACCCGCTGGGCCACATCTACATGCCGGTCACCTTTGGAACTCCGGAGAACTACAGAACCGAGTTCCTGAGGTTTGAAGTGGCAAACTTCGACTGCGGGTACAACGCCATCATCGGGAGGCCAGGATTGGCCAAATTCATGGCCATTCCGCATTACACATACATGATACTGAAAATGCCGGGGCCACAAGGGATCATAACTGTGCGCGCCGACCTCCAAGGCGCCGCAGAATGTTTCCGAGTGGCTATTCAAGCAGCCCTCACCGCCAAGCCGTCGACAGCTCCCTCCGCAATGGCGAACTCTAAGCCTGAGGAAGACCTCGCAATACCGGCGAATGAAGCTCATACCGCGACCTCTATGCGGCCGATTGAAGAAACTAAAAGAATCAACCTGGGGTTCGCTGATGAGCGCAAGACGGCCATCATCAGCTCCAGTTTGGACAACAAATAGGAAAGCGCGCTCGTCCAGTTTCTGCAAGATAACCGAGACGTATTCGCATGGCAGCCTGCGGATATGCCGGGAGTCCCGAGAGAACTGGCCGAGCACAAGCTAAAGGTCTTTCCCCAGGCGAGGCCGATTCGACAGAAATTACGTCGTTTCACGCCTGATAAGAGGGAAGCCATTCGCGCCGAGTTAGCTCGCTTGGTCGCGGCCGGATTCATTAGAGAAGTATTACATCCTGAGTGGTTAGCCAATCCTGTTCTTGTACTCAAAAAGAATAAAGTGGACTGGCGCATGTGTGTTGATTATACTGATCTCAACAAACACTGTCCGAAGGATCCCTTCGGGCTCCCGAGGATAGATCAGGTGGTGGACTCCACCGCTGGATGTTCTATGTTGTCTTTCTTGGATTGTTATTCTGGGTACCATCAGATCAGCCTGGCAAAGGAAGATGAAGAAAAAACGGCATTCATTACTCCGTTTGGCACTTTCTGTTATACCTCCATGCCGTTTGGCCTTAAGAACGCTGGAGCGACTTACCAGAGAGCTATTCAAACATGCTTAGCCGATCACTGGGGCAAGCGTGTGGAGGCTTATGTGGATGACGTGGTGATCAAAACACAGAACTCAAAGGACTTCATTGAAGATTTGCAACTGGTTTTCAACAGCCTGAGGCGGTATAGGTGGAAGCTTAATCCCGAGAAATGTGTTTTTGGGGTACCAGCCGGAAAGTTGCTCGGATTTATCGTCAGCCACCGAGGAATTGAAGCTAATCCAGATAAGATTGAAGCTATCATGAAGATGGAAGCACCTCGATCGCAGAAGAAGGTTCAGCGACTTACTGGATGCATGGCAGCTTTAAGCAGATTTATATCCAGGCTGGGAGAAAAAGGTTTGCCGTTTTATAAATTACTCAAGAAGGTGGATAAATTTCAGTGGACTTCAGAAGCACAAGAAGCTCTAGATGCTCTGAAAAAATTCTTGACAACACCGCCAGTACTGAAACCACCTCGACGAGCTACATCAACTCAACCAGCTGAAGATTTGCTATTGTACATCTCTTGCACGACTCACGTGGTAAGCACCGCGTTAGTAGTCGAGCGAGCAGAAGAAGGGCACGCCTATCCAGTACAACATCCTGTGTATTTCATCAGTGAAGTCCTTGGCCCCTCGAAGAAAAAGTATTCTCAAATCCAGAAGCTATTGTATGCAGTACTTCTAACTGCCCGCAAGCTGCGTCACTACTTTGACGATCACAAAGTCATAGTGGTCACAAGTTTTCCAATAGGGGATATTCTTCACAACAAGGAGGCCATCGGTCGAATAGCCAAGTGGGCCTGTGAGCTGGGATCTCATGACATCGAGTTTCGGCCTCGCACTGCCATCAAAACCCAAGCACTAGTCGATTTCGTATCAGAGTGGACTGAACAACAAGTACCAGACAACCCGGAGACTGCAGAGGTATGGCGAATGTATTTTGATGGCTCACTCAAACTGCAAGGAGCAGGAGCGGGGATTCTTTTCACTGCACCAGGGGGCGAACACCTCAAGTACGCCCTCCAGCTGCTATTCCCGGCCTCCAACAATGCAGCCGAGTATGAAGCTTTGATCCATGGATTGAACATTGCCATATCACTGGGCGTCAAAAGATTAATGGTGTACGGGGATTCTCTGGTAGTTATCAGCCAGATAAATAAGGAGTGGGATTGCTCAAATGATTCGATGGGAAGATACTGCACCGCCGTCCGAAAGCTGGAGGATAAATTCGAGGGTTTAGAATTTCATCATGTGGAAAGAGATCGGAATACGGCAGCTGACGTACTATCCAAGCTGGGGTCCAGTCGAACTCAGGTCCCACCTGGGGTTTTCGTGCAAGAAATCCTGCAGCCGAGTATCTCAACGGACCAAGTAGAAGAGTGCAACATCATAAATCAACCCGAGTCAGATCTTGATGACTGGAGAAGGCCAATCATCAAGTACATAAAGAATGAAGAAGAACCAGATGATAAGAACTCGGCGGAGCGCATTGCAAGACAGTCGGCTCATTATACACTCATTGGGGAGACATTATACAGAAGAGGTGCATCAGGCGTCTTCATGAAGTGCATTCTCCCATCCACTGGAAAGCAACTACTAGAAGAGGTCCACGCTGGACAATGTGGGATACATGCAGCCTCCAGAACACTAGTTGGGAAGGTCTTCAGGTCAGGATTCTATTGGCCAACAGCAAAGAATGATGCAGCCGAGTTAGTTCAGAGGTGCGAAGCTTGCCAATACCTGTCGAAGCAACAACACTTGCCAGCACAGCAGCTGCAGACCATACCAGTAACTTGGCCTTTTGCATGCTGGGGGCTGGATATGATTGGACCTTTCAAGAAAGCTCAAGGGGGATATACTCATGTGTTGGTAGCAATTGACAAATTCACTAAATGGATAGAATTCAAGCCCATTGCCTCCTTAACCTCTGCCAAGGCTGTGGAATTCATACAAGATATAATATTCAGATTCGGGATACCAAACAGCATCATAACTGATCTAGGATCCAACTTCACAAGTTCAGAGTTCTTTGATTTCTGCGAGCAAAAAAGTATTCAGATCAAGTATGCATCTGTAGCCCATCCGAGAGCCAACGGGCAAGTTGAGCGGGCTAACGGGATGATATTGGATGCACTCAGGAAAAAGATTTTTGATAAGAATGAAAAATTCGCAGGGAAGTGGATAAGGGAATTACCCTATGTTGTTTGGAGCCTAAGAACCCAACCTAGCCGAGCCTTGCATGGAAACACTCCTTTCTTCATGGTCTATGGGTCGGAAGCAGTGCTGCCTGCTGATCTCAAGTTTGGGGCGCCAAGGCTGATTTTTGAAAGCATAGCAGAAGCTGAGACCACCAGACTAGAGGACATAGATATACTCGAAGAAGAACGGCTAAGTGCAGTAATCCAGTCAGCAAGATACCAGCAGACTCTAAGGCGCTATCACGACAAGGCTGTGCGGCAACGATCCTTTTCAGTGGGGGAGCTCGTCCTTCGCCGAATTCTAACGGGAGAAGGACGACACAAGTTATCACCCTTATGGGAAGGGCCTTTCATAGTGGCAGAAGTCACTCGGCCTGGATCATATCGCCTCACTCAGATGGACGGCACGGAAGTCGGGAACTCTTGGAACATAGAACACCTGAGAAAGTTTTATCCTTAGCCGTACCTCAAAACTGCTGGGATAACAATGATGTACTCTGTAAAGTGGAAATATGTCATCAATAAAGAAAAGGTTTCAAGGATACTCAATTTATTTACGATTGACTCGCACGCTTACTTAACTCGGGGTGACCACTATGCCCTGCTAACGGAGCAATCGACTTAAGTCGGCAACGACTTAAGGCGGTGCAACATGCTCACGCTTACTTAACTCGGGGTGACCACTATGCCCTGCTAACGGAGCAATCGACTTAAGTCGGCAACGACTTAAGGCGGTGCAACATGCTCACGCTTACTTAACTCGGGGTGACCACTATGCCCTGCTAACGGAGCAATCGACTTAAGTCGGCAACGACTTAAGGCGGTGCAACATGCTCACGCTTACTTAACTCGGGGTGACCACTATGCCCTGCTAACGGAGCAATCGACTTAAGTCGGCAACGACTTAAGGCGGTGCAACATGCTCATGCTTTACTTAACTCAGGGCGACCACTATGCCCAGCTAACGAAGTAATCAACTCCAATTGGCGCTAGCTTAAAACCAATGCGACATGCTCTCGCCTATTTAATTCAGGGGATGATCTCCATATCCCACATGCAAAATTCATAAGTCATCACGCATCATTACTACCAAACTCATTGAACTAAAAAATCCTGATACAATGATAGAATAACTGTGTCACTCAAATAAACTGGTGTTCTCTGACAAATATTCAATCATGCAAGCTGCGCGCTTGGAGCATGCGAAATGTTTTCTCTATTTTGCAATGTCTTTTCCAGGAACAGTTGACGAAGAAGGACGACTCGAGGAGTCAGGGGCGGCGTTCACGTCAGCCCTTATATCTTCAGGAACAACTACGCCAGGCCTCCTCATCAGAATTCGTCCCGCTCGAATGGCCTTGTCCATGGCCCTATCGCGTTGGGCTCTCAGAGTATTGGAAGTTTCTTCAGCAGCCTTGACAGCCGACTGGGCAGCCTCTAGCTCCTGGGTAACAGATTTTTTGGAAGCACGCAGATTCTTGATGACAACGTCTTTAGCTGATATCAACTCCCGAAGGCGAATCACATCATCCAAGGACTCCTGCAACTTATAGCGAAGATTGTTCAACTCCTCCATGGAAAAGCGATGACTTCTCTCCAAGATGGTCAGCGAGTTGCTAGAATCTCGATACAACCTATCAAGGTTGTCTCGAGAAGCGGCAAGGATGCGTTTTTCCTCCTGCAAGCGCAAATCAGTTCTTTCAGAAAACCAGGCAAACAATATGAGCACGGCAAGAAAAAAGTGCAGTTTCATATATCACCTTTTCAGAGTCAAGCTGGGCATGTAGAGAAGAACTCAACGCATTGGCATCATCCAAGGCAGCAGAAACCTGACTCAGTTCAATCTGACTTTGAGAATACTTTTCCTCAAGATCAGTACATCGCTGAGTCAATTCAGCTCGATTCTGAGAATGTTTCTCCTCAAGAAGTGCAGTCTGCCGAGTCATTCCTAGTAAGAGGGTATCAAACAAAACAAGGTCAGAAGGTCAAGCAGTCCACAACAAACGCGAAGAAAAGAAAAAGGGCACTAACCAGCGTTAATCGCCTCCAACTCGGATACACGACGACGAAGTAACACTGGATTCCAACATGGAAAAGATGAAGCCACTTCTGGAATAGGAGCACCGTGCAATTTCAGCTGGGTGGCCACCCCATCCACAAAAGTCTGATGAGGAGAGCAGATGAGCATAATGGCAAGAGTTCAGGCAATGTAAAAATCAAGCTAAGAAACAGCACAGTACCTGGAGGGTGGAGAAGAACGAAGGGATCCCCAAGTCAGGAGAAATCAGATGATAACCAGGCGCAAGGTCATCACCCGAAGCAGCATGCAATGGAACAGTGGGAATCAGTTCATCTCCTTCAGCATAACTGGATACTCGATCAACGGGGACGCTGCCCTCTAAAGCGACGCCCCGGTCTGAAGTTTGGGCCACCACCATGCAGCCAGAGTGTGGAGGTGACCCAGCATGAACGTTCATGGAAGTGCCGGAGGGAGATCCTGTCTGGGCATCCCCAGGGACCGGGCCATAGTCGGCACTGCCCACTTGAGCCGGGTTATCCCCGGCAATACCCTCGGGGGCTGGGCAGTAGCTTGCACTCTTCACCTGGGCTAAGTCGTCCCCCACGACACCCTCGGGGGCCGGACATGTGTCGACACCATCCTTGGGGTCCAAATTTTCAGCAGTAACCGTCTCCAAGGTTAGCGGGCCCTCGGTTATTTCCATGGGATCAGGACAATCCAAGTTAACATCCCGTCCCTCAAGATCGTGCTCTAAGGTTGACGAGGCACGGGACGACCTCAACCCAGCGTCCGGCAGAGCACCACAGGTTTCCGTCGCAGCATCGTCCACTGGCCCTGATAACAAGTCCTCTGGGACCATATCCTCGAGAGTTTGATCAAAGTCGGCCAGGGATATGTTTTGCAGACCAACAAGAGCAGATAAAGCCGGGGAGGGAACCCCACTACTTTCCCCACTGGCGAGGAATTGCCGACTGTTCTTTCGAATCAAAGGAACCTCATCCTCTTCCTCTTCGTCATCTTCATCAGCAACACCGGCACCACACCCATTGGGATCAGCAACAGATGGACCACACCCATTGGGATCAGCATCAGCAAATTCAGATGCAGGAACCTCCTCATCAGCAGGAGCCGAGGGACCAGCACCCTGATTCAAACTAGATACTCGCCGAATACGTCTCTTCTTCTTTTTCTGCTCATCAACAGAAAGATCAGTCTGATTGGTTCGGCGGGGACGCTTCGAGCGAGCACGGACAGGTCTCTGGACATCCAAGACTATACCGACGTCTGGGAGAGGCGCCACTGCCAATGTCTCAGTAGGAATAGCGTCAGAAGAATCCTCGGCCAACATGTCAAGCACAGCATTTATTTCAGCATCAGTAGGATCCGAAGGCACCTCGAAATGGGTCTGTTTTTCATCATCAGGGATTTTCCCAAGTGAAGCAACCAAAGCACTAACCTCCTCATCAGAGGGCCGCGTTCTAAGGCCCAAATTGCCATCAGTTGAAGGCGGGTTTGACACGAAGCGAGTGAAGGCCTTGACAGGAGGCAGATTCCAGGCTGAATACGCCACCGGAGCACCAACATTGGATACTTTGCCTCTGAGAATCATCTCCAGCCGGCTCACCAAATCTGCAGAAGGGATCCTTCCATTGGTAACTCGAGTTGGGTCGGCTAGCCCTTGATACAGATAAGCCGGGTGGACCCTGTCTTTCAGTGGTTGAATGTTTTTGAAGACAAAGTCAGCAACTATAGCTTCAGCGGTTAAACCCCTCTCTTTCAATAGCCCAACTTCAGCTAACAGCACACTAGCTTCAGCCACCTCCTCGTCTGTGGGAGACTCGGTCCAGCTCGGGGTGCGAACATCTGGCTGTCTTCCTGACCGGGGGGGGAGAGAATTTCCATAGTTATCAACTATAAACCATTCCAGGCGCCATCCCTTAATGCTGTCTTTAAGGGGGATCTCAAGATACTCAGTTTTCCGTCCCCGGCGCATCTCCAAGCTGGCACCTCCAACCAACTGATGCTGTCCCCCGGCCATCCCAGGGCGACAGTGATACAGGTGTTTCCACAATCCAAAATGCGGCAGCACACCGAGAAAGGCCTCACATAAGTGGACGAAGATAGAAATTTGCAGAATTGAATTAGGGTTCAGATGGGTTAAGTTGATGTGGTAGAAATCAAGAAGACCACGGAAAAAGGGAGAAATAGGAAGGCCAAGGCCACGGAGGAGAAAGGGAGCGTAAACCACAGATTCGTGGGTATCCTCCGTCGGAACCGTAGTTCCATGGCAAACCCGCCAAGAACAGAGTTCCCGCGGAGGAAGAACCCCGATGGACACGAGGTGGAGGAGTTCAGTTTCAGAGATGTTGGACATGTGGTTACCTGCGAAAGGCAACTGGCTGTTGGGATCAATTGGGGGAATCACCACAGCGGAAGAACTCGCGATTTTCCTCTTGGGAGCCATCTCGATTTCACCAGCGAGCAAATTGGAGGCAAGCGCAGAGGAGATTTGGAAGCAGGAATGCAAAAACTAGGACGCGGAAAGCAAAAGGCGGCTAAAAGTGCGATTCTTATGGGATATTCTCGGACCAGACACCGTTTCAAAAAGTGCCTAGTCATCACTCGGCGGTTATTTTCGAAATCCCAGCATGCCACGTGGTCATTCAGCAGTTATTTCCCAGAAAACTGGTGGGCCCTCTCCTTACTCGGGTGCTAACCCTCGAAATAACTCGGCGTTGCCACTAAAATGCCGACGTCACTATCCGGTCACTCGGCGTTGCCTCTAAAACGCTGATCTCGAGTTCAATCGTTCGGCATTACTTCTAAAATGCCGACGTTGACCTTCCATCACTCGGCGTTACCTCTAAAACGCCGACCTCGAGTTCAAAAACTCGGCGCTGTCTCTAAAACGCCGACGTCACTATCCAGTCACTCGGCGTTGCCTCTAAAACGCTGACTTCGAGTTCGATAACTCGGCGCTGCCTCTAAAACGCCGACGTCACTATTCAATCACCCGGCGTTGCCTCTAAAACGCTGATCTCGAGTTTAGTCACTCGGCATTACTTCTAAAATGCCGACGTTGACCTTCACTCACTCGGCGTTGCATCTAAAACGATGATCTGGAGTTCAACCACTCGGCATTACTTCTAAAATGTCGACGGCGACTTCCGATCACTCGACATTACTTCTAAAAACATTGATACAGACTGTAATATTGCTTGAAAGCATCAGTATAACGATCAAGCCGTTCATCTACGGCCTCAGAAAACTCAGATTCATAGTCAGACGAAACAAGTCATCAAAAGGAAACCAAACTTGTTTTTCATTCAAGGGAAGTGATAACACTAACAAATCAACCCATTATGGGTTGATACTTCCCTATTTCTACCACTAAACTACACTTTACTGCTACTACTACTACTACTCTACAATATACTACTTTACATTACTAATAATACTACATTATCTAACTATACTACTTCTAATCTATACTAATATTTAAAAGGACCAGTGGCATCTAGCCACTGGCCCTGCCCCTGCCGCCGCCACCGCTCTTGGTGCCGCCCCCGCCGCCGCTGCTCTTGGTGCCGCCCCTGTCGCCGCCGTCCCTGGTGCAGCCGCCGTCGTCGTCGTCGTCGTCGTCGTCGTCGTCGTCGTCATTGTCGTCGTCGTCGTCGTCGTCCCCGCCCTCGCCGCCGTCGTCCGAGTCCTCCTCCTCCGAGGAGTACTCGGACTCATCCGAGCCCTCGAGCCCGGAGCGCTCGACGGCCCGGATGTACGACCAGACCTCCGCCGAGAGCCCCTGGGAGTCGTCTGAGTCGTCAGACGACTCACGCAGGGGGATGGGAGCCGGAGACCCCTCGGATTCAGAGGAGAACTCCTCCTCTGAATACTCCGAGTCGCCGAAATCTTCAGACGGAGGGGTTGGTTCACGCTTGCGTTTCTTGGCCATGGTGGAAATGCAGATAGAAGAAAGAAAGCAGGAAACGGAGAACAGCGAGAGATGTGAAAAAATCAGACGGGCAAAGGCACTATTTATAGGAAAAGAAGGCAACCGCTCACCTCCAACAGTGGTCACTGAACAGTCGCAAAGCATTCAATATACACCTCAACCCGTCCAAAGACACGTCAGGCGGCGGACGCCGTTTCATGCAGCACTACACCCATTGGGACTCCAGTCAACAGCGCAAAGGATATGATTACACTCGCCGTCCCATCACATTACAACTCAGAAGCAACCGGTAAAAACACTCAGCGTACCAAGACGTTCCTTGCTCACACCCATTGGGGGGGGGACGCCCAGGAATTGTCAGTATATTTTTCAAAATGGTCACATCTGTGCAGAGCATGCAGTGAATGCCTCAAGACAAAAATGAGATATCAACAAGAGTTAAAGGGAAGCCAAATATAGTCAGTAGAGTGCAAAATATGGTCGGCAGACATGACTTGAAGACTAGACAGAGAACGTCCATCGAACGTCCAATCAGTCGCAGAGCAAATACACTATGCTACTCAGCAAGATATGGAAGGGTTGCAAGTTCAGTTGCAAAAGACAAAACACATGCTGACCTCCGAAGCATAATATTGATGACATAGCACGGATGACATCATGCCAACCCTTTTTATAAGCAGAAAGAGTATTCTTCAGCAACAGGACGCAAAAAGAAGACCTTCAAGCGAATTATCCAAAAAATCCACTTGAAGGTCGGGGGCTACACCCATTGGGTGCACCTCCGGTGCACCCCATGGATCGTCACTATAAGCCAGGATAGCGCCAATTTCTAAGGGCATGAAACAAGATTAAGAAGCCAATCTTCAACTGGAACAAGGAAACACAAATGGGAGTAATTTCTAATGAAGACCTTCGAGTAGATTATTTTCTAAAATCTACTCGAAGCTCGGGGGCTACACCCATTGGGTGCACCTCCGGTGCACCCAATAAGGTTCAGAGTCCAACAAACAGGAATGCCGATCTCTAAGGCACAGGCACGAAGCTAGGTTCTGGTCGACAAGTGATCAAAGCAGGAGAAAACAGCAAGGAGTCATCTTTCTTCAAATCATCTACAAGCTGGACCTGGGATCTTCGGGTTGATTATCTCTAAATTAACCCAAAGATCGGGGGCTTGTGGGGGATAGATATCCCCCGGGTCCACCAAAAGAGTAAAGGACCTCACGAAAGGCCCAAGGGCCCAATAAATCGTAAGGATATTCTTTTGTGGGCCTGGGGAAAGACGACCAGCAACGCGGAGCGACATAGGGCCGGATTGGTGCAAACCCGGACGGCCTATAGCGCCGAGCCATTGGCCGCAACAGAGATCCGACTTTCCCGCGTCGGGGCCTTCATGCAGCGAAGCCGCGTGAGGATAAGTCGGCGAGAGTTACGTAGGGGATAATCTCGAGAGGTTCACTATCTTTTAGCTACTCGTTGTTATCTCATCATGTGTACTGCCCCACGGTCGAGTATATAAGGCCTAGGGGGCACCCCTTCAGAACGATCGACCCATCACTTAGCCTCCCACATCAACTCTCTGTATTCTCCATCCAGAGAGCTCTCTTGTAATCACATCCACCAAGCATACTCATCAGGACGTAGGGTGTTACGCATCTCTAAGCGGCCCGAACCTGTAAACCTTGTCCACTGTCCCTCGTGCGATCGGCACGAACCATTTTGCTACAGTTGTCGACACCGTCCTACTCCCAAAAACACCTTGAGGGGCAACCCCGGGTGTGCGGTCGGACCCTAAACACCGACAAAATCCAAGAATGTGATCTATGGCAAGAAAACATATGTGGGGTGAAGTGTACGAGCCTCTGGTCGATGATCAATGGCCACACAACCCCCATTTTTGTCGAAAATAGCCATGAACGACCATTTTCAATGACAGTGAAGGCTAACACCTATGGATTTTTGACCAAGAAATGATCTCCACCATAAATCCAAGAATTTGATCTATGGCAAGGAAACATATGTGTAGTGAGGTGTATGAGCCTCTGGTCGAAGATCAATGGCCACACAACCCCCATTTTTATCGAAAATAGCCATGAATGACCATTTTCAAGAATACCGAAGGCTAACACATTCGGATTTTTGCCCAAGAAATGGTCTCCACCAGAAATCCAAGAATGTGATCTATGGCAAGGAAACATATGTGGGGTGAGGTGTACGAGCCTCTGGTCGATGATCAATGGATACACAACCCCCATTTTGTCGAAAATAGCCATGAACGACCATTTTCAATAATACCGAAGGCTAACACGTACGAATTTTTGACCAAGAAATGGTCTCCACCAGAAATCTAAGAATGTGATCTATGGCAAGGAAACATATGTGGGGTGAGGTGTACGAGCCTCTGGTCGATGATAAATGGCCACACAACCCCCATTTTTGATGAAAATAGCCATGAACGACCATTTTCAATAATACTAGAGGCTAATACCTACGGAGTTTTTACCAAGAAATGGTCTCCACCAGAAATCCAAGAATGTGATCTATGGCAAGGAAACATATGTGGGGTGAGGTGTATGAGCCTCTGGTTGATGATCAATGGCCACACAACCCATTTTTGTCGAAAATAGCCATGAACGACCATTTTCAATAATACTGAAGGCTAACACCTACGGATTTTTGACCAAGAAATGGTCTCCACCAGAAATCTAAGAATGTGATCTATGGCAAGGATACATATGTGGGGTGAGGTGTACGAGCCTCTGGTCGATGATAAATGGCCACACAACCCCCATTTTTGATGAAAATAGCCATGAACGACCATTTTCAATAATACTAGAGGCTAATACCTACGGAGTTTTTACCAAGAAATGGTGTCCACCAGAAATCCAAGAATGTGATCTATGGCAAGGAAACATATGTGGGGTGAGGTGTATGAGCCTCTGGTTGATGATCAATGGCCACACAACCCCATTTTTGTCGAAAATAGCCATGAACGACCATTTTCAATAATACCGAAGGCTAACACCTACGGATTTTTGACAAAGAAATGGTCTCCACCAGAAATCCAAGAATGTGATCTATGGCAAGGAAACATATGTGGGGTGAGGTGTACGAGCCTCTGGTCAATTATCAATGGCCACACAACCCCCATTATTGTCGAAAATAGCCATGAACGACTATTTTCAATGACACTGAAGGCTAACACCTATGGATTTTTGACCAAGAACTGGTCTCCACCATAGATCCAAGAATGTGATCTATGGCAAGAAAACATATGTGTAGTGAGGCGTATGAGCCTCTGGTTGAAGATAAATGGCCACACAACCCCCATTTTTGTCGAAAATAGCCATGAATAACCATTTTCAATAATACCGAAGGCTAACACATTCGGATTTTTGCCCAAGAAATGGTCTCCACCAGAAATCCAAGAATGTGATCTACGGCAAGGAAACATATGTGGGTGAGGTGTATGAGCCCCTGGTCGATGATCAATGGCCACATAACCTCTATTTTGTCGAAAATAGCCATGAACGACCATTTTCAATAATACCGAAGGCTAACACGTACGGATTTTTGACCAAGAAATGGTCTCCACCAGAAATCCAAGAATGTGATCTACGGCAAGGAAACATTTGTGGGTGAGGCGTACGAGCCTCTGGTCGATGATCAATGGCCACACAACCCCCATTTTGTCGAAAATAGCCATGAACGACCACGACCATTTTCAATAATACCGAAGGCTAACACGTACGAATTTTTGACCAAGAAATGGTCTCCACTAGGAATCCAAGAATGTGATCTATGGCAAGGAAACATATGTGGGGTGATGTGTACGAGCCTCTAGTTGATGATAAATGGCCACACAACCCCCATTTTTGATGAAAATAACCATGAACGACCATTTTCAATAATACCGAAGGCTAACACCTACGGATTTTTGACCAACAAATGGTCTCCACTAGAAATCCAAGAATGTGGTCTATGGCAAGGAAACATATGTGGGGTGAGGTGCATGAGCCTTTGGTTGACGATCAATGGCCACACAACCCCCATTTTTGTCGAAAATAGCTATGAACGACCATTTTCAATAATACCGAAGGCTAACACCTACGGATTTTTGACCAAGAAATGGTCACCACCAGAAATCCAAGAATGTGATCTATGGCAAGGAAACATATGTGGGGTTAGGTGTACGAGCCTCTGGTCGATAATCAATGGCCACACAACCCCCATTTTTGTCGAAAATAGCCATAAATGACCATTTTCAATAATACCGAAGGCTAATACGTACGGATTTTTAATCAAGAAATGGTCTCCACCAGAAATCCAAGAATGTGATCTATAGCAAGAAAACGTATGTGGGGTGAAGTGTACGAGCCTCTGGTCGATGATCAATGGCCACACAACCCTCATTTTTGTCGAAAATAGCCATGAACGACCAATTTCAATGACACTGAAGGCTAACACCTATGGATTTTTGACCAAGAAATGGTCTCCACCAGAAATCCAAGAAATGGTCTATGGAAAGGAAACATATGTGGGGTGAGGTGTATGAGCCTTTGGTCGATGATCAATTGCCACACAACCCCCATTTTTGTCGAAAATAGCCATGAACGACCATTTTCAATAATACAGAAGGCTAACACCTACGGATTTTTGGAAAATCCACGAATGTGATCTATGGTAACAAAACTTATGTGGGGTGAGGTGTACGAGCCTCTGGTCGATGATCAATGGCGACACAACCCCCATTTTTGTCAAAAATAGCATTGAATCACCATTTTCAATGACACTGAAGGCTACACCTACGAATTTTTGACCAACAAATGGTCTCCACGAGAAATCCAAGATTGTAATCTATGGCAAGAAAACATATGTGGGGCCAAGTGTACGAGCCTCTGGTCGATGATCAATGGCCACACAACCCCCATTTTTGTCGAAAATAGCCATGAACGACCATTTTCAATGACACTGAAGGCTAACACCTATGGATTTTTGACCAAGAAATGGTCTCCACCATAAATCCAAGAATGTGATCTATGGCAAGGAAACATATGTGTAGTGAGGTGTATGAGCCTCTGGTCGAAGATCAATGGCCACACAACCCCCATTTGTGTCGAAAATAGCCATGAATGACCATTTTCAATAATACCGAAGGCTAACACGTACGGATTTTTGACCAAGAAATGGTCTCCACCAGAAATCCAAGAATGTGATCTATGGCAAGGAAACATATGTGGGGTGAGGTGTATGAGCCTCTGGTCGATGATCAATGGCCACACAACCCCCATTTTTGTCGAAAATAGTCATGAACGACCATTTACAATAATACCGAAGGCTAACACCTACGGATTTTTGACCAAGAAATGGTCTCCACCAGAAATCCAAGAATGTGATCTATGGCAGGAAACATATGTGGGGTGAGGTGTACGAGCCTCTGATCGATGATCAATGGCCACACAACCCCCATTTTTGTCGAAAATAGCCATGAACGACCATTTTCAATAATTCTGAAGGCTAACACCTACGAAATTTTGACCAAGAAATCGTCTCCACCTGAAATCCAAGAATATGATCTATGGCAAGGAAATATATTTGGGGTGAGGTGTATGAGCCTCTGGTCGATGATCAATGGCCACACAACCCCCATTTTTGTCGAAAACAGCCATGAACGACCATTTTCAATAACACCGAAGGCTAACACCAACGGATTTTTGACCAAGAAATGGTCTCCACCAGAAATCCAAGAATGTGATCTATGGCAAGGAAACATATGTGGGGTGAGGTGTACGAGCCCCAGGTCGATTATCAATGGCCACACAACCCCCATTTTTGTCGAAAATTGCCATGAACGACTATTTTCAATGACACTGAAGGCTAACACCTATGGATTTTTGACCAAGAGCTGGTCTCCACCATAGATCCAAGAATGTGATCTATGGCAAGAAAACATATGTGTAGTGAGGTGTATGAGCCTCTGGTTGAAGATAAATGGCCACACAACCCCCATTTTTGTCGAAAATAGCCATGAATGACCATTTTCAATAATACCGAAGGCTAACACATTCGGATTTTTGCCCATGAAATGGTCTCCACCAGAAATCCAAGAATGTGATCTATGGAAAGGAAACATATGTGGGGTGAGGTGTATGAGCCTCTGGTCGGAATTATTGAAAATGGTCGTTCATGGCTATTTTCATCAAAAATGGGGGTTGTGTGGCCATTTATCATCGACCAGAGGCCAGTACACCTCACCCACATATGTTTCCTTGCTATAGATCACATTCGTGGATTTCTGGTGGAGACCATTTCTTGGTCAAAAATTCGTACGTATGTGGGGTGAGGTGTATGGGCCTCTGGTCGTTGATCAATGGCCACACAACGACCATTTTTTGTCGAAAATAGTGATCAACGACCATTTTCAATAATACAGAAGGCTAACACGTATGGATTTTTGACCAAGAAATGGTCTCCACCAGAAATCCGAGAATGTGATATATGGCAAGGAAACATATGTGGGGTGAGGTGTACGAGCCTCTGGTCGATGATCAATGGCCACACAACCCCCATTTTGTCGAAAATAGCCATGAACGACCATTTTCAATAATACCGAAGGCTAAGGAAACATATGTTAGCTATTTTTGAAAATTGTCATTCATGGCTATTTTTGACAAAAATGGGGGTTGTGTGGCCATTGATCTTTGACCAGAGCCTCATACACCTCACTACACACATGTTTCCTTGCCATAGATCACATTCTTGTATTTATGGTGGAGACCATTTCTTGGTCAAAAATCCGTAGGTGTTAGCCTTCGGTGTCATTGAAAATGGTCGTTCATGGCTATTTCCGACAAAAATGGGGGTTGTGTGGCCATTGATCATCGACCAGAGGCTCGTACACTTCACCCCACATAGGTTTTCTTGCCATACATCACATTCTTGGATTTCTGGTGGAGACTGAAAGGGAATTAGGCTTACACCTAGTTCCTATATAATTTTGGTGGTTGAATTGCCCAACACAAATCTTTGGACTAACTAGTTTGCTCTAGTGTATAAGTTATACAGGTGTCAAAGGTTCACAACAAGCCAATTAAAAAGACCAAAGTTGGGTTCAAAATACAGAGCTAAAAGTATCCCGGAAGCCTCCCTGGTCTGGCGCACCGGACTGTCCGGTGGCGCACCGGACAGTGTCCGGTGCACCAGGGGGCCTCGCGCTGAACTCCTCAGCCTCGGGATTTTCCAGGAGCCGGCGCGCTATAATTCACCGGACTGTCCGGTGTACACCGGACAGTGTCCGGTGCTCCAACGGGACGCGGCTCTGGAACTCGCCAGCCTCGGGATTGCACGAAGGCTGCTCCGCTATAATTCACCGGACATGTCCGGTGTGCACCGGACTGTCCGGTGCATCCTCGGAGCAACGGCTACTACGTGCCAACGGTCGTCTGCAACCGCAATAAATGCGCGCCAGAGCGCGCAGGCGTCAGGCACGCCCATGATGGCGCACCAGACAGTGAACAGTTCATGTCCGGTGCGCCACCGGACATCGAGGCGGGCCCAGAAGTCAGAACTCCAACGGTCAAATTCCAACGGCACTGGTGACGTGGCTGGGGCACCGGACTGTCCGGTGCGCCATCGAACAGACAGCCCCACCAACGGTCAAGTTTGGTGGTTGGGGCTATAAATACCCCAACCACCCCACCATTCATTGCATCCAAGTTTTCCACTTCCCAACTACTTACAAGAGCTCTAGCATTCAATTCTAGACACACCAAAGAGATCAAATCCTCTCCAAATTCCACACAACGCCCTAGTGACTAGAGAGAGAGAGATTTGCTTGTGTTCTTTCGAGCTCTTGCGCTTGGATTGCTTTCTTCTTTCTTGATTCTTTCATTGCGATCAAACTCACTTGTAATTGAGGCAAGAGACACCAAACTTGTGGTGGTCCTTGTGGGAACTTTGTGTTCCAAGTGATTGAGAAGAGAAAGCTCACTCGATCCGAGGGATCGTTTGAGAGAGGGAAGGGTTGAAAGAGACCCGGCCTTTGTGGCCTCCTCAACGGGGAGTAGGTTTGCAAGAACCGAACCTCGGTAAAACAAATCCACGTGTCACACTCTTCATTTGCTTGCGATTTGTTTTGCACCCTCTCTCTCGCGGACTCGTTTCTTATTTCTAACGCTAACCCGGCTTGTAGTTGTGTTTATATTTATAAATTTCAGTTTCGCCCTATTCACCCCCCCTCTAGGCGACTATCAATTGGTATCAGAACCCGGTGCTTCATTAGAGCCTAACCGCTCGAGGTGATGTCGGGAGATCACGCCAAGAAGGAGATGGAGACCGGCGAAAAGCCCACTACAAGCCACGGGAGCACTTCATCGGAAGAGTCCCGCACCAAGAGGAAGGAGAAGAAGAAGAGCTCCTCCAACAAAGGGAAGGAGAAGAAATCTTCTTCTCACCACAAAGAGAAGAAGGAGAAATCTTCTTCTCACAAGCCGCATCGGAGTGGGGACAAGCACAAGAGGATGAGGAAAGTGGTCTATTACGAGACCGACACTTCATCAACATCCACCTCCGGCTCCGACGCGGCATCCGTCACTTCTAAGCGCCAAGAGCGCAAGAAGTACAGTAAGATCCCCCTACGCTACCCTCGCATTTCTAAACATACACCTTTACTTTCCGTCCCATTAGGCAAACCACCAACTTTTGATGGTGAAGATTACGCTAGGTGGAGTGATTTAATGCGATTTCATCTAACCTCGCTCCACAAAAGTATATGGGATGTTGTTGAGTTTGGTGCACAGGTACCGTCCGTAGGGGATGAAGACTATGATGAGGATGAGGTGGCCCAAATCGAGCACTTCAACTCTCAAGCAACAACAATACTCCTCGCCTCTTTAAGTAGAGAGGAGTATAACAAAGTTCAAGGCTTGAAGAGCGCCAAGGAGGTTTGGGATGTGCTCAAAACCGCGCACGAGGGAGATGAGCTCACAAAGATCACCAAGCGGGAAACGATCGAGGGGGAGCTCGGTCGGTTCCGGCTTCGCAAAGGCGAGGAGCCACAACACATGTACAACCGGCTCAAGACCTTGGTGAACCAAGTGCGCAACCTCGGGAGCAAAAAGTGGGACGACCACGAAGTGGTTAAGGTTATTCTAAGATCTCTCATTTTCCATAACCCCACTCAAGTTCAATTAATTCGTGGTAATCCTAGATATACTAAAATGACCCCCGAGGAAGTTATCGGGAATTTTGTAAGTTTTGAGTGCATGATCGAAGGCTCGAGGAAGATCAACGAGCTTGATGATCCCTCCACATCCGAAGCTCAACCCGTCGCATTCAAGGCGACGGAGGAAAAGAAGGAGGAGTCTACACCATGTAGACAACCAATCGACGCCTCCAAGCTCGATAATGAGGAGATGGCGCTCGTCATCAAGAGCTTCCGCCAAATCCTCAAACAAAGGAGGGGGAAAGACTACAAGTCCCGCTCCAAGAAGGTTTGCTACAAGTGTGGTAAGCCCGGTCACTTTATAGCAAAATGTCCATTATCAAGTGACAGTGACAGGGGTGACGACAAGAAGGGGAGAAGAAAGGAGAAGAAGAGGTACTACAAGAAGAAGGGCGGCGATGCCCATGTTTGTCGGGAGTGGGACTCCGACGAAAGCTCAAGCGACTCCTCCGACGACGAGGACGCCGCCAACATCGCCGTCACCAAGGGACTCCTCTTCCCCAACGTCGGCCACAAGTGCCTCATGGCAAAGGACGGCAAAAAGAAGGTTAAATCTAAATCCTCCACTAGATATGAATCCTCTAGTGATGATAATGCTAGTGATGAGGAAGGTAATTTACGTACCCTTTTTGCCAATCTTAACATGGAACAAAAAGAAAAATTAAATGAATTGATTAGTGCTATTTATGAAAAGGATGACCTTTTGGACTCTCAAGAGGACCTCCTAATTAAGGAAAACAAGAAACATGTTAAGGTTAAAAATGCTTATGCTCTAGAAGTAGAAAAATGTCAAAAACTATCTAGTGAGCTAAGCACTTGCCGTGAGATGATTGACAACCTTAGGAATGAAAATGCTAGTTTAAATGCTAAGGTTGATTCACATGCTTGTAATGTTTCAATTCCCAACCCTAGAGATAATAATGATGATTTGCTTGCTAGGATTGAAGAATTAAACATTTCTCTTGCTAGCCTTAGGAGTGAAAATGAGAAATTAATTACTAAGGCAAAAGATTTTGATGTTTGCAATGCTACTATTTCCGACCTTAGAACAAAGAATGACATGTTGCATGCTAAGGTTATAGAATTAAAATCTTGCAAACCCTCTACATCTACCGTTGAGCACACTTCTATTTGTACTAGATGTAGAAATGTAGATATTAATGCTATTCATGATCATATGGCTTTAATTAAATAACAAAATGATCATATAGCAAAACTAGATGCTAAAATTGCCGAGCATAACTTAGAGAATGAAAAATTTAAATTTGCTAGAAGTATGCTCTATAATGGGAGACGCCCTGGCATCAAGGATGGCATTGGCTTCCAAAGGGGAGACAATGTTAAACTTAATGCCCCTCCTAAAAGATTGTCTAACTTTGTTAAGGGCAAGGCTCCCATGCCTCAGGATAACGAGGGTTACATTTTATACCCTGCCGGTTATCCCGAGGACAAAATTAGGAAAATTCATTCTAGGAAGTCTCACTCTGGTTCTAACCATGCTTTTATGTATAAGAGTGAGACATCTAGCTCTAGGCAACCAACCCGTGCTAAGTTGCCTAAGAAGAAAATTCCTAATGCATCAAATGAACATAGCATTTCATTTAAGACTTTTGATGCATCTTATGTGTTGACTAACAAATCCGGCAAAGTAGTTGCCAAATATGTTGGGGGCAAGCACAAGGGGTCAAAGACTTGTGTTTGGGTACCCAAAGTTCTTGTGTCTAATGCCAAAGGACCCAAAACCATTTGGGTACCTAAAGTCAAGAACTAAACTTGTTTTGTAGGTCTATGCATCCGGGGGCTCAAGTTGGATACTCGACAGCGGGTGCACAAACCACATGACAGGGGAGAAGAAGATGTTCTCCTCCTACGAGAAAAACCAAGATCCCCAACGAGCTATCACATTCGGGGATGGAAATCAAGGTTTGGTCAAAGGTCTTGGTAAAATTGCTATATCTCCTGACCATTCTATTTCCAATGTTTTTCTTGTAGATTCTTTAGATTACAATTTGCTTTCCGTTTCACAATTATGTCAAATGGGCTACAACTGTCTATTTACTGATGTAGGTGTTACTGTCTTTAGAAGAAGTGATGATTCAATAGCATTTAAGGGTGTGTTAGAGGGTCAGCTATACTTAGTAGATTTTGAGAGAGCTGAACTTGACACATGCTTAATTGCTAAGACTAACATGGGTTGGCTCTGGCACCGTCGACTAGCCCATGTTGGGATGAAGAATCTTCATAAGCTTCTAAAGGGAGAACACATTTTAGGACTAACAAATGTTCATTTTGAGAAAGACAGGATTGTAGCGCATGTCAGGCAGGAAAGCAAGTTGGAGCCCATCATCCACACAAGAACATCATGACAACCGACAGGCCGCTTGAGCTACTCCACATGGATCTATTCGGCCCGATTGCTTACATAAGCATCGGCGGGAGTAAGTACTGTCTAGTTATTGTGGATGATTATTCTCGCTTCACTTGGGTATTCTTTTTACTAGAAAAATCTCAAACCCAAGAGACCTTAAAGGGATTCTTAAGACGGGCTCAAAATGAGTTCGGCTTAAGGATCAAGAAAATTAGAAGCGACAACGGGACGGAGTTCAAGAACTCTCAAATCGAAGGCTTTCTTGAGGAGGAGGGCATCAAGCATGAGTTCTCTTCTCCCTACACCCCACCACAAAATGGTGTAGTGGAGAGGAAGAATCGAACTCTATTGGACATGGCAAGGACCATGCTTGATGAGTACAAGACTTCGGATCGGTTTTGGGCGGAGGCGGTCAACACCGCTTGCTACGCCATCAACCGGTTGTATCTACACCGAATCCTCAAGAAGACATCATACGAACTCCTAACCGGTAAAAAGCCCAATATTTCATATTTTAGAGTCTTTGGTAGCAAATGTTTTATTCTTGTTAAGAGAGGTAGAAAATCTAAATTTGCTCCTAAGACTGTAGAAGGCTTTTTACTTGGTTATGACTCAAACACAAGGGCATATAGGGTCTTTAACAAGTCTACTGGACTAGTTGAAGTCTCATGTGACGTTGTGTTTGATGAAACTAACGGCTCTCAAGTAGAGCAAGTTGATCTTGATGAGATAGGTAATGAAGAGGCTCCATGCATCGCGCTAAGGAACATGTCCATTGGGGATGTGTGTCCTAAGGAATCCGAAGAGCCTCCAAATACACAAGATCAACCATCCTCCTCCACGCAAGCATCTCCACCAACTCAAAATGAGGATAAGGCTCAAGATGTTGAACAAGAGGATCAAGAGGATGAGCCACCTCAAGATGACAGCAACGATCAAGGGGGAGATGTAAATGATCAAGAAAAGGAGGATGAGCAAGAACCAAGGCCGCCACACCCAAGAGTCCACCAAGCAATCCAACGAGCTCACCCCGTCGACACCATCCTCGGCGACATTCATAAGGGGGTAACCACTATATCTCGTGTTGCACATTTTTGTGAACATTACTCGTTTGTTTCCTCTATTGAGCCACACAGGGTAGAGGAAGCACTACAAGATTCGGACTAGGTGGTGGCGATGCAAGAGGAGCTCAACAACTTCACTAGAAATGAGGTATGGCATTTAGTTCCACGTCCTAACCAAAATGTTGTAGGAATCAAATGGGTCTTCCGCAACAAACAAGACGAGCATGGTGTGGTGATAAGGAACAAAGCTCGACTCGTGGCCAAGGGGTATTCACAAGTCGAAGGTTTGGATTTTGGTGAAACCTATGCACCCGTAGCTAGGCTTGAGTCAATTCGCATATTATTAGCCTATGCTACTTACCATGGCTTCAAGCTTTACCAAATGGACGTGAAGAGTGCCTTCCTCAATGGACCAATCAAGGAAGAGGTCTATGTTGAGCAACCTCCCAGCTTTGAAGATAGTGAGTATCCTAACCATGTTTATAAACTCTCTAAGGCGCTTTATGGGCTCAAGCAAGCCCCAAGAGCATGGTATGAATGTCTTAGAGATTTCCTTATCGCTAATGGCTTCAAAGTCGGAAAAGCCGATCCTACTCTATTCACTAAAACTCTTGACAATGATTTGTTTGTATGCCAAATTTATGTTGATGATATCATATTTGGGTCTACTAACGAATCTACTTGTGAGGAATTTAGTAGGATCATGACATAGAAATTCGAGATGTCGACGATGGGGGAGTTGAAGTATTTTCTAGGATTCCAAGTCAAACAACTCCAAGAGGGCACCTTCATCAGCCAAACGAAGTACACTCAAGACATTCTAACCAAGTTTGGGATGAAGGATGCCAAACCCATCAAGACACCCATGGGAACAAATGGGCATCTCGACCTCGACACGGGAGGTAAGTCCGTGGATCAAAAGGTATACCGGTCGATGATAGGTTCTTTACTCTATTTATGTGCATCTCGACCGGACATTATGCTTTCCGTTTGCATGTGTGCAAGATTCCAATCCGACCCTAAGGAATCCCACCTTACGGCCGTAAAACGAATCTTGAGATATTTGACTTATACTCCTAAGTTTGGGCTTTGGTACCCTCGGGGATCCACTTTTGATTTAATTGGTTATTCGGATGCCGATTGGGCGGGGTGTAAAATTAATAGAAAGAGCACATCAGGGACTTGCCAGTTCTTGGGAAGATCCTTGGTGTCTTGGGCTTCAAAGAAGCAAAATTCGGTCGCTCTTTCAACCGCCGAAGCCGAGTACATTGCCGCAGGTCATTGTTGCGTGCAATTGCTTTGGATGAGGCAAACCCTGCGGGACTACGGTTACAAATTAACCAAAGTTCCTTTGCTATGTGATAATGAGAGTGCAATCAAAATGGCCGACAATCCCGTCGAGCATAGCCGCACTAAGCACATAGCCATTCGATATCATTTTCTTAGGGATCACCAACAAAAGGGAGATATCGAGATTGCATACATTAATACTAAAGATAAATTAGCTGATGTATTTACCAAGCCACTTGATGAACAAACTTTTACCAAACTTAGGCATGAGCTCAATATTCTTGATTCTAGAAATTTCTTTTGCTAACTTGCACACATAGCTCATGAATATACCTTTGATCATGCTTCTTTCATATGCTATGACTAATGTGTTTTCAAGTCTACTTCAAATCAAGTCATAGATGCATTGAAAGGCTTCCACTCCGTAACTCATCGTTCGCCGTCACTCCGTGCCGCTCTCTAGGGGAGAGAGCAATACAAAAGGACTCCTACTTTGGTATAATCTTCACTCTTTTTATTTATGACCAAAGGAGGAGAAAGTAATTTAGAGGGCTCTTATGACTCCGTTTTTGGCGATTCATGCCAAAGGGGGAGAAAGTACTAGCCCAAAGCAAAAGGACCGCACCACCACCTAATTTTAAAATATAATTTTCAATTTGGTATCTTAATGTGTTCAAAAAGGGGAGAAAGTAGTATTTCAAAATTGATTCATCAAAACCCTCTTGAACACTAAGAGGAGGATTTCATTTAGGGGGAGTTTTGTTTAGTCAAAGGAAAAGCATTTGAAACAGGGGGAGAAAATTTCAAATCTTGAAAATGCTTTGCAAACTCTTATTCATTTACCTTTAACTATTTGCAAAAGAACTTTGAAAAGGATTTACAAAAGAATTTGCAAAAACAAAACATATGGTGCAAGCGTAGTCCAAAATGTTAAAAATGAAGAAACAATCCATGCATATCTTGTAAGTATTTATATTGGCTCAATTCCAAGCAACCTTTGCACTTATATTATACAAACTAGTTCAATTATGCTCTTCTATACTTGCTTTGGTTTGTGTTGGCATCAATCACCAAAAAGGGGGAGATTGAAAGGGAATTAGGCTTACACCTAGTTCCTATATAATTTTGGTGGTTGAATTGCCCAACACAAATCTTTGGACTAACTAGTTTGCTCTAGTGTATAAGTTATACAGGTGTCAAAGGTTCACAACAAGCCAATTAAAAAGACCAAAGTTGGGTTCAAAATAGAGAGCTAAAAGTATCCCGGAAGCCTCCCTGGTCTGGCGCACCGGACTGTCCGGTGGCGCACCGGACAGTGTGCACCAGGGGGCCTCGCGCTGAACTCCTCAGCCTCGGGATTTTCCAGGAGCCGGCGCGCTATAATTCACCGGACTGTCCGGTGTACACCGGACAGTGTCCGGTGCTCCAACGGGACGCGGCTCTGGAACTCGCCAGCCTCGGGATTGCACGAAGGCTGCTCCGCTATAATTCACCGGACATGTCCGGTGTGCACCGGACTGTCCGGTGCATCCTCGGAGCAACGGCTACTTCGCGCCAACGGTCATCTGCAACCGCAATAAATGCGCGCCAGAGCGCGCAGGCGTCAGGCACGCCCATGATGGCGCACCGGACAGTGAACAGTTCATGTCCGGTGCGCCACCGGACAACGAGGCGGGCCCAGAAGTCAGAACTCCAACGGTCAAATTCCAACGGCACTGGTGACGTGGCTGGGGCACCGGACATGTCCGGTGTGCACCGGACTGTCCGGTGTGCACCGGATTGTCCGGTGCGCCATCGAACAGACAGCTCCACCAACGGTCAAGTTTGGTGGTTGGGGCTATAAATACCCCAACCACCCCACCATTCATTGCATCCAAGTTTTCCACTTCCCAACTACTTACAAGAGCTCTAGCATTCAATTCTAGACACACCAAGAGATCAAATCCTCTCCAAATTCCACACAACGCCCTAGTGACTAGAGAGAGAGATTTGCTTGTGTTCTTTCGAGCTCTTGCGCTTGGATTGCTTTCTTCTTTCTTGATTCTTTCATTGCGATCAAACTCACTTGTAATTGAGGCAAGAGACACCAAACTTGTGGTGGTCCTTGTGGGAACTTTGTGTTCCAAGTGATTGAGAAGAGAAAGCTCACTCGATCCGAGGGATCGTTTGAGAGAGGGAAGGGTTGAAAGAGACCCGGCCTTTGTGGCCTCCTCAACGGGGAGTAGGTTTGCAAGAACCGAACCTCGGTAAAACAAATCCACGAGTCACACTCTTCATTTGCTTGCGATTTGTTTTGCACCCTCTCTCTCGCGGACTCGTTTCTTATTTCTAACGCTAACCCGGCTTGTAGTTGTGTTTATATTTATAAATTTCAGTTTCGCCCTATTCACCCCCCTCTAGGCGACTATCAGAGACCATTTCTTAGTCAAAAATCCGTTGGTGTTAGCCTTCGGTATTATTGAAAATGGTCGTTCATGGCTATTTTCGACTAAAATGTGGGTTGTGTGGCCATTTATCATCGACCAGAGGCTCGTACACCTCACCCCACATATGTTTCCTTGCCATAGATCACAGTCTTGGATTTCTGGTGGAGACCATTTATTGGTCAAAATCTATACGTGTTAGCCTTCAGTATTATTGAAAATGGTCATTCATGGCTATTTTCGACAAAAATGGGGGTTGTGTGGCCATTGATCGTCGACCAGAGGCTCGTAAACCTCACCCCACATATGTTTCATTGCCATAGATCACATTCTTTGATTTCTGGTGGAGACCATTTCTTGGTCAAAAATCTGAATGTTTTAGCCTTCGGTACTATTGAAAATGGTCGTTCATGGCTATTTTCGACAAAAATGGGGGTTGTGTGGCCATTGATCTTCGACCAGAGGCTCATACACCTCACTACACATATGTTTCCTTGCCATAGATCACATTCTTGGATTTATGGTGGAGACCATTTCTTGGTCAAAAATCCGTAGGTGTTAGCGTTCAGTGTCATTGAAAATGGTTGTTCATGGCTATTTTCGACAAAAATGGGGTTTGTGTGGCCATTGATCATCGACCAGAGGCTCGTACACTTCACCCCACATATGTTTTCTTGCCATACATCACATTCTTGGATTTCTGGTGGGGACCATTTCTTGGTCAAAAATCCGTTGGTGTTAGCCCTCGGTATTATTGAAAATGGTCGTTCATGGCTATTTTCGACAAAAATGGGGGTTGTGTGGCCATTTATCATCGACCAGAGGCTCATACACCTCACCCCACATATGTTTCCTTGCCATAGATCACATTCTTGGATTTCTGGTGGAGACCATTTCTTGGTAAAAAATCCGTAGGTGTTAGCCTCTGGTATTATTGAAAATGGTCGTTCATGGCTATTTTCATCAAAAATGGGGGTTGTGTGGCCATTTATCATCGACCAGAGGCTTGTACACCTCACCCCACATATGTTTCCTTGCCATAGATCACATTCTTGGATTTCTGGTGGAGACCATTTCTTGGTCAAAAATTCGTACGTGTTAGCCTTCGGTATTATTGAAAATGGTCGTTCATGACTATTTTCGACAAAATGGGGGTTGTGTGGCCATTGATCATCGACCAGAGGCTCGTACACCTCACCCCACATATGTTTCCTTGCCATAGATCACATTCTTGGATTTCTGGTGGAGACCATTTCTTGGGCAAATATCCGAATGTGTTAGCCTTCGATATTTTTGAAAATGGTCATTCATGGTTATTTTCGACAAAAATGGGGGTTGTGTGGCCATTGATCTTCGACCAGAGGCTCATACACCTCACTACACATATGTTTCCTTGCCATAGATCAAATTCTTGGATTTATGGTGAAGACCATTTCTTGGTCAAAAATCCATAGGTGTTAGCCTTCAGTGTCATTGAAAATGGTCGTTCATGGCTATTTTCGACAAAAATGGGGGTTGTGTGGCCATTGATCATCGACCAGAGGCTCGTACACTTCACCCCACATATCTTTTCTTGCCATAGATCACATTCTTGGATTTCTGGTGGAGACCATTTCTTGGTCAAAAATATGTTGGTGTTAGCCTTCGGTATTATTGAAAATGGTCGTTCATGGCTATTTTCTACTGAAATGGGGGTTGTGTGGCCATTTATCATCGACCAGAGGCTCATACACCTCACCCCACATATGTTTCCTTGCCATAGATCACATTCTTGGATATCTAGTGGAGACCATTTCTTGGTCAAAAATCCGTACGTGTTAGCCTTCGGTATTATTGAAAATGGTAATTCATGGCTATTTTCGACAAAAATGGGGGTTGTGTGGCCATTGATCATCGACCAAAGGCTCGTACACCTCACCCCACATATGTTTCCTTGCCATAGATCACATTCTTTGATTTCTGGTGGAGACCATTTCTTGGTCAAAAATCCGAATGTGTTAGCCTTCGGAACTATTGAAAATGGTCGTTCATGGCTATTTTCGACAAAAATGGGGGTTGTGTGGCCATTGATATTGGACCAGAGGCTCATACACCTCACTACACATATGTTTCCTTGCCATACATCACATTCTTGGATTTATGGTGGAGACCATTTCTTGGTCAAAAATCCGTAGGTGTTAGCCTTCAGTGTCATTGAAAATGGTCGTTCATGGCTATTTTCGACAAAAATTAGGGTTGTGTGGCCATTGATCGTCGACCAGAGGCTCATACACCTCACCCCACATATGTTTCCTTGCCGTAGATCACATTCTTGGATTTCTGGTGGAGACCATTTCTTGGTCAAAAACCCGTAGGTGTTAGCCTTCGGTATTATTGAAAATGGTCGTTCATGGCTATTTTCGACAAAAATGGGGGTTGTGTGGCCATTGATCATCGACCAGAGGCTCATACACCTCACCCCACATATGTTTCCTTGCCATAGATCACATTCTTGGATTTCTGGAAGAGACCATTTATTGGTCAAAAATCCGTAGGTGTTAGCCTCTAGTATTATTGAAAATGGTCGCTCATGGCAATTTTCATAAAAAATGGGGGTTGTGTGGCCATTTATCATCGACTAGAGGCTCATAAACCTCACCCCGCATATGTTTCCTTGCCATAGATCACATTCTAGGATTTCTGGTGGAGACCATTTCTTGGTCAAAAACTCGTACGTGTTAGCCTTCGGTATTATTGAAAATGGTCGTTCATGGCTATTTTCGGCAAAATGGGGGTTGTGTGGCCATTGATCATCGACCAGATGCTCGTACACCTCACCCCACATATGTTTCCTTGCCATAGATCACATTCTTGGATTTCTGGTGGAGACCATTTCTTGGGCAATAATCTGAATGTGTTAGCCTTTGGTATTTTTGAAAATGGTCATTCATGGCTATTTTCGACAAAAATGGGGGTTGTGTGGCCATTGATCTTCGACCAGAGGCTCATACACCTCACTACACATATGTTTCCTTGCCATAGATCAAATTCTTGGATTTATGGTGAAGACCATTTCTTGGTCAAAAATCCATAGGTGTTAGCCTTCAGTGTCATTGAAAATGGTCGTTCATGGCTATTTTCGACAAAAATGGGGGTTGTGTGGCCATTGATCATCGACCAGAGGCTCGTACACTTCACCCCACATATCTTTTCATGCCATAGATCACATTCTTGGATTTCTGGTGGAGACCATTTCTTGGTCAAAAATATGTTGGTGTTAGCCTTCGGTATTATTGAAAATGGTCGTTCATGGCTATTTTCTACTGAAATGGGGGTTGTGTGGCCATTTATCATCGACCAGAGGCTCATACACCTCACCCCACATATGTTTCCTTGCCATAGATCACATTCTTGGATATCTAGTGGAGACCATTTCTTGGTCAAAAATCCGTACGTGTTAGCCTTCGGTATTATTGAAAATGGTAATTCATGGCTATTTTCGACAAAAATGGGGGTTGTGTGGCCATTGATCATCGACCAAAGGCTCGTACACCTCACCCCACATATGTTTCCTTGCCATAGATCACATTCTTTGATTTCTGGTGGAGACCATTTCTTGGTCAAAAATCCGAATGTGTTAGCCTTCGGAACTATTGAAAATGGTCGTTCATGGCTATTTTCGACAAAAATGGGGGTTGTGTGGCCATTGATATTGGACCAGAGGCTCATACACCTCACTACACATATGTTTCCTTGCCATACATCACATTCTTGGATTTATGGTGGAGACCATTTCTTGGTCAAAAATCCGTAGGTGTTAGCCTTCAGTGTCATTGAAAATGGTCGTTCATGGCTATTTTCGACAAAAATTAGGGTTGTGTGGCCATTGATCGTCGACCAGAGGCTCATACACCTCACCCCACATATGTTTCCTTGCCGTAGATCACATTCTTGGATTTCTGGTGGAGACCATTTCTTGGTCAAAAACCCGTAGGTGTTAGCCTTCGGTATTATTGAAAATGGTCGTTCATGGCTATTTTCGACAAAAATGGGGGTTGTGTGGCCATTGATCATCGACCAGAGGCTCATACACCTCACCCCACATATGTTTCCTTGCCATAGATCACATTCTTGGATTTCTGGTGGAGACCATTTATTGGTCAAAAATCCGTAGGTGTTAGCCTCTAGTATTATTGAAAATGGTCGCTCATGGCAATTTTCATAAAAAATGGGGGTTGTGTGGCCATTTATCATTGACTAGAGGCTCATAAACCTCACCCCGCATATGTTTCCTTGCCATAGATCACATTCTAGGATTTCTGGTGGAGACCATTTCTTGGTCAAAAACTCGTACGTGTTAGCCTTCGGTATTATTGAAAATGGTCGTTCATGGCTATTTTCGGCAAAATGGGGGTTGTGTGGCCATTGATCATCGACCAGATGCTCGTACACCTCACCCCACATATGTTTCCTTGCCATAGATCACATTCTTGGATTTCTGGTGGAGACCATTTCTTGGGCAATAATCTGAATGTGTTAGCCTTTGGTATTTTTGAAAATGGTCATTCATGGCTATTTTCGACAAAAATGGGGGTTGTGTGGCCATTGATCTTCGACCAGAGGCTCATACACCTCACTACACATATGTTTCCTTGCCATAGATCACATTCTTGGATTTATGGTGGAGACCACTTCTTGGTCATGAATCTGTAGGTGTTAGCCTTCAGTGTCATTGAAAATGGTCGTTCATGGCTATTTTCGACAAAAAATAGGGTTGTGTGGCCATTGATCGTCGACCAGACGCCCATACACCTCAGCCCACATATGTTTCCTTGCCGTAGATCACATTCTTGGATTTCTGGTGAAGACCATTTCTTGGTCAAAAATCCGTAGGTGTTAGCCTTCGGTATTATTGAAAATGGTCATTCATGGCTATTTTCGACAAAAATAAGGGTTGTGTGGCCATTGATCATCGACCAGAGGCTCATACACCTCACCCCACATATGTTTCCTTGCCATAGATCACATTCTTGGATTTCTGTTGGAGACCATTTCTTGGTCAAAAATCCGTAGGTGTTAGCCTCTAGTATTATTGAAAATGGTCGCTCATGGCTATTTTCATAAAAAATGGGGGTTGTGTGGCCATTTATCATCGACTAGAGGCTCATAAACCTCACCCCACATATGTTTCCTTGCCATAGATCACATTCTTGGATTTCTGGTGGAGCCCATTTCTTGGTTAAAACCTCGTACGTGTTAGCCTTCGGTATTATTAAAAATGGTCGTTCATGGCTATTTTCGGCAAAATGGCGGTTGTGTGGCCATTGATCATCGACCAGAGGCTCATACACCTCACCCCACATATGTTTCCTTGCCATAGATCACATTCTTGGATTTCTGGTAGAGACCATTTCTTGGGCAAAAATCCGAATGTGTTAGCCTTTGGTATTTTTTAAAATGGTCATTCATGGCTATTTTCGACAAAAATGGGGGTTGTGTGGCCATTGATCTTCGACCAGAGGCTCATACACCTCACTACACATATGTTTCCTTGCCATAGATCACATTCTTGGATTTATGGTGGAGACCATTTCTTGGTCAAAAATCCGTAGGTGTTAGCCTTCAGTGTCATTGAAAATGGTCGTTCATGGCTATTTTCGACAAAAAATAGGGTTGTGTGGCCATTGATCGTCGACCAGAGGCTCATACACCTCACCCCACATATGTTTCCTTGTCGTAGATCACATTCTTGGATTTCTGGTGGAGACCATTTCTTGGTCAAAAATCCGTAGGTGTTAGCCTTCGGTATTATTGAAAATGGTCGTTCATGGCTATTTTCGACAAAAATGGGGGTTGTGTGGCCATTAATCATCGACCAGAGGCTCATACACCTCACCCCACATATGTTTCCTTGCCATAGATCACATTCTTGGATTTCTGGTGGAGACCATTTCTTAGTCAAAAATCCGTAGGTGTTAGCCTCTAGTATTATTGAAAATGGTCGCTCATGGCTATTTTCATCAAAAATGGGGGTTGTGCGGCCATCTATCATCGACTAGAGGCTCGTAAACCTCACCCAGATATGTTTCCTTGCCATAGATCACATACTTGGATTTCTGGTGGAGACCATTTCTTGGTCAAAAATTCGTACGTGTTAGCCTTCGGTATTATAGAACATGGTCGTTCATGGCTATTTTCGACAAAATGGGGGTTGTGTGGCCATTGATCATCGACCAGAGGCTCGTACACCTCACCCCACATATGTTTCCTTGCCATAGATCACATTCTTGGATTTCTGGTGGAGACCATTTCTTGGGAAAAAATCCGAATGTGTTAGCCTTCGGAATTTTTGAAAATGGTCATTCATGGCTATTTACGACAAAAATGGGGGTTGTGTGGCCATTGATCTTCGACCAGAGGCTCATACACCTCACTACACATATGTTTCCTTGCCATAGATCACATTCTTGGATTTATGGTGGAGACCATTTCTTGGTCAGAAATCCATAGGTGGTAGCCTTTAGTGTCATTGAAAATGGTCGTTCATGGCTATTTTCGACAAAAATGGGGGTTGTGTGGCCATTGATCATCGACCAGAGGCTCGTACACTTCACCCCACATATGTTTTCTTGCCATAGATCACATTCTTGGATTTCTGGAGGAGACCATTTCTTGGTCAAAAATTTGTTGGTGTTAGCCTTCGGTATTATTGAAAATGGTCGTTCATGGCTATTTTCGACTAAAATGGGGGTTGTGTGGCCATTTATCATCTACCAGAGGCTCGTACAATTCACCCCACATATGTTTCCTTGCCATAGATCACATTCTTGGATTTCTGGTGGAGACCATTTCTTGGTCAAAAATCCGTACGTGTTAGCCTTCGGTATTATTGAAAATGGTCATTCATGGCCATTTTCGACAAAAATGGGGGTTGTGTGGCCATTGATCTTCGACCAGAGGCTCATACACCTCACTACACTTATGTTTCCTTGCCATAGATCACATTCTTGGATTTATGGTGGAGACCATTTCTTGGTCAAAAATCTGTACGTGTTAGCCTTCAGTGTCATTGAAAATGGTCGTTCATGGCTATTTTCGACAAAAATGGGGGTTGTGTGGCCATTGATCATCGACTAGAGGCTCGTAAACTTCACCCCACATATGTTTTCTTGCCATAGATCACATTCTTGGATTTCTTGAGGAGACCATTTCTTGGTCAAAAATCTGTTGGTGTTAGCCTTCGGTATTATTGAAAATGGTCGTTCATGGCTATTTTTGACTAAAATGGGGGTTGTGTGGCCATTTATCATCGACCGGAGGCTCGTACAATTCACCCCACATATGTTTCCTTGCCATAGATCACATTCTTGGATTTCTGGTGGAGACCATTTCTTGGTCAAAAATCCGTACGTGTTAGCTTTCGGTATTATTGAAAATGGCCATTCATGGCTATTTTCAACACAAATGGGGGTTGTGTGGCCATTGATCTTCGACCAGAGGCTCATACATCTCACTACACATATGTTTCCTTGCCATAGATCACATTCTTGGATTTATGGTGGAGACCATTTCTTGGTCAAAAATCCATAGGTGTTAGCCTTCAGTGTCATTGAAAATGGTCGTTCATGGCTATTTTCGACAAAAATGGGGGTTATGTGGCCATTGATCATCGACCAGAGGCTCGTACACTTCACCCCACATATGTTTTCTTGCCATAGATCAGAATCTTGGATTTCTCGTCGAGACCATTCATTGGTCAAAAATTCGTAGGTGTTAGCCTTCAGTGTCATTGAAAATGGTCATTCATGGCTATTTTCGACAAAAATGGGGGTTGTGTCGCCATTGATCATCGACCAGAGGATCGTACACCTCACCCACATAAGTTTCCTTCCCATATATCACATTCTTGGATTTCTGGTGGAGACCATTTCTTGGTCAAAAATCCGTAGGTGTTAGCCTTCGGTATTGATGAAAATGGTCGTTCATGGCTATTTTCGACAAAAATGGGGGTTGTGTGGCAATTGATCATCGACCAAAGGCTCATACACCTCACCCCACATGTGTTTCCTTGCCATAGACCACATTCTTGGATTTCTGGTGGTGACCATTTCTTGGTCAAAAATCCGTAGGTGTTAGCCTTCGGTATTATTGAAAATGGTCGTTCATGGCAATTTTCGACAAAAATGGGGGTTGTGTGGCCATTGATCATCGACCAAAAGCTCATACACCTCACCCGACATATGTTTCCTTGCCATAGACCACATTCTTGGATTTCTGGTGGTGACCATTTCTTGGTCAAAAATTCGTACGTGTTAGCCTTCGATATTATTGAAAATGGTCGTTCATGGCTATTTTTGACAAAATGGGGGTTGTGTGGCCATTGATCATCGACCAGAGGCTCATACACCTCACCCAACATATTTTTCCTTGACATAGATCACATTTTTGGATTTCTGGTGGAGACCATTTCTTGGGAAAAAATCCGAATGTGTTAGCCTTCGGTATTATTGAAAATGGTCATTCATGGCTATTTTCGACAAAAATGGGGGTTGTGTGGCCATTTATCTTCAACCAGAGGCTGATACACCTCACTACACATATGTTTTCTTGCCATAGATCACATTCTTGGATCTATGGTGGAGACCAGTTCTTGGTCAAAAATCCATAGGTGTTAGCCTTCAGTGTCATTGAAAATAGTCGTTCATGGCAATTTTCGAAAAAAATGGGGGTTGTGTGGCCATTGATAATCGACCAGGGGCTCGTACACCTCACCCCACATATGTTTCCTTGCCATAGATAACATTCTTGGATTTCTGGTGGAGACCATTTCTTGGTCAAAAATCTGTAGGTGTTAGCCTTCGTAATTATTGAAAATGGTCGTTCGTGGCTATTTTCGACAAAAATGGGGGTTGTGTGGCCATTTATCATCGACCAGAGGTTCGTACACCTCACCCCACATATGTTTAATTGCCATAAATCACAATCTTGGATTTCTCGTGGAGACCATTTCTTGGTCAAAAATTCGTACGTGTTAGCCTTCGGTATTATTGAAAATGGTCGTTCATGGCTGTTTTCGACAAAAATGGGGGTTGTGTGGCCATTGATCATCGACCAGAGGCTCGTACACCACACCCCAAATATGTTTCCTTGCCATAGATCATATTCTTGGATTTCTGGTGGAGACGATTTCTTGGTCAAAAATCCGTAGTTGTTAGCCTTCGGAATTATTGAAAATGGTCGTTCATGGCTATTTTCGACAAAAATGGGGGTTGTGTGGCCATTGATCATCGATCAGAGGCTCGTACACCTCACCCCACATATGTTTCCTTGCCATAGATCACATTCTTGGATTTCTAGTGGAGACCATTTCTTGGTCAAAAATCTGTAGGTGTTAGCCTTCGGTATTATTGTAAATGGTCGTTCATGGCTATTTTCGACAAAAATGGGGGTTGTGTGGCCATTGATCCTCGACCAGAGGCTCATACACCTCACCCCACATATGTTTCCTTGCCATAGATCACATTCTTGGATTTCTAGTGGAGACCATTTCTTGGTAAAAATCCGTACGTGTTAGCCTTCAGTATTATTGAAAATGGTCATTCATGTCTATTTTCGACACAAATGGGGGTTGTGTGGCCATTGATCTTCGACCAGAGGCTCATACACCTCACTACACATATGTTTCCTTGCCATAGATCACATTCTTGGATTTATGGTGGAGACCATTTCTTGGTCAAAAATCCATAGGTCTTAGCCTTCAGTGTCATCCGAAAATGGTTATTCATGGCTATTTTCGACAAAATTGGGGGTTGTGTGGCCATTTATCTTCAACCAGAGGCTCATACACCTCACTACACATATGTTTTCTTGCCATAGATCACATTCTTGGATCTATGGTGGAGACCAGTTCTTGGTCAAAAATCCATAGGTGTTAGCCTTCAGTGTCATTGAAAATAGTCGTTCATGGCTATTTTCGACAATAATGGGGGTTGTGTGGCCATTGATAATCGACTAGAGGCTCGTACACCTCACCCCACATATGTTTCCTTGCCATAGATCACATTCTTGGATTTCTGGTGGAGACCATTTCTTAGTCAAAAATCCGTAGGTGTTAGCCTTCGGTATCATTGAAAATGGTCGTTCATGGCTATTTTCGACAAAAATGGGGGTTGTGTGGCCATTGATCATCGACCAGAGGCTCGTACACCTGTGGGTGAACGACAAGGAAACATATGTGGGTGAGGTGTACGAGCCTCTGGTCGATGATCAATGGCCACACAACCCCCATTTTGTCGAAAATAGCCATGAACGACCATTTTCAACAATACCGAAGGCTAACACATACGAATTTTTGACCAAGAAATGGTCTCCACCAGAAATCCAAGAGTGTGCTCTACAGCAAGGAAACCTATGTGGGGTGAGGTGTACGAGCCTCTGGTCGATGATAAATGGCCACACAACCCCCATTTTTGATGAAAATAGCCTTGAACGACCATTTTCAATAATATCGAAAGCTAACACCTACGGATTTTTGACCAACAAATGGTCTCCACCAGAAATCCAAGAATGTGGTCTATGGCAAGGAAACATATGTGGGGTGAGGTGTATGAGCCTTTGGTCGATGATCAATGGCCACACAACCCCCATTTTTGTCGAAATAGCCATGAACGACCATTTTCAATAATACCGAAGGCTAACACCTACGGATTTTTGACCAAGAAATGGTCACCACCAGAAATCCAAGAATGTGGTCTATGGCAAGGAAACACATGTGGGGTGAGGTGTATGAGCCCTTGGTCGATAATCAATGGCCTCACAACCCCCATTTTTGTCGAAAATAGCCATGAACGACCATTTTCAATAATACCGAAGGCTAACACCTACGGATTTTTGACCAAGAAATGGTCTCCACCAGAAATCCAAGAATGTTATATATGGCAAGGAAACTTCTGTTGGGTGAGGTGTACGATCCTCTGGTCGATGATCAATGGCGACACAACCCCCATCTTTGTCGAAAATAGCCATGAATGACCATTTTCAATGACACTGAAGGCTAACACCTACGAATTTTTGACCAACAAATGGTCTCCACGAGAAATCCAAGATTCTGATCTATGGCAAGAAAACATATGTGGGGTGAAGTGTACGAGCCTCTGGTCGATGATCAATGGCCACACAACCCCCACTTTTGTCGAAAATAGCCATGAACGACCATTTTCAATGACACTGAAGGCTAACACCTATGGATTTTTGACCAAGAAATGGTCTCCACCATAAATCCAAGAATGTGATCTATGGCAAGGAAACATATGTGTAGTGAGGTGTATGAGCCTCTGGTCGATGATCAATGGCCACACAAACCCCATTTGTGTCGAAAATAGCCATGAATGACCATTTTCAATAATACCGAAGGCTAACATGTACGGATTTTTGACCAAGAAATGGTCTCCACCAGAAACCCAAGAATGTGATCTATGGCAAGGAAACATATGTGGGGTGAATTGTACGAGCCTCCGGTCGATGATAAATGGCCACACAACCCCCATTTTAGTCAAAAATAGCCATGAACGACCATTTTCAATAATACCGAAGGCCAACACCAACAGATTTTTGACCAAGAAATGGTCTCCTCTAGAAATCCAAGAATGTGATCTATGTCAAGAAAACATATGTGGGGTGAAGTGTACGAGCCTCTGGTCGATGATCAATGGCCACACAACCCCATTTTTGTCGAAAATAGCCATGAACGACCATTTTCAATGACACTGAAGGCTAACACCTATGGATTTTTGACCAAGAAATGGTCTCCACCATAAATCCAAGAATGTGATCTATGGCAAGGAAACATAAGTGTAGTGAGGTGTATGAGCCTCTGGTTGAAGATCAATGGCCACACAACCCCCATTTTAGTCGAAAATAGCCATGAACGACCATTTTCAATAATACCGAAGGCTAACACCAACAGATTTTTGACCAAGAAATGGTCTCTTCCAGAAATCCAAGAATGTGATCTATGGCAAGAAAACATATGTGGGGTGAAGTGTACGAGCCTCTGGTCGATGATCAATGGCCACACAACCCCCATTTTTGTCGAAAATAGCCATGAACGACCATTTTCAATGACACTAAAGGCTAACACCTATGGCAAGGAAACATATGTGGGGTGAGATTTATGAGCCTCTGGTTGATGATCATTGGCCACACAACCCCCATTTTTGTTGAAAATAGCCATGAATGACCATTTTCAATAATACCGAAGGCTAACACCTACGGATTTTTGACCAAGAAATGGTCTCCACCAGAAATCCAAGAATGTGATCTATGGCAAGGAAACATATGTGGGTTGAGGTGTATGAGCCTCTGGTCACTGATAAATGGCCACACAACCCCCATTTTAGTCGAAAATAGCCATGAACGAATATTTTCAATAATACCGATGGCTAACACCAACGGATTTTTGACCAAGAAATGGTCTCCACCAGAAATCCTAGAATGTGATCTCTGGCAAGAAAACATATGTGGGGTGAAGTGTACGAGCCTCTGGTCGATGATCAATGGCCATACAAACCCCATTTTTGTCGAAAATAGCCATGAACGGCCATTTTCAATGACACTGAAGGCTAACACCTACGGATATTTGACCAAGAAATGGTCTCCACAATAAATCCAAGAATGTGATCTTTGGCAAGGAAACATATGTGTAGTGAGGTGTATGAGCCTTTGGTCGAATATCAATGGCCACACAACCCCCATTTTTGTCGAAAATAGCCATGAACGACCATTTTCAATAGTACCGAAGGCTAAAACATTCAGATTTTTGACCAAGAAATGGTCTCCACCAGAAATCAAAGAATGTGACCTATGGCAAGGAAACATATGTGGGGTGAGGTTTACGAGCCTCTGGTCAATGATCAATGGCCACACAACCCCCATTTTTGTCGAAAATAGCCATGAATGACCATTTTCAATAATACTGAAGGCTAACACGTACAGATTTTTGACCAAGAAATGGTCTCCACCAGAAATCAAAGAATGTGATCTATGGCAAGGAAACATATGTGGGGTGAGGTTTATGAGCCTCTAGTCGATGATAAATGGCCACACAACCCCCATTTTTTATGAAAATAGCCATGAGCGACCATTTTCAATAATACTAGAGGCTAACACCTACGGATTTTTGACCAAGAAATGGTCTCCACCAGAAATCCAAGAATGTGATTTATGGCAAGGAAACATATGTGGGGTGAGGTGTATGAGCCTCTGGTCGATGATCAATGGCCACACAACCCCCATTTTTGTCGAAAATAGCCATGAACGACCATTTTCAATAATACCGAAGGCTAACACCTACGGATTTTTGACCAAGAAATGGTCTCCACCAGAAATCCAACAATGTGATCTACGGCAAGGAAACATATGTGGGGTGAGGTGTATGAGCCTCTGGTCAACGATCAATGGCCACACAACCCTAATTTTTTGTCGAAAATAGCCATGAATGACCATTTTCAATGACACTGAAGGCTAACACCTACGGATTTTTGACCAAGAAATGGTCTCCACCATAAATCCAAGAGTGTGATCTATGGCAAGGAAACATTTGTGTAGTGAGGTGTATGAGCCTCTGGTCCAATATCAATGGCCACACAACCCCCATTTTTATCGAAAATAGCCATGAATGACCATTTTCAAAAATACCAAAGGCTAACACATTCGGATTTTTTCCCAAGAAATGGTCTCCACCAGAAATCCAAGAATGTGATCTATGGCAAGGAAACATATGTGGGGTGAGGTCAATGAGCCTCTGGTCGATGATCAATGGCCACACAACCCCCATTTTGCCGAAAATAGCCATGAACGACCATTTTCAATAATACCGAAGGCTAACAGGTACGAGTTTTTGACCAAGAAATGGTCTCCACCAGAAATCCAAGAATGTGATCTATGGCAAGGAAACATATGTGGGGTGAGGTCTATGAGCCTCTGGTCGATGATCAATGGCCACACAACCCCCATTTTGCCGAAAATAGCCATGAACGACCATTTTCAATAATACCGAAGGCTAACACGTACGAGTTTTTGACTAAGAAATGGTCTCCACCAGAAATCCAAGAATGTGATCTAGGGCAAGGAAACATATGTGGGGTGAGGTTTATGAGCCTCCAGTCGATGATAAATGGCCACACAACCCCCATTTTTTATGAAAATAGCCATGAGCGACCATTTTCAATAATACTAGAGGCTAACACCTACGGATTTTTGACAAAGAAATGGTCTCCACCAGAAATCCAAGAATGTGATTTATGGCAAGGAAACATATGTGGGGTGAGGTGTATGAGCCTCTGGTCGATGATCAATGGCCACACAACCCCCATTTTTGTCGAAAATAGCCATGAACGACCATTTTCAATAATACCGAAGGCTAACACCTACGGATTTTTGACCAAGAAATGGTCTCCACCAGAAATCCAAGAATGTGATCTACGGCAAGGAAACATATGTGGGGTGAGGTGTATGAGCCTCTGGTCGACGATCAATGGCCACACAACCCTAATTTTTGTCGAAAATAGCCATGAACGACCATTTTCAATGACACTGAAGGCTAACACCTACGGATTTTTGACCAAGAAATGGTCTCCACCATAAATCCAAGAGTGTGATCTATGGCAAGGAAACATATGTGTAGTGAGGTGTATGAGCCTCTGGTCCAATATCAATGGCCACACAACCCCCATTTTTATCGAAAATAGCCATGAATGACCATTTTCAAAAATACCAAAGGCTAACACATTCGGATTTTTCCCAAGAAATGGTCTCCACCAGAAATCCAAGAATGTGATCTATGGCAAGGAAACATATGTGGGGTGAGGTGTATGAGCCTCTAGTCGACGATCAATGGCCACACAACCCCCATTTTGCCGAAAATAGCCATGAACGACCATTTTCAATAATACCGAAGGCTAACACGTACGAGTTTTTGACCAATAAATGGTCTCCACCAGAAATCCAAGAATGTGATCTATGGCAAGGGAACATATGTGGGGTGAGGTTTATGAGCCTCCAGTCGATGATAAATGGCCACACAACCCCCATTGTTTATGAAAATAGCCATGAGCGACCATTTTCAATAATACTAGAGGCTAACACCTACGGATTTTTGACCAAGAAATGGTCTCCACCAGAAATCCAAGAATGTGATTTGTGGCAAGGAAACATATGTGGGGTGAGGTGTATGAGCCTCTGGTCGATGATCAATGGCCACACAACCCCCATTTTTGTCGAAAATAGCCATGAACGACCATTTTCAATAGTACCGAAGGCTAAAACATTCAGATTTTTGACCAAGAAATGGTTTCCACCAGAAATCAAAGAATGTGATCTATGGCAAGGAAACATATGTGGGGTGAGGTTTACGAGCCTCTGGTCGATGATTAATGGCCACACAACCCCCATTTTTGTCGAAAATAGCCATACCATATTCAATAATACTGAAGGCTAACACGTATAGATTTTTGACCAATAAATGGTCTCCACCAAAAATCCAAGAATGTGATCTATGGCAAGGAAACATATGTGGGGTGAGGTGTACGAGCCTCTGGTCGATGATAAATGGCCACACAACCCCCATTTTAGTCGAAAATAGCCATGAACGACCATTTTCAATAATACCGAAGGCTAACACCAACGGATTTTTGACTAAGAAATGGTCTCCACCAGAAATCCAAGAATGTGATCTATGGCAAGAAAACCTATGTGGGGTGAAGTGTACGAGCCTCTGGTCGATGATCAATGGCCACACAACCCCCATTTTTGTCGGAAATAGCCATGAACGACCATTTTCAATGACACTGAAGGCTAACACCTACGGATTTTTGACCAAGAACTGGTCTCCACCATAAATCCAAGAATGTGATCTATGGCAAGGAAACATATGTGTAGTGAGGTGTATGAGCCTCTGGTCTAAGATCAATGGCCACACAACCCCCATTTTTGTCGAAAATAGCCATGAATGACAATTTTTAATAATACCGAAGGCTAACACATTCGGATTTTTGCCCAAGAAATGGTCTCCACTAGAAATCCAAGAATGTGATCTATGGCAAGGAAACATATGTAGGGTGAGGTGTATGAGCCTCTGGTCGATGATCAATGGCCACACAACCCCCATTTTGTCGAAAATAGCCATGAACGATCATTTTCAATAATCCTGAAGGCTAACACGTACGAATTTTTGAAAATGGTCGTTGATCGCTATTTTCGATAAAAATGGGCGTTGTGTGGCCATTGATCATCGGCAAGAGGCCCATACACCTCACCCCACATGTGTTTCCTTGCCATAGATCACATTCTTGGATTTCTAGTGGAGACCATTTCTTGGTCAAAAATCCGTAGGTGTTAGCCTTCAGTGTCATTGAAAATGGTCGTTCATGTCTATTTTCGACAAAAATGGGGGTTGTGTGGCCATTGATTATCGACCAGAGGCTTGTACACCTCACCCCACATATGTTTTCTGGTGGAGAACATTTCTAGGTCAAAAATCCGTAGGTGTTAGCCTTCGATATTATTGAAAATGATCGTTCATCGCTATTTTCGAAAAAAATGGGGGTTGTGTGGCCATTGATCATCGACCAGAGGCTCATACACCTCACCCCACGTATGTTTCCTTGCCATAGATCACATTCTTGGATTTCTGGTGGAGACCATTTCTTGATCAAAAATCCGTAGGTGTTAGCCTTCGGTATTATTGAAAATGGTCGTTCATGGCTATTTTCGTAAAAAACGGGGGTTGTGTGGCCATTTATCATCGACCAGAGGCTCATACACCTCACCTCACATATGTTTCCTTTCCATAGATCACATTCTTGGATTTATGGTGGAGACCATTTCTTGGGCAAAAATCCGTAGGTGTTTGCCTTCCGTGTCATTGAAAATGGTCGTTCATGGCAATTTTCGACAAAATGGGGGTTGTGTGGCCATTGATCATCGACCAGAGGCTCGTACCCTTTACCCCACATATGTTTTCTTGCCATTGATCACATTCTTGGATTTCTGGTGGGGACCATTTCTTGGTCAAGAATCCGTTGGTGTTAGCCTTCGGTATTATTGAAAATGGTCGTTCATGGCTATTTTCGTCTAAAATGGGGGTTGAGTGGCCATTTATCATTGACCAGAGGCTCGTACACCTCACCCCACATATGTTTCCTTGCCATAGATCACATTCTTGGATTATTGAAAATCCGTACGTGTTAGCCTTCGGTATTATTGAAAATGGCCATTCATGGCTATTTTCGACAAAAATGGGGGTTGTGTGGCCATTGATCATCGACCAGAGGCTCATAAACCTCACCCCACATATGTTTCCTTGCCATAAATCACATTCTTTGATTACTGGTGGAGACCATTTCTTGGTCAAAAATCCGAATGTGTTAGCTTCGGTACTATTGAAAATGGTCGTTCATGGCTATTTTCGACAGAAATAAGGGTTGTGTGGCCATTGATATTCGACCAGAGGCTCATACACCTCACTACACATATGTTTCCTTGCCATAGATCACATTCTTGGATTTATGGTGGAGACCATTTCTTGGTCAAAAATCCGTGAGTGTTAGCCTTCAGTGTCATTGAAAATGGTCGTTCATGGCTATTTTTGACAAAAATGAGGGTTGTGTGGCCATTGATCATCGACCAGAGGCTTGTACACCTCACCCCACACATGTTTCATTGCCATAGATCACATTCTTGGATTTCTGGTGGAGACCATTTCTTGGTCAAAAATCTGTATGTGTTAGCCTTCGGTATTATTGAAAATGGTCGTTCATGGCTATTTTCGACAAAAATGGGGGTTGTGTGGCCATTGATAATCGACCAGAGGCTCGTACACCTCACCCCACAAATGTTTCCTTGCCATAGATCACATTATTGGATTTCTGGTGGAGACCATTTCTTGGTCAAAAATCTGTATGTGTTAGCCTTCGGTATTATTGAAAATGGTCGTTCATGGCTATTTTCGACAAAAATGGGGATTGTGTGGCCATTTATCTTCGACTAGAGGCTCGTACACCTCACCCCACAAATGTTTCATTACCATAGATCACAATCTTGGATTTCTCGTGGAGACCATTTCTTGGTCAAAAATCCGTACGTGTTAGCCTTCTGTATTATTGAAAATGGTCGTTCATGGCTAGTTTCGACAAAAATGGGGGTTGTGTGGCCATTGATCATCGACCAGAGGCTCGTACACCTCACCCCACATATGTTTCCTTGCCATAGATAATATTCTTGGATTTCTGGTGGAGACGATTTCTTGGTCAAAAATCCGTAGGTGTTAGCCTTCTGTATTATTGAAAATGGTCGTTCATGGCTATATTCGACAAAAATGGGGGTTGTGTGGCCATTGATCATTGACCAGAGGCTCGTACACCTCACCCCACATATGTTTCCTTGCCATAGATCACATTCTTGGATTTCTGGTGGAGACCGTTTCTTGGTCAAAAATCCGTAGGTGTTAGCCATCGGTAATATTGAAAATGGTCGTTCATGGCTATTTTCGACAAAAATGGGGGTTTTGTGGCCATTGATCATCGACCAGAGGCTCACACACCTCACCCCACATATCTTTCCTTGCCATAGATCACATTCTTGGATTTCTGGTGGAGACCATTTCTTTGTCAAAAATCCGAAGGTGTTAGCCTCTGGTATTATTGAAAATGGTCGTTCATTTTTGACCAAGAAATGGTCTCCACCAGAAATCCAAGAATGTGATCTAAGGCAAGGAAACATTTGTGGGGTGAGGTGTACGAGCCTCTAGTCGATGATCAATGGCCACACAACCCCCATTTTGTCGAAAATAGCCATGAACGACCGTTTTCAATAATACCGAAGGATAACACGTACGAATTTTTGACCAAGAAATGGTCTCCACCAGAAATCCAAGAATATGATCTATGGCAAGAAACATATGTGGGGTGAGGTGTACGATCCTCTGGTCGATGATAAATGGCCATACAACCCCCATTTTTTATCAAAATAGCCATGAACGACCATTTTCAATAATACCAGAGGCTAACACCTACAGATTATTGACCAAGAATGGTCTCCACTAGAAATACAAGAATGTGATCTATGGCAAGGAAACATATGTGGGGTGAGGTGTATGAGCCTCTTGTCGATGATCAATGGCCACACAACCCCCATTTTTATCGAAAATAGCCATGAACGACCATTTACAATAATATCGAAGGCTAACACCTACGGATTTTTGACCAAGAAATGGTCTCCACCAGAAATTCAAGAATTTGATCTATGGCAAGGAAACATATGTGGGGTGAGGTGTACGAGCCTCTAGTCGATGATTAATGGCCACAGAACCCCCATTTTTGTCAAAAATAGCCATGAACGACCATTTTCAATAATACCGAAGGCTAACACCTACAGCTTTTTGACCAAGAAATCGTCTCCACCAGAAATCCAAGAATATGATCTATGGCAAGGAATTATATGTCGGGTGAGGTGTACGAGCCTCTGGTCGATGATCAATGGCCACACAACCCCCATTTTTGTCAAAAATAGCCATAAACGACCATTTTCAATAATACCGAAGGCTAACACGTACGGATTTTTGACCAAGAAATGGTCTCCACGAGAAATCCAAGATTTTGATCTATGGCAATAAAACATATGTGGGGTGAGGTGTACGAGCCTCTGGTCGATGATCAATGGCCACACGACCCCCATTTTTGTCGAAAATAGCCATGAACGACCATTTTCAATAATACCGAAGGATAACACCTACGGATTTTTGACCAAGAAATGGTCTCCACCAGAAATCCAAGAATGTGATCTATGGCAAGGAAACATATGTGGGGTGAGGTGTATGAGCCTCTGGTCGATTATCAATGGCCACACAACCCCCATTATTGTCGAAAATAGCCATGAACGACTATTTTCAATGACACTGAAGGCTAACACCTATGGATTTTTGACCAAGAACTGGTCTCCACCATAGATCCAAGAATGTGATCTATGGCAAGAAAACATATGTGTAGTGAGGTGTATGAGCCTCTGCTTGAAGATAAATGGCCACACAACCCCCATTTTTGTCGAAAATAGCCATGAATGACCATTTTCAATAATACCGAAGGCTAACACATTCGGTTTTTTGCCCAAGAAATGGTCTCCACCAGAAATCCAAAAATGTGTTCTATGTCAAGGAAACATATGTGGGGTGAGGTGTATGAGCCTTTGGTCGATGATCAATGGCCACATAACCTCTATTTTGTCAAAAAATAGCCATGAACGACCATTTTCAATAATACCGAAGGCTAACACGTACGGAATTTTGACCAAGAAATGGTCTCCACCAGAAATCCAAGAATGTGATCTACGACAAGGAAACATATGTGGGTGAGGTGTACGAGCCTCTGGTCGATGATCAATGGCCACACAACCCCCATTTTGTCGAAAATAGCCATGAACGACCATTTTCAACAATACCGAAGGCTAACACATACGAATTTTTGACCAAGAAATGGTCTCCACCAGAAATCCAAGAGTGTGCTCTACAGCAAGGAAACCTATGTGGGGTGAGGTGTACGAGCCTCTGGTCGATGATAAATGGCCACACAACCCCCATTTTTGATGAAAATAGCCTTGAACGACCATTTTCAATAATATCGAAAGCTAACACCTACGGATTTTTGACCAACAAATGGTCTCCACCAGAAATCCAAGAATGTGGTCTATGGCAAGGAAACATATGTGGGGTGAGGTGTATGAGCCTTTGGTCGATGATCAATGGCCACACAACCCCCATTTTTGTCGAAATAGCCATGAACGACCATTTTCAATAATACCGAAGGCTAACACCTACGGATTTTTGACCAAGAAATGGTCACCACCAGAAATCCAAGAATGTGGTCTATGGCAAGGAAACACATGTGGGGTGAGGTGTATGAGCCCTTGGTCGATAATCAATGGCCTCACAACCCCCATTTTTGTCGAAAATAGCCATGAACGACCATTTTCAATAATACCGAAGGCTAACACCTACGGATTTTTGACCAAGAAATGGTCTCCACCAGAAATCCAAGAATGTTATATATGGCAAGGAAACTTCTGTTGGGTGAGGTGTACGATCCTCTGGTCGATGATCAATGGCGACACAACCCCCATCTTTGTCGAAAATAGCCATGAATGACCATTTTCAATGACACTGAAGGCTAACACCTACGAATTTTTGACCAACAAATGGTCTCCACGAGAAATCCAAGATTCTGATCTATGGCAAGAAAACATATGTGGGGTGAAGTGTACGAGCCTCTGGTCGATGATCAATGGCCACACAACCCCCACTTTTGTCGAAAATAGCCATGAACGACCATTTTCAATGACACTGAAGGCTAACACCTATGGATTTTTGACCAAGAAATGGTCTCCACCATAAATCCAAGAATGTGATCTATGGCAAGGAAACATATGTGTAGTGAGGTGTATGAGCCTCTGGTCGATGATCAATGGCCACACAAACCCCATTTGTGTCAAAAATAGCCATGAATGACCATTTTCAATAATACCGAAGGCTAACATGTACGGATTTTTGACCAAGAAATGGTCTCCACCAGAAACCCAAGAATGTGATCTATGGCAAGGAAACATATGTGGGGTGAATTGTACGAGCCTCCGGTCGATGATAAATGGCCACACAACCCCCATTTTAGTCAAAAATAGCCATGAACGACCATTTTCAATAATACCGAAGGCCAACACCAACAGATTTTTGACCAAGAAATGGTCTCCTCTAGAAATCCAAGAATGTGATCTATGTCAAGAAAACATATGTGGGGTGAAGTGTACGAGACTCTGGTCGATGATCAATGGCCACACAACCCCATTTTTGTCGAAAATAGCCATGAACGACCATTTTCAATGACACTGAAGGCTAACACCTATGGATTTTTGACCAAGAAATGGTCTCCACCATAAATCCAAGAATGTGATCTATGGCAAGGAAACATAAGTGTAGTGAGGTGTATGAGCCTCTGGTTGAAGATCAATGGCCACACAACCCCCATTTTAGTCGAAAATAGCCATGAACGACCATTTTCAATAATACCGAAGGCTAACACCAACAGATTTTTGACCAAGAAATGGTCTCTTCCAGAAATCCAAGAATGTGATCTATGGCAAGAAAACATATGTGGGGTGAAGTGTACGAGCCTCTGGTCGATGATCAATGGCCACACAACCCCCATTTTTGTCGAAAATAGCCATGAACGACCATTTTCAATGACACTAAAGGCTAACACCTATGGCAAGGAAACATATGTGGGGTGAGATTTATGAGCCTCTGGTTGATGATCATTGGCCACACAACCCCCATTTTTGTTGAAAATAGCCATGAATGACCATTTTCAATAATACCGAAGGCTAACACCTACGGATTTTTGACCAAGAAATGGTCTCCACCAGAAATCTAAGAATGTGATCTATGGCAAGGAAACATATGTGGGTTGAGGTGTATGAGCCTCTGGTCACTGATAAATGGCCACACAACCCCCATTTTAGTCGAAAATAGCCATGAACGAATATTTTCAATAATACCGATGGCTAACACCAACGGATTTTTGACCAAGAAATGGTCTCCACCAGAAATCCTAGAATGTGATCTCTGGCAAGAAAACATATGTGGGGTGAAGTGTACGAGCCTCTGGTCGATGATCAATGGCCATACAAACCCCATTTTTGTCGAAAATAGCCATGAACGGCCATTTTCAATGACACTGAAGGCTAACACCTACGGATTTTTGACCAAGAAATGGTCTCCACAATAAATCCAAGAATGTGATCTTTGGCAAGGAAACATATGTGTAGTGAGGTGTATGAGCCTTTGGTCGAATATCAATGGCCACACAACCCCCATTTTTGTCGAAAATAGCCATGAACGACCATTTTCAATAGTACCGAAGGCTAAAACATTCAGATTTTTGACCAAGAAATGGTCTCCACCAGAAATCAAAGAATGTGACCTATGGCAAGGAAACATATGTGGGGTGAGGTTTACGAGCCTCTGGTCAATGATCAATGGCCACACAACCCCCATTTTTGTCGAAAATAGCCATGAATGACCATTTTCAATAATACTGAAGGCTAACACGTACAGATTTTTGACCAATAAATGCTCTCCACCAGAAATCCAAGAATGTGATCTATGGTAAAGAAACATATGTGGGGTGAGGTGTACGAGCCTCTGGTCGATGATCATTGGCCACACAACCCCCATTTTTGTCGAAAATAGCCATGAATGACCATATTCAATAATACCGAAGGCTAACACGTACGGATTTTTGAGCAAGAAATGGTCTCCACCAGAAATCCAAGAATGTGATCTATGGAAAGGAAACATATGTGGGGTGAATTGCACGAGCCTCTGGTCGATGATAAATGGCCACACAACCCCCATTTTAGTCGAAAATAGCCATGAACGACCATTTTCAATAATACCGAAGGCTAACGACTACGGATTTTTGACCAAGAAATGGTCTCCACCAGTAATCCAAGAATGTGATCTATGGCAAGGAAACATATGTGGCGTGAGGTGTACGAGCCTCTGGTCGATGATCAATGGCCACACAACCCCCATTTTGCCGAAAATAGCCATGAACGACCATTTTCAATAATACCGAAGGCTAACACGTATGAGTTTTTGACCAAGAAATGGTCTCCACCAGAAATCCAAGAATGTGATCTATGGCAAGGAAACATATGTGGGGTGAGGTTTATGAGCCTCTAGTCGATGATAAATGGCCACACAACCCCCATTTTTTATGAAAATAGCCATGAGCGACCATTTTCAATAATACTAGAGGCTAACACCTACGGATTTTTGACCAAGAAATGGTCTCCACCAGAAATCCAAGAATGTGATTTATGGCAAGGAAACATATGTGGGGTGAGGTGTATGAGCCTCTGGTCGATGATCAATGGCCACACAACCCCCATTTTTGTCGAAAATAGCCATGAACGACCATTTTCAATAATACCGAAGGCTAACACCTACGGATTTTTGACCAAGAAATGGTCTCCACCAGAAATCCAACAATGTGATCTACGGCAAGGAAACATATGTGGGGTGAGGTGTATGAGCCTCTGGTCAACGATCAATGGCCACACAACCCTAATTTTTTGTCGAAAATAGCCATGAATGACCATTTTCAATGACACTGAAGGCTAACACCTACGGATTTTTGACCAAGAAATGGTCTCCACCATAAATCCAAGAGTGTGATCTATGGCAAGGAAACATTTGTGTAGTGAGGTGTATGAGCCTCTGGTCCAATATCAATGGCCACACAACCCCCATTTTTATCGAAAATAGCCATGAATGACCATTTTCAAAAATACCAAAGGCTAACACATTCGGATTTTTTCCCAAGAAATGGTCTCCACCAGAAATCCAAGAATGTGATCTATGGCAAGGAAACATATGTGGGGTGAGGTCAATGAGCCTCTGGTCGATGATCAATGGCCACACAACCCCCATTTTGCCGAAAATAGCCATGAACGACCATTTTCAATAATACCGAAGGCTAACAGGTACGAGTTTTTGACCAAGAAATGGTCTCCACCAGAAATCCAAGAATGTGATCTATGGCAAGGAAACATATGTGGGGTGAGGTTTATGAGCCTCCAGTCCATGATAAATGGCCACACAACCCCCATTTTTTATGAAAATAGCCATGAGCGACCATTTTCAATAATACTAGAGGCTAACACCTACGGATTTTTGACCAAGAAATGGTCTCCACCAGAAATCCAAGAATGTGATTTATGGCAAGGAAACATATGTGGGGTGAGGTGTATGAGCCTCTGGTCGATGATCAATGGCCACACAACCCCCATTTTTGTCGAAAATAGCCATGAACGACCATTTTCAATAATACCGAAGGCTAACACCTACGGATTTTTGACCAAGAAATGGTCTCCACCAGAAATCCAAGAATCTGATCTACAGCAAGGAAACATATGTGGGGTGAGGTGTATGAGCCTCTGGTCAACGATCAATGGCCACACAACCCTAATTTTTGTCGAAAATAGCCATGAATGACCATTTTCAATGACACTGAAGGCTAACACCTACGGATTTTTGACCAAGAAATGGTCTCCACCATAAATCCAAGAGTGTGATCTATGGAAAGGAAACATTTGTGTAGTGAGGTGTATGAGCCTCTGGTCCAATATCAATGGCCACACAACCCCCATTTTTATCGAAAATAGCCATGAATGACCATTTTCAAAAATACCAAAGGCTAACACATTCGGATTTTTTCCCAAGAAATGGTCTCCACCAGAAATCCAAGAATGTGATCTATGGCAAGGAAACATATGTGGGGTGAGGTCTATGAGCCTCTGGTCGATGATCAATGGCCACACAACCCCCATTTTGCCGAAAATAGCCATGAACGACCATTTTCAATAATACCGAAGGCTAACACGTACGAGTTTTTGACCAAGAAATGGTCTCCACCAGAAATCCAAGAATGTGATCTATGACAAGGAAACATATGTGGGGTGAGGTTTATGAGCCTCCAGTCGATGATAAATGGCCACACAACCCCCATTTTTTATGAAAATAGCCATGAGCGACCATTTTCAATAATACTAGAGGCTAACACCTACGGATTTTTGACCAAGAAATGGTCTCCACCAGAAATCCAAGAATGTGATTTATGGCAAGGAAACATATGTGGGGTGAGGTGTATGAGCCTCTGGTCGATGATCAATGGCCACACAACCCCCATTTTTGTCGAAAATAGCCATGAACGACCATTTTCAATAATACCGAAGGCTAACACCTACGGATTTTTGACCAAGAAATGGTCTCCACCAGAAATCCAAGAATCTGATCTACAGCAAGGAAACATATGTGGGGTGAGGTGTATGAGCCTCTGGTCAACGATCAATGGCCACACAACCCTAATTTTTGTCGAAAATAGCCATGAATGACCATTTTCAATGACACTGAAGGCTAACACCTACGGATTTTTGACCAAGAAATGGTCTCCACCATAAATCCAAGAGTGTGATCTATGGAAAGGAAACATTTGTGTAGTGAGGTGTATGAGCCTCTGGTCCAATATCAATGGCCACACAACCCCCATTTTTATCGAAAATAGCCATGAATGACCATTTTCAAAAATACCAAAGGCTAACACATTCGGATTTTTTCCCAAGAAATGGTCTCCACCAGAAATCCAAGAATGTGATCTATGGCAAGGAAACATATGTGGGGTGAGGTCTATGAGCCTCTGGTCGATGATCAATGGCCACACAACCCCCATTTTGCCGAAAATAGCCATGAACGACCATTTTCAATAATACCGAAGGCTAACACGTACGAGTTTTTGACCAAGAAATGGTCTCCACCAGAAATCCAAGAATGTGATCTATGGCAAGGAAACATATGTGGGGTGAGGTTTATGAGCCTCCAGTCCATGATAAATGGCCACACAACCCCCATTTTTTATGAAAATAGCCATGAGCGACCATTTTCAATAATACTAGAGGCTAACACCTACGGATTTTTGACCAAGAAATGGTCTCCACCAGAAATCCAAGAATGTGATTTATGGCAAGGAAACATATGTGGGGTGAGGTGTATGAGCCTCTGGTCGATGATCAATGGCCACACAACCCCCATTTTTGTCGAAAATAGCCATGAACGACCATTTTCAATAATACCGAAGGCTAACACCTACGGATTTTTGACCAAGAAATGGTCTCCACCAGAAATCCAAGAATCTGATCTACAGCAAGGAAACATATGTGGGGTGAGGTGTATGAGCCTCTGGTCAACGATCAATGGCCACACAACCCTAATTTTTGTCGAAAATAGCCATGAATGACCATTTTCAATGACACTGAAGGCTAACACCTACGGATTTTTGACCAAGAAATGGTCTCCACCATAAATCCAAGAGTGTGATCTATGGAAAGGAAACATTTGTGTAGTGAGGTGTATGAGCCTCTGGTCCAATATCAATGGCCACACAACCCCCATTTTTATCGAAAATAGCCATGAATGACCATTTTCAAAAATACCAAAGGCTAACACATTCGGATTTTTTCCCAAGAAATGGTCTCCACCAGAAATCCAAGAATGTGATCTATGGCAAGGAAACATATGTGGGGTGAGGTCTATGAGCCTCTGGTCGATGATCAATGGCCACACAACCCCCATTTTGCCGAAAATAGCCATGAACGACCATTTTCAATAATACCGAAGGCTAACACGTACGAGTTTTTGACCAAGAAATGGTCTCCACCAGAAATCCAAGAATGTGATCTATGACAAGGAAACATATGTGGGGTGAGGTTTATGAGCCTCCAGTCGATGATAAATGGCCACACAACCCCCATTTTTTATGAAAATAGCCATGAGCGACCATTTTCAATAATACTAGAGGCTAACACCTACGGATTTTTGACCAAGAAATGGTCTCCACCAGAAATCCAAGAATGTGATTTATGGCAAGGAAACATATGTGGGGTGAGGTGTATGAGCCTCTGGTCGATGATCAATGGCCACACAACCCCCATTTTTGTCGAAAATAGCCATGAACGACCATTTTCAATAATACCGAAGGCTAACACCTACGGATTTTTGACCAAGAAATGGACTCCACCAGAAATCCAAGAATGTGATCTACAACAAGGAAACATATGTGGGGTGAGGTGTATGAGCCTCTGGTCGACGATCAATGGCCACACAACCCTAATTTTTGTCGAAAATAGCCACGAACGACCATTTTCAATGACACTGAAGGTTAACACCTACGGATTTTTGACCAAGAAATGGTCTCCACCATAAATCCAAGAGTGTGATCTATGGCAAGGAAACATATGTGTAGTGAGGTGTATGAGCCTCTGGTCCAATATCAATGGCCACACAACCCCCATTTTTATCGAAAATAGCCATGAATGACCATTTTCAAAAATACCAAAGGCTAACACATTCGGATTTTTTCCCAAGAAATGGTCTCCACCAGAAATCCAAGAACGTGATCTATGGCAAGGAAACATATGTGGGGTGAGGTGTATGAGCCTCTGGTCGATGATCAATGGCCACACAACCCCCATTTTGCCGAAAATAGCCATGAACGACCATTTTCAATAATACCGAAGGTTAACACGTACGAGTTTTTGACCAAGAAATGGTCTCCACCAGAAATCCAAGAATGTGATCTATGGCAAGGAAACATATGTGGGGTGAGGTTTATGAGCCTCCAGTCCATGATAAATGGCCACACAACCCCCATTTTTTATGAAAATAGCCATGAGCGACCATTTTCAATAATAATAGAGGCTAACACCTACGGATTTTTGACCAAGAAATGGTCTCCACCA